>JANZLC010000001.1:23997255-24026662 GCA_026413385.1 Erythroxylum gracilipes
CAAGCCACCATTGTTGAATTCACCATTGTTGAATCCACCTTTGTTGAAGCCTCCATTGTTGAAGCCACCATTGTTGAAGCCACCATTGTTGATCACCAAAAGTAGCCTCAATTTTTTGACTATGCAACTTTCAATTTTTGACTTTGAGAAATTGAGCCAATATTCAACACTTGACGCATCTGATCTCTTGTTGGTGTGATCGGTTGTGAGACTCTATTTTGGTGCAACAATACATGACTATGGTTTGACCTTCAGCAAGTAAATTAATCGTGATTTGTAGTTGACTTTGTTTGCTGGATATTTTATATTAATAGATTGATAGTTGAAGAACTTGTGGGTACTGTTATTTGGTTTATTAGTGTCTTGGTTCAGAATTGAAATAGTAGTGATCTTGATTTTATTTATTTTTGATTTTAAGTAGAAAGAGCTTGAAGAAAATCTTCTGACGAGGTTAACACCAGTCGGTCGTGTTATCAGGCATGAAAATCTTTCGGGGGTAGTTAAATTGTGGGTTAATTACATAGATTGAGTCATCTGGAGTTGGTCAATCTTTGTAATTTTTTGTGAACTACAGTGAGAGATTAATCTAAGTGAGGGCCCCGTAGACATAAACAAGTTGGCCGAAATACGTTACCAAACATAGGCATTTTATTTTCTGGTGTTTTGCGATTGAGATTGCTAATTTTGGATAATCTGCGGTTTTATAAGTTATTTCAAAATCTTTTCTATCATGACATGTGGACATCCACCGTCATAATTGTTTTGCTTCCTTTGGAAAATAATGTGCATAAGCTTGACTTACGGTCATATACTTACACCGTCAAATAAGTAACGTTGTCATCGATACTTGAAAAAGACGTTTGTGGCTCAACTGAACTTGAAAAACAAAGTTTTTATCAAAGCTACTTTTAAAAAGTTGTTACCAAAACCAAACTTACACGTGTTATCAAAGCTACTTTAAAAAAGTTACTTTTCTAAAAGCAAACTTAACAAAAGTAACCGACACTTCATCTCAAAAGACCACAGGTCAAGAAAATAACATATCATCGACTTGTCTGTTTTATGAGACGACTTGGGATCATTCTTCTACACACGTAACTTCGACTAATTCCAATCAAACTAAAAATTCTACTTTGGGCGGCTGCTCTCCAGATATAAATAAGCAAATGCAGGCTGCTCCTTCTCCAAAGTTTGCAACTCATTCAAAATAGCCTCATTTTCTTAGACTGTCCCAATCATGAATTGCAATAGGTATCTCCTGCTAGTAGCCGTGGTTGTTCTTGACGTCTTCCTACTGGTAAGACAGCATAGTTGTACTGCAAACAGGAACGATGACTGCAATTCTTCTTGTGGAGATATACCTATTAGATTGCCGTTTCGCTTGAGAACAGATTTTGAAGGTTGCGGTTACAAATTCTTTGAACTTGAATGTGAAGACAACCACAAAACGGTGTTATACCTGTCTTCTTCTGCCAAATATTACGTACATGAAATCAATTATACAGACTTTAGCATTCGATTTGTGGACACTGGTGTTCAAAAGGACAACTGCTCCTCGCTTCCTCGCCATCCTCTAACAGGGAATCTATTAGACTCTTCGAATATGTCTAGATTGTATCCACCTGGATATGATTTCTTGGTTTTCGTGCGATGTGTGAATTCAGTGACACAGGATGTTAGACATATTGATTTTAAATATTCATATTCTTGGGAGTACGCGTTTAAGTATATAAAAACTTCATTTTGCAATTATTCTCTTTCTCACTCTCCAAAAAATGAATATTCTTATGTAGTCGTCAGTTACATTGATATCAAAGTATCAAATTTGGAGGATTCGTGTCGTGTAGAGAGGATGATGCTTCTACCGAGATCAAATCGGGAGAGTTTGCTAAGTTATAGAAACAACGTAACTTATAAAGACGTCCATGATTCTCTGCTATTTGGCTTCCAGCTTTCTTTTCAATCATTTTGCTGCGATAATTACGACATTTATAATCCTTGCAAATTGGAAGGAGATCGCCAACTATGTGGAGTTCCTACTCTAGGTATGTTAATCCTCCGCTTTCACACTTTTCTTTATTTTATCTCACATGCTTATCATTAGTTCAAATTGTAGCTATTACTATTCTTGTGATTCTTTTTGGGACTTTAAAATTTCAGACATAACAAAATTATTTAAATTTGTGCTTACAATTGAATTTGAAGTTAGTTCTCTACATCGAATATTATCTTTAAATCCTAAAGCAAAATGCTAGAAATTGAAAACATATCAGAGGAAGGAAGAAGGAGGTTAATATTATTTAAAAAATAATCAAAATTTCACAAAAAATAAAAGAATAAAAAAGTATAATTTTATTATTCCTACTTGCATTACAAAAGATTCATATGTACATAATGTTGAATTATTACTTCTATTATTTGTATAATTTTCATTAAAGCCAAAAACAGAATCCTAAAATAATAAACTTGTATAGGTTTATTTATGAGAAAATTAAAATGGAAAAATCCTTTGAAATTAATTATTTGAATTGTCAAAAATTCATATGAAAATTATGTATTAATTCTTATAAATCTAATTACAAAAATATATATTTTAGTTATTATAAGAAAGAGGGAAATATTATAAAAAATAATTAGAAGTTGAAAATTAGGTATTAATTATTTAAAATCTAAGCATAAAACATATATTGTGGTTATCATAGAAAAAGTAATATTATAATATAAGGAATATTAATTTAAGGAGGTTAATATTATAAAATATTGTTAGAATTCAAAAAACGAAGAATATGGAGAAGTATAATTCTATCCCTGTTAATGTTAATATATGTTAATGTTTAAATGTGATTTCTACGCCTCTGCTTACGCAGACTAATAAATAGATGTATTTCGTTTCATTTTAATTTTATAAATGTTAATGTTTTGAATCTGATATTTTTCATGTGCAGGTCCTAAAGGGTTCCTGCGCTTCATCCTCCATACTGTAGATAAGGTCGCCACTTTTTTAGCGAGTGGCTTCTCGTACCTTCATAAATTTGGTGAGGCGTTTAATGGGCACTTCTCCTATATATTCTTTTTAATTTTCTTGCCTGAATTTTCACTAATACTTGATAGGTGGCTATACCGATATTTGTTCCATTAATAATGTATACATTTTCGTAATTCTTTTAAAATTATAAAATATTTTTAATTTTTATATAATTAAATTTTAGTTTTCTATTATAATTAAAAATAATTTAATTTTAATTAATAAAGATTAATATAATAATATTTTATTTTAATAAATTTAAAATAAATAAAATATTTTTTACAATTTCATCTTTCAACTTGTCAAATTTATATTTCAATTTTAGTTTTTTATTATTTTTAATATCTATTTTTGTAATAACTGACACAAGAAGTATTAACCAAAATTTATGAGTATATCTTAATTTAAATATTTATTTTGATAATCAATATATATTTTTAATTAACAATTAAACTTTAGTTTTCATAAATCTAATGAATGAAATTGTTAGATTAACATAATAATAACATAATACAAGTATATTAACATAATAATAACAAGCCGTGAATTTACAGCTTCTTATGCACTCAAGCTTGAGCTTACTATGCATGGAAGTGTTGATGTATACATATATGGTATTTTGTTGAAGAAATGTGTATACATTTGGTTCTGCTCACACTAATTAATCTTTACTCTTATCACTAAAATGCAGGATATCGTATCTCCAACTATAATGGTGAGTATTTAGGAGTTATGTTACTTCGGCTGTAACAGTAGATGTCTTTTGGATGTTTTGGATCACTCTTTACTCATCGATTATGGTTTCCTTCTCGTGATATGAGAAATGAAAATAGGACTTCAATCACTGTTATTAACTAAGAACAACTACTGATACATGCCTCCTCTTCCAATTAATTTGCTCATATTCTACGACATTATTCCAGTTTTGTGACTTTTATTTAATTTCTCACCGTTGCAGATTCAGATCCACGATATTGGATTTCCTGGCTATTTGCAAAAAATGTTCTATCTAGTAAGAAATTTTATTTTTTATTTTTATTGTTTTTAAAATACTTTATCTTTTGTACATCATTTAAATTTTATAAAATTGTGTAAGTTTTGTCTTTTTATTAATAGGTGGAATAATTTAATAAAGAGATTATTACTTTGTTTTGCTATTTTTTAAAATTCCTTTGGTTAAAATTTTAATCAAAGTATTATAATTTAAAATTAATTGAATATATTTTTTATATTTATACTCAGTTGTGCAGCATTTTTGTTCATTTTGAGAGTTCAAATGGTAGATTTTCTTGCACAATTTTTTTCATAAAGAAGATAGAATCATATGGATTTACAAATATATATTATAATTAAATGTTATGAAATGGATTTTTTCTTTTAGAATAAAATAGACATGTTTTGCTAACAATCTAAACTTTATGAACTAAATTAACAAAAAAAGAATATCTTTAATAATAAAAATAAACACTTCAAAAATTCAAATAAAAATTTTCATTTAGTAATATTTAATTATAAATTGATATCTTCAATTACGTATTATTATTTATTGGAATGCATGAGAAGAATGAGTTTAGTGTGATTTCATCTGGTCTATTCTTGACTCACTTATTAATCTTTACTCTTTCACCAAAATTCAGGAAACTTTCATCAATGGCAGTGGGAAGGTGAGTATTTTGGAGTTGTGATTTTTTTTTTCAGTATATACTTTGCCAGGAAACAGTAAATGGTTAATGGGAAATGAAATTAGGAATTCTATTTGGTCTTGGTGGTTGAAATAAAATTTAATGATTGATAAAAAACTGAAAATAGCTAGTGAAAGTAGGCATTTGCATCATAACAATTTAGATGTTTTCTTAATAATTTTGTAATTACTTATAAATTCTTAGATATCATTAGGCTGTTACCTTATAAATGAGGTGGTGTAATTTAAACTCCCGAAAGTATCAATCGTAAGGACTCTTAATACAATTTTTAAAAACTATTGATTGAACATAGATTTTAAAAGATGATTGATTTTTGTTTAATTTTTTTGTTATTGCAGATTCAGATCCTCGAAATTGGATTTCCCTTTTATTTGCAAGTATTCTCCGTGGTTTTTGTAAGATAATTCATCTTTTATAAGTCATTTAAGATTTATAAAGTTGTATAATGTGGTAGTAGTTATTTCTTTTTTATTTAAAGGTGATATAGTTTCAATAAAAAGTTAATAACTTTATTTTGACTTTTAAATATACAAGTAATTACGTAATCTTTTTTATATAATGTAACTAATTACATTACAATTATTAATTAATTATTAGTTAGTGTTTACACACTCATAAAATGATAATTCATGCAATAAATTTTCTAGTTGAAATTTTTTAATAATATCTTCCATTGAATAAAAATTGCATAATTTTTGTAAAATAGAAATATCAATTTTATTTTTAAATTTCATAAAATAAAATATTTCTTGATAGCATTAAAAATAAGAAGTTATTAAATATAGATTATAAAGTATAAACAACAAAATTGAAGAATTCTTCTTTTTTGTAATTAAAATATTCTATATAATTTATTTTAGACTTTAGTACTTTATTTTATCTCACAATTATAAGTTTTTTTTGTACACAGTTGAATATCACATACTGTTATTCATCTTTGGGGGTCCATTTGTTGTTGGATTTTTGATTTATAAGTGGAGGAGGAGACACTTATCAATGTTTGACAATATCGAAGAGTTCCTCCAAACTCAAGGAGATTTCATGCCAATTCGATATTCCTATTCGGACATCAAGAAGATAACCAAAAACTTCAAAGACAAGTTGGGTCAAGGAGGCTATGGCTCTGTATATAAAGGAAGACTTCGAAGTGGTCGTCTTGCAGCTATAAAACTATTGGGCAATTCTAAAAGTAATGGCCAAGATTTCATTAACGAAGTTGGTACTATTGGAACAATACACCATGTCAATGTGGTGAAACTCATTGGTTTTTGTGTTCAAGGATCAAAGCGCGCTCTTATGTACGAGTTCATGCCAAACGGTTCTCTAGACAAATACTTATTTTCTCCTGAAGTCAGCAATTTAATCAGCATAGAGAAGATGTACGAAATTTCTCTTGGAGTTGCTCGTGGCATTGAGTATTTGCATAGAGGTTGTGTTATGCAGATTCTGCATTTTGACATCAAGCCTCATAACATCCTTCTGGATGAAAATTTTGTTCCAAAGGTTTCAGATTTTGGTATAGCCAAACTTTGTGAAACAAAAAATACAATTGTTTCTCTAACAGGTGCAAGAGGAACCATCGGCTATATGGCTCCTGAATTGTTCTACAGGCATATTGGAGGAATTTCTTTTAAGGCTGATGTGTATAGCTTTGGGATGTTGTTGATGGAAATGGCAGGGAGGAGGAAGAATTTGAATGCATATGCAGACCATTCGAGCCAAATTTACTTTCCTGCATGGGCTTACGAGCAATTTAGAAAAGGGAAGTGCATAGAATTTGAAGAGGCCAATGCTACAGAAGAGCAAAACAGAATAACAAAGAAAATAATTGTGGTAGCACTTTGATGCATACAACTGAAGCCTGATAATCGACCTCCTATGCATAGAGTGATAGAGATGCTCGAACAAGATGTGCAAAGTCTAGAACTACCTCCAAAGCCTCTGTTGTCTACACAAGTTATAGAAGATGGGGATACTAAAATGGATGAACACCTAATAGAGATAATAGATCCTGCAAGTGAATGTTCTGATTCTATTAGTTTACTTGTGGATGCAGAGTAAGTAGTAAATTAATTAGTGTATCCATCAGAAGAAAAATGAGAGTAAGTAGTAACTTAGAGTATCCATCAGAAGAAAAACGAGACTGTAAGTAAAATACTGCTACTATTATATTTAAAACCTTGAATTCAAGAGTAGTCCGGAGTACTTAAGAACTATAACATGACAATGTATAATTGTAACCACAAAGTTGTTTTCTTGGCATATGTCTTATGAAAATGATCATCAATAAAATTCCGTGTTGACATATATTATATGTGACTTTTTGTAAGATGAATAATGGTCCTCTTAAAATAAAAGAATTAAAAATTTAAAAATAAAAACTTTTTGTTATTTCAGTTTCCAAATATGAAGTAATTCTCGCATGTTATATCTTTCTAAAAAAGAAATTTCTTTTCTTTGGACTATTTTTCTACTTTAAAAAGTAATTCTCACATGTTATTTTAAATGTACTTTTCATTGCATAGAAATTGTTAAAAAATAAATTAGTTGTTTATAATTCTATTTTTTCTTTTTCACGTGATAATAGTACTGAGAATGTTAATATTTTTTTATACACTTTTACTTCACCAAAAGTTAAATTAGTTCTACAAACCTCACATTATTATTTTTATTATGTCTTTATATAGTTTGGGTAGGAGTTTTAAAGTACAATTGACTAATAAATTACCTTATATAAACAAATTGAATTGCTACATAAATATATATTTTTCAAAGAAAAAAACCTAACTTGATACTAAGTATTTTAAAAACATCAAATTGAACTTCAAATATCTCAATTTTTAATTACACGTCAAATTTTATTAAATATTATCATAAAAGTTGAAGACAATAATTTTACCATGTATATAAAAGAACTATTTAAAAATTTATATTAACTTCTAATAAGTTTTTACAAAGGTATTCTAATACTCTCTACGGTGACAACTTAACTAATTTATAATAAAAATATTACAATTTCATAGCGGATTATCCATCCTCTCCCTTTATAAAATTTGATTATTTTAAATATAAAATTATACATATTTGACTATTAACATTTTCTAAACATGGAAAAAATATTGCCTTTTTAAAATTTTTCTAAAATGTGAAATATTTTAGAACATTTAATTCTTAATTTTCATGAAATTAATCTTTAATTTTTAAAATTATCTCATAACTCTTGGTCTCATAAATTAGATACATGTGATTTAACTAACAAGTGAAACCAGTTTAAAGCCCCTAGGTTGAGGAGTCAAAGAAGGAATCCGCCTGAGTAGGGACTCGCATCTGATTAGCTAGTTGGTGACGCAAGCTATTGCGTCACCAATTTTTTTTAAAGTTAAAAGGAAATTTTTATACATCAATGTAAGAGTCACAGCTTAAAAGAACCCATATGTAGGAATGTCAACGGGTCGACCAGCCAAAATATGTTATGGGCGGGCCTGGTACATGTCCCAGGTAGGCCAGAATGATCTGGCCAGTGGGTGGGCCTGGGCGGGCCAAGGATGGCCCATGGCTCATGAGCTAGCCTAGGGGAGCCACGGGCAGCCCGTCAGGCTTGAGTCTGCCCGAAAGTTTAATACATTTTTAAAATTGTTTATATAGTTAGTTTAAGAAAATTTGAAAAATTGCAGTTATATTTTTTGAATTCATAAATTATAAATTATAGCATAACTATAATAAAGTGTAGAATGAAAGTACTTATAAATTATACAAAAATATTTATATAAAATAAATGATATAAAATATGAACCAATATATATTTATTAAAATATGTAGCTAAGATAATGTTGTTATAATTATCTCCTACAAACAAGCGAATTTAATTTTAATTTTGTAATTTTATAATAACAATTAATTATTATATAAATGAATAAAAGTTATTTTCTAAGTACAATTTCTTTCAAATATTATTTTTACGTGTTTAAAAAATTATTATAATTCTTTTTAACATGATTTTAAATACATATATTAAGTTTGTAATATAATATTTTCAAACTTTTAATGTTCTTATAAATTATGTACAAAACTCTTAATTGATGTTGTTATTGTAAATTATAAACTTAAAATAATAATTATACATGTAACTTTTAGTTATTGTTAGTTTTTTTTACTTCTATAAATATTATTATCTTTTCATATTATATATATTATTAAATAATCATTGTAAAATTTTATTTTTATTACACATTTTAAAAGAAATTAATATCATGATTACTCTTAATGTATTTAACCTTTTTATTTTATTTTTCATATTTACACAATATATACATTATGCATATATGTATTTATATAAATCTTAAAATGAATCATGATATAGCACAGGCTCCCGATTATGACATTGTGTGATGCCATCTCCTTCTATTTTTGGTGGCACATAGAAGGGGACTGAATTACTTGGTGATCCAAGTTGCTCCTAGACTTCCTTTTGTAGGTCTGATTTTGAAAAGTTCTTGCACAGAAGAGGAAAATAATTTTCCTTAAAGATTACATCTATGCTAATAATGGTTTTAAAACCTCCCTATTGAAGTAGTGAAATCTTGTAGCCTTTGACTCCTTCTAGATAACCTAGAAATACTCCCTTTACTGCTCTAGGTTCCAGCTTACCTTCCTTCCGATGTGCATAAACAACATATCCGAAGGTCCTTAGGGGAGTCAAGTTAGGTTTCTTTCCATTCCATACTTCTTGTGGAGTCTTGTATTCATTAGCAGAGGTAGGTAGCCTATTAACTAAGTAAGCTGCAGTATTGATTGCTTCTCCCCATAGAGTTTGTGAATAACCTGAAGATAGTAGCACACACCTAGTCTTTTCTAGAAGTGTTCTGTTGAGCCTCTCAACTACGCTATTCTGCTGAGGTGTAGCTCTAGCAGTCTTATACCTCAAAATTCCTTTCTTACTATAGTAGTCTTCAAATTCCTTATTACAGCATTCTAGTCCACTATCTGTCCTTAAGCATCTCATCTTCTTTCCAGTCTAATTTTCCATAAGTGTATGTCACATGATGAAGATTTCTAATGTTTCATCTTTCGTCTTCATAGGATAGACCCAATATTTCCTAGATTTATCATCTATAATAGATATAAAGAATCGGTTTCCTCCTACAATAGAGACTTGAGTTGGCTCCAGAGATCACTGTGAGTATATTCCATGATCTTTTTAGCCCTCTTTGCTCCCTCTTTGAAATTAGATCTGTGATGCTTTCCTAGCACACATGATTCACAGAATTCTAGCTTCTTTAGGTCTTTTTGGAATCAGTCCCTATTTCCAGAGATGAAACAGACTTTTGTTTCCTGCATGACCTAACCTTGAGTGCCATTGTTTAGTTGAATCAGGCTCTCTATTTTCTGTAACTTGGTTCACTTCGGTAGTGCCTATTACATAATATAGCCCACCTCTTTCAACTCCTCTTATGATAGCTATACCATCTTTTAGGATTTCTCTAAGTCCATCCTTAGATTTAATCTAAAATCCTTGTTTGTCAAACATGCTTTTAGAAATGAGATTCCTCCTTACTCCAAGCACAAATCTAACATTGGTTACGGTTCTCTTCTTCCCATCAAACATGTTGATAAAAACATTTTCAATCCCTTTAATCTTTTGTTGTCCAGAATCTGCCATATTTACTTTGGTAGTGACTAGCTCAAATGTTATGAACAGTCTTTGTGAGGAGTTACATACATCATGCATCCAGAGTCGAAGATCCATTCTCAACTAAGATCTTCACTCTCCTCAGTGACAGCCAATATCTCATCACCACTAGAGTCTTCAAGTTTCTCCACATTCCCAACATCTCCACTTTGTGTAGCCTTATCTCTTTTCTTCTTTCTGCAATCTCTTGCAAAATGTCCCTGTTTATCATAGTAGAAACACTTCTTACCTTTATTCTTTTTCTTCTTTTCTTCACCTTCTTTGGTGTGCTTATCCTTGGCATTCCTTTTATGTCAATTTCCTTTCTTGTTGTTCTTTTTCTGTGACTTCTTGTCTAGCTTATTCTCGATGAACATTACTTCTTATTCCTTCTTGAATGGATTAATATCCACTTTTTCTTCCATTAGTGAATCTGGAATCTTCTTAACAGTGAGAGATTCTCCACTAGCATGCATGATCAACTTCTTGAAAGCATTGAATTTAGAAACTAAAGCTTTCAGAATGACTACGGTTTGATGTTCTTTTGAGATCCTTTCACTTGTAGCTTATATATCTTGCATCAACTTAAAAAAGTAATCCAGATTATCATCAAGAGATACAGTAGTGTTCAATTTGTAATTTGCAAGATTATGTAAAAGTATTATCTTGTTAGACAAACATCTTTTAGCATAAAGTTCATCATATTTTAACCAAAGTTTCTATGTAGTATTACAATTCTGCACTTTCTTTATCACAACCGGTGATAAGTGAAGCATTAACTTGCAGTGTGCAAGTCTTTGCATCTTGAGTCTCTTCATAGGGTCAATTTATACATCATACTATTTGATACGTGCTTACTTGTTGATATTTTTAATTAATTTCATTTAGCGACTATTGATACAAAAATGCTTAAGATACTCACTTTAATTCATATTTAATTTTAGGTACAATTTAGGAGCAAAGAAATTAAAATGAGTCAAAAGTACCCCATTTGAGATATTTTCGAAGATTTATTATTGCTTGTCTTTGTGGAGGAAAAAGAAGAACAAAATAATTAAAGGCAAGAAAAATGGAAAATAAAGAAGCATGCATAAGGAAAAGGGAGACAGAAGCAAATTAAATAAGGAGGGATTTAAAAGAATGAATGTTATTTATCTTTTGAGAGGACAGCTGGCAAATGGAGGTTACTTGAGGAATTAAAATACTATAGGACAAAGCAGAAGAGAGGCGTCATTTTAGTTATGCGTCTTGAGGCAGCAAAGGATTTAAAGGTGGGACATTTTTATTGTCCAATTAATAAGCTACAGCAATAAGGTCTTGAAGGAGATAGCATCGCAAAAATCAAGCAGCTATGGACAACGGACAACAATTAATTGAGGAGAGCAAAAATCAATGGCTCAACACTAGAGACACACAAGTTACGTTCCTCAAATTAAAAATCAAGGAACAATAGCTACAGGTGGCGGCAATTCACACAATAGGAGGCAGACCGAAAATAAATTGGAAAAAAGCAGAGTAAAAAAACAAAAAGCAGGTGTCGGCACATAAGGATTCACGCAAATTGCTGGAGAATTAACGCAACACGCGGACGCATGGGCATGAATAAAATCAGCTACAGCGTGGACGGCAGGCGCAAACAAGGAAAAATCAGGTGCCACCAGAAAATAAGAGAAAATCAAAGCTATAAGGTGGCAGCGTGGAGATAGGCTGGCGGCTCTGTAGGCTGACGCTGGAGTAGGCACAAATAGGAGCAGAAAAATAAATACAAAGCAATCACAGCAACGTCTAAGAGGGAGAATTGTAGCTGAAATTAATGAACTAACGCAGAGCTTCAGGTCTGAGCGGCTGGCGGCGCGACAATGAATAAATGAACATCAGGAGGCAATGCCAAGGCCGGAGACGCGTAGATTAAGCTTGCGGCAGTGACGAGGGATCAAAGGGATTTTTGTTAGGGATCAAGTATAGAGCTGAAGTATTTTTATCGGGAAAAACTCATGAAGAACTAAACGTTTCGACACCGGTTCGGAGGTAACATCGACGCCGACGACCCGGGTTAAGTATTTTTTTAATTATTTTGTTATTTCTTTCTCCCATCAGGAATTGATTGTGTTATCTTGTTTTAACTGATTTGGGTATTATGTATGGATAATCGGACTTTCGTTATTGTTCGGTTATTTATGTATGAACCTATTGGGTATTGTTGATTGATAATTTTAATGCGTTCATTGAATTGTTAATGTCAATCCCATTGCTAGAATTTCAATATAATCCGTAATTGTTGTGTTGAAATTCATGTGTAGCGACTAATGATTTGTAATCATTAGGGATAACATGACCTAGGTTAAATGACGCATCGTATGTGGTTGTTGCCTTGGTTAATCGGATTTCCTAATTCGTAATGCTATTGCTTAATTAAATCTAGAGATCGTATCCTAGGTTGTTCGGTAGTTAGGTTTAATTAACTATCGTATCTTGATTAAACAAAACCTAAGGGAAAACTCAACTTAATTATTAACCCATGATTAATAATTTCTAGGAGAGGTTAAAGAACAACAAAGTAATAAAATATGCTTAGTCAGGATGTAGGCCAAGATTGAACCGAAGAATTGGGTCCCTACCAAATTCCCCACTTTTATCATTTTTTGCAAGTTTTTTTAAATTTGTTTTTATTAGTTAGTTTTCCTTTCTTTTCTTTTCTTTTCTTTTCTTTGAAAGATCCAAACCCCCCCCCCCATTAAGTGTAAACACCGGTTAATTTCATTTCTTAAACTTTACGCGCACTCTCTATGGGATCAACCTAGACTCACCACTGCTACAATAGTAGTCTTGTTATTTAATTTTGATTAGTGTTACGACGCGCGGTCAAATTTTGGCGCCGTTGCCAAGGAGTGCGGTGTTTTAGTTTTTGTTTGTGATTTAATTGGTGTGTTGTTTATATTTATTCGTAAGTGATTTCTTTTCTGTTGTTTTGTGATATGTTCCTTTTTTGTTTCGTGTAAAAAAATTTGATATGAATGGAAGTAATTTCTTTTAGAATTCATATTTTCAATCCAATAATAATATTTGGACTGATCAACCTAACTTTTGTTATGGATGGAATAATCATCAGAATTACTTCCATGATAGTTTGTAGGATACACAACAATTCTCATATAGACTAGAAGCTTCCTACCACAACTTTGGTCCATCTCTGGAAGAGTTGATGTTGCAATTGCAGGAGAATACTTTACAATTCTAGAAGGATGGAGGGCCATTTCCAGAAAACACTTGGTCCCAAGATCCGAAGAGCTAACTTGGTTCAGGTGCATCTTTAGAAGAAATTGTTAACAAACTTGTTGCTAATACTTAGCAATTTCAATAAGATATTCAACAAATCAAAGCAAGCCAACAGGAAACAAAAGTAAGCTATCAGAGGATGGAACACCTAATGGGTCAGATGACAATACGTCTCAATCGCCTGGAAGCGCAAAGCGAAGAGGAGTAGCCGTATCAACCCGAGGTGTACCCAATTGAAGTCTGTACAGAAATTTGCAAAGTGATGAGGAGCTTGAGAATTTTGAAGTCAATCCTCAACGAATTATTTGTGTCGAAGAAGTTGAGAACGAGCTCGAAGCTAAAAAAGACACATATTTTAGCTCGGAGGTAAGCACTGAGTCCATAATTATTTTTGAAACTAACTCTTTACCTTTACATTACAGATTGGAGGAATTGAATGATGAAGAAAAAGGTGAAGAGACGTTCAAAATATTTCCAGAGTGTATGGACTCAGTCAAAATTGAGAAGCTGAGGATAGGGAAGATACTGAAGGAAGATGATGATCGACTAAGGCCCTATCTAAAACTACCTCACGTAGAGGAGCCACATGTGATACATGAAAATCATAATTTTGTTACGTGAGCAGAAAAAGGAGTCGAGCCAATGACCCTAAATAAAGGCGCTTGGGAGGCAACCCAAGGGAAGTAAATTTCTTTTCCTTTACATTTTCGCATTACTTTTATATGCTTGTGTGCTTTTGAATTTGTTTGTTTTTCTTGTTTTTAAGTTTTCAATCAAAATGAGAGAAAGAATAAAACAAATGAAACGAACATTTTCTCATTTTCTATTGCTTCTGGGATTATATCATCATGATTAGAGTGTGAATTGACTAGATAATTTCATAACAACTTTAGCATATACTTTTTCTCTTGTGATTGGTTGATATGCATTATCTTTGAAAGAGTAGTGACTAATAGTAGACAAAGTCGGTGAGAATTTGATCCATTTTTGACTGACAAATTTATATCAATCTTATTGCTTTCTGATAATGTGTGACCTTCATGACATGTACGTCCCGATTTTGCGTTGAATTTTTATTCAAGACCACATTTTATCACATGCATTAACATGAATATGATTAGGCATTCTTTGTCTTTCATAAACTAAATTGGCCAAATGACCTACCCTATTGACATGATTCTTCCTTTGATAACCCCTTTGACCTTTATACCTTTCTTTTTGTATAAACCACATTTAATGCTTTTAAACTTAACCAAATGTCCTACCCAAGTCATAAAACTAGCGGAACATTTGTGATTATTGAGTTTGTGGATGTGCAAAATTTTAAGTGTGGGGCTGTATATATGTGAGGGTTGGTTATAATTTTGGGAAGTTATTTTATGTCTTATGATTGAAATTCCCATATTGATGTAGTTTATTTTATTTTTTTAAAAAAGAAAAAATGGAAAAGAAAGAAAAAAATGAAAAAAATAAAAAAATGAAAAAATTGTTTAAAATAAATGTGTTAGGGAAGAATTGCATATGTGTTGAAAAGTTATTTTTGGTTTATGCATCTTCCTAGTGTTGCAATGGTTCAGTTATTTGAGTATGTTGAATATGAGGTTGAGGTTGACTTGGAAGGTTCACTCTTGTGATTTTATTGGGATAAATTGTATGAGTGTTTCCTTCGGATTGACATATGGTTCATGTGGTTTGTGTGTGAGAGCTGAATGAGGTTGTGAAATGTGATTGTTGCATTTGTCATAGCTGCTGGTACCCAGTTTTTGATGAATGTTACTTTTGTTTCACTAGCTTTGATGACTTTCATGCTACTTGACCCAAATATACCTTACCCTACCTTTGCCCACATTACAACCCTAAAAAGTCCTTTGATTCATGATTTTGCATGTGAACATTAGTGGTGGAGAAATGAAATGATATGCAAAGTTGTGTATTGTCATGACCATGAATGGTGTTGAGTGTACCCTTTAATATATTTTAGTTAAACACATTTTCCAAGTCTACCATTAGATTGCTCAGTTTTTTAAGATATTGAATGTTGATTCATCATGAGTAAAAGCTGAACTGTTGATTTCTTGCTATGATTTTTGAAAGTCACTTATCTTTGTTTATGACTATATTTTCTTAGAAAATATGAGAATTGAGTCAATGTTTTGGGTCTTTGAGCTTAATTTTGATGTTTTGCTCGAGGACGGTCAAAAACTAAGTGTGAGGGATGAGTCATGATCTTTCTTTGCACCTAAATCGCTCATTTAGTCCACAATTTTGGTCTAGTATATTTCATCATAGTAGCATTGTAGCTTGTGTTGAATATTAAACTATATAATATATGAGTAAAAGCATTTGAGAATAAATGCCATTTGATTCAGCTTCCATTTTGCACAGGACATATAGGGGGCTTGTAATAGCTCTTTAGTCCACAGTCTCCCTAGGATAGTAAACCAGTAGATAATTGATGCCTTAGTTACTAGTGAGTTATGACACAGTCGGTTTGCCCAGCCAAATTAGGGAATTTATGTCTAATTTCTGCCAAATATGAAGCATTAGTAAACATACTTAGGGGATGTAGTAGGTAAATTAGGTGATTAGGAGTTTTAGAATTAGGGCAATATGTAAGAAGGTTATCCTCTAGGAAATTCATTCCACTTTGAACACAATGCCAATTTTGGTTTTACATCACAACTTCCACTCTAGATGTGATTTTAATACGTAAGCCTAAAAGCGGTAGCTACTAAGTTTGCATCCTTGATTTTTGTTGTATTGTGAGATCCCCACTTCCTCTAATTGAGAGTTTTAAGGGACTTTTTTCAAAGTTAATCTTTAGTCTAAACATCCTTGAAAATAGCTCCATTGAGTTCATGATAACGCTTACATAATAAGGGCATTTTTCATAGAAAAAGAGCCAGTCATTTGTATAGGCTAGGTAAAAGAGTTTAGACTTATTACATTTTTAATGATAATTGAATTCCCTTGAATTGTAAATACTCCTCTAAGTTATTCTAAAAAGAACTTCTGGTGTAATAGTGAATAGGTAAAGAGGTAAAGGGTCTCCTTGCCTAATACCCCTTTATCCTTTAATGATTAAAGTAGGCTCACCATTAACTAGTACAAAAAATTGTAGTTGTAATGTAGGATTTAAGCCAAGATATGAACAATTCTAGGTAATTGAAAGCTCTTAGGTAGTTAACTATGAAACCCCATTCTAATGAGTCAAAAGCCTTATATAGATCCACTTTTATTGATCAACTCATAATTGTTGAGTTAATAGAATAGTCCTTATAATTATTCTGAGCCAATATAAAGTTTTCTCCCATTCTCCTACCCTCAATAAAATCTCCCTATTATTCACTAATGATGCACTTTAGAGTGCTCTTGAGTCTCCTAGCCAAAATTTTAGCCATTAGTTTGTAAGCCATATTACAACAGGACGTTGGATTTCTCCCATTCTCCTACCCTCAATAAAATCTCCCTAATATTCATTAATGATGGACTTTAGAGTGCTCTTGAGCATCCTAGCCAAAATTTTAGCAATCAGTTTGTAAACCAAATTACAGCAGGACATTAGCCTATAGTCTTGTGGGGAAGAGGGATTCTCCATTTTAGGAATGAGATGGATATATGTTTTATCCCTTAGCATTTTTTCCTTCTATAGAACTTTAACACATATTTTGTGACAAAACCGCCTATTATATCCCAAGTCTTATGGAGAAAACATGCATTGAACCTATCTAAGTTTGGTGCTTTATCATGACTAAAGTTAAATACTATCATTTTAATTTCTTCAATAGTGACCTAGCTAATCATCCAATTTGTTATGTATATATTGTTCTATCATTTGTACTTATGAGAAGTAAACAAATTCCTTCTATAGGAACTCCTTATAATAGTTGAAAGTTATGTTCTTCAAGGTTGACAACTCTTGTTAGACATTACCCTTGTTGTCTACTTAAGCAGTAATTTTGTTAGTGTTTCTGTGTGCCAACAAGGAGTTGAAGAAGTAACTAGTATATTTTTTTCCCTTACTTTATTCATTAGATTCAAGCTTTTTCTTTAGGTAGGAGTTATAAAAGGAGAGAGATTTAGTGCATTCCTGTAAAGCTTACTTTTCTAGAGTCTTAAGTCTATTGTTGGTAAGGGAGTTGTATAACTCAATTTGATAATATTGTAACTACATTTTTGAATTTTTTAGTTATGTTTCTATGCTAAGGAAGGTTCTCCTTTTCGGATCTTTAAGTTCCTCCTTCAACTTCTTAAGCTTGATCATTTATTGGTAAGCCTTAGAGCTTGAAGCTAAGCAATGCATACCTCTTTCCATTAGTTCATTAAATCCCTTAGTCTGTTGGCTTAAGTTGGAAAGCCTAAAAGGTGAGTTGCAATTAGTGCTTACATAAAAACCTTAGAACTCTATAAAGGAATGACAAGAAGATAGGGGCCCCAAAGTGTGTACATGTATTAGGAAAATAAATTAACCAATTATTATTCACAAAGACTCTATCCAAATTCGTCCTCGCAAATATCATTCCATCCTGCTTATTAAACTATGTGAACGTTTTTCCCTAGAAACTCATATCCATAACTCCCACTATAGTTATGAAACTTGAAAGTTCATTCCCACTGATGTTCCTATTCATAGATAGACCTTCAACTTCACCATTTATTAGTATATAATTGAAATCATCACCCACTATCCAAGAAATATTGTCACTATTATTAATTGTACTTAAGCTATTCCAAAGTGAAGCTCTCTGAAATCTTAAGTTAGTTGCATATATTGCAGAAAATAGGAAAACAATACCTTGCCTATTTAGTGAGCAGTTTAGATGAATCATCTAGTCCAATAAGAATAATTCAATCACCAAAATTTTTGAGGGGCTGAAGCCAATTATAATTCTCCCATTATAGTGAAAAGCATGATTAGTGATGAAAGACCATTTATTCACCAAAAAGCTAAGTTCGTCCTTCAGGTTATTTATCTTAATTTTTATCTTTAATAAGGTAAACAAATTTGTTTTCTTTTAAAAAATGAAATCTTTAATACCTTACTTTTTTTAGGACTATTAAGTCCTCTTACATTTCAAATTAAGGTATTCATGAGAGGTGGCTGAGGGTAAAACCCTTACCTTTTTCTTTTTGCTAAATTTTTTTATCTTACTTTGGATTTATAACATTAGCAAATTTCAATGGAACTTTCCTTTTATTCAGAATTCATCTTTTCATAATTTTTATGTTAGTTGATTGTGTATTCCCTGTCTTTGGTAACTTTTTTTCCCTAGATGTTTTGTGTTGTGGTCCCTCAACCTTTAGCATTTTAGCTTTTCTATTATTGTTATATATGATTTGCTCAATAGGTATAATATTATGGGGCTCTTCCCTTTGCTCATAAGAAGGGTTTCCTACTTGATTATCATCTTTAACATCAATCTTTTGGACCATTAACTTATTATAAGTACGTGTTCAAAAAATTTGCCTGTTTGTTGCCATGTCTTCGAGGTGGAGGTTTCCAAGTGTTGCTTAACTGAATGATATAATCACTTAATTCCCCTTTCTCTATAAGCCTTTTGATAATTAGAGTTGAAGGTGGATTCACTTCATTGGACACGCTAACGTATGGTTGACGAAGTTTTATATGTAATAATAAAACTCTCAATACCTGCAAGTATACAAATCATATATTGTAGTATAAGAGGTTATCGTTCCCACAAGGATTATGCAATTGCTATCAATTTGAACCTAACTTTATCTAAGGTATTTAGAAATTGATTTAAATTAAATTTTAGTAACATAAATTGAAACAAATAAATAAAAGAAAGCAAATAATCAAATAACAAGTGAGCTGCTAATAAAAACTAGGGTTTGATCAAGATTGAATATTTAGGAACTATTCTTTCTTTATTTTGATATTTTACTATTGTTAATTCAATTTATGTGTTTGATCCTAGATTTCCTAAGGTATTGATTACTCTCTCTCAAGATCCAATTAATGAACCCTAATTGAATTTGAAATTTCTAGATTTGCATTCTTTTGATTCACAAAACAATTCCTAGCTATTTCAATTAGATTTGAAGCTATCTGATGGATAATTAATTTTACAAATAAGGTCTCTCTTTAATTGATCGTTAATTTGATAATTAAGGGTCTATTAAATTGTCAATTCTCATTGTACAATCTAACACTAGTTGCTTTTGCCTTACTCTCTCGATTTGTTATCAACATTAACAATTAACATAAACATCCAAAAATATATTGAATTAAAAATGAATAAAATCACAAAATAAATTCAAAATAATTCCTAATATGAGGTTAAAACTCAATAAACATTTAACATCAAGAAAATCAAATTACACATCAATAATAATGAAAAAAAGAATAAAAGAATAAAAACTTTATTTGATCCTTGATCTGGAAAGTTGGAATTTTCATATGTTCTTCTTGATCTCTTCCATTGATCCACTTTGATTCAATGGTTGTTGCAATTTTTTATTGTATTTAATTTCTTTTATAGTGTTTAGGGTCTTGGATTGTGTCTAAGGTTTTCTCTTGGATTGTGTCTAAGGTCTTCTCACTTTGTTCAATTCCAAAAATAGGCTTGAAACTTTTTAAAAGATTAAAAATGTGTGCCGGGAAATTCTCTGCCACGATTGTGCCTCTCCATGAATTTTCCTCTCTATTAGCATGATCATGCTAGAGGCCATATGGCCCATGGAAAATGATCATTCCTTGCTTCTAGCTTACTCCATTTTCTTTGTTCTTTAATTCTCTGATTTCTAACACTCACAAACACATTAAACACCTTATGAAACATAAAATTAAAATTGAATTCATGCTCTAAACCAACAAACATTTAGAATATGATCAAACACTCATAATAACACAATTTTAAACCTACACATATGATACTCATCTAAGAAACGCTTAAAACGCACAAAAATACCTAGCAAAACATAGTATAATCTATACCTATCAATATCCCCACACTTAAACATTTTCTTGTCCTCAAGCAAAGACAAAAACACAAACAAACAAAACATATAAATACATAAGCACACAATCATACAACTATACAATAATGGTATAATGGCATCAGATATTATAGAATTAACTTAACCTTAAACATCAATCACTCAAATTGTGCCAACCTACTAACTTATCCCTTCCATGTTAAAGTGCTTTGATTTGAATATGGATAGCAATAAAAATATTAATATTCTATTTATACAATTATGCCACTTGTAAGCATGGATTTATTATTATAAATCAATTAAAAAGGCAACTAAGTAACCTTTCATAAAAATTCTTTATATTTTTGAAAGATCAGTAGGTTTATTTATTATAACACCATTTAAAAAAAATTCTTTAGTGATAACCTAGTCTTTTGATGCAAAGGCAAACACTTTGTCATGAATGTCCCCTGGTTACTTAACTAGGTCACTTTTTTTATTTTGCTTGGTTGGAGTGTCATTCTAGCCTTTTGACACAAAGATAAACATTTTTTCATGAACGCCGCCGGTTACTCACCTATATCACAACTCACAACTAGTTACCAACTTTATTCTGAACCTAATTTTCTTAAAAAAGGGCTAGCAAAATAATTTTTTATTTAACAAAAATTTTCTTCGTTTAATTTCTTAGCTTACCTCATTTCTTTTTGGTCAATCATTCTCATGAAATGATGCTAATGATGCTAACCAATTCAACCGACTATAATTATAAATGTATACAAACAACAGTCATAAAATGAGGGAATAGGTGTCATATCCTAATTAACATGCATATTCATCCCAAAGACATTTAAAACAAAAAATTCTTAAGTTATTATGCCTTTACAATTAAATGACCATGTTCAAAGCTAAACTAATTCCATTCAATTCTTTCCATTAACACATTCACATAATTCACACATTAAGCACCAAATATTCACTCTATGTCAACCTAATAAAAAACTAACTTAATTGTAAAATTCACACATAATTGATACAAATGCAAAATTCATACACACACCATTTGCAATTGCATATACATCCAACACTTGAACAACACATTGTCCTCAATATGGAAATCAAAATAATACAAATTAAAATAAATAAAGAATAATAATACAAAGTTAGAGCAAGAATACTCATAGTGCTTCAGTAACGATGGTGTGGGTCGGCGATGGAATTGGTGAAACTCCATGTTATAAAATTCCTTACAAAATAAACTTAAAAATAAAATAAAATACCAATTAAATTAAATTAAATTAAATTAAAAATAAAATAAAATAATCCTAATTCTTAGGTTGCCTCCTATGTAATGCTTCTTTCAGGTATCAACTTGACGTACTCTACCTTTTACTCTCAACTTGGGTCTATTATAAGTGACTTTCTTGTGCCCGTTTTGCCAAATGTTAGTTTAGGAGTCTATAAATAAGATACTAATTGCAAGATAATAAAAAGGAAATAATTAACCAAATTAAGAAAACGAATTGAGTTCAGTAATGCCATTTTTTGTGACAAATTGTCAATAAAATAAGGAATTATAAAACTCCCTGAATTGTTAATGGAATCCAACAGTGTTTCCTATAAGAAGGTGAATTGTTCTTCTTCTACAATCACCTTTGTCCCCTCTTCTTCTTTTTCTTCATGAACAAAAACTTCCTTATAGTCTTCTAGCTCTATGTCCTCTATCATTTGTTCTTCTTCTTCTTCATCATCCTTTGAAGATTCAACTACATCTATTCTCATAAACAAGTTTTCCTCCTTCAGATTCTTTAATACCTTATTCATATTGAATTCCACTTGTTCATCACCAAACAGGAAGATAAGGTTAACTTCATGGACATTTACCAAAGCTCTTTCAATGCTCAAGATGGTTTTACTAAGAATTAGTGGACATTTTTGATCCTCTTCAAAGTTTAACACGAAGAAATCCATAGGAATGATAAACTTTTCCACTTTTACAAAAATATCCTCTACCACGTCAAATGGTTTGTTTATCAATTAATCTAACTGTTGAATAAGTATGGGAGTTAGCTTTACAACTCCTAGCCCTAATTTCCTAAAAATTGACAAAGGCATAAGATTAATACTTGCTCCTAAGTCACATAAAAATTTAGAAAATTCTAAATTATCAACTACATAGGGTATAGTAAAACTTCCTAGATTTGTCAATTATAAGGGCATATGGTTGGTAATTATGGAGTTGCAACTTTCTGTTATGGAGATCGTTTGATTATCATCCCAAGTTTGCTTCCTTGATAATACATCTTTGAGAAACTTTGCTTATGTGGATATGCTCTTCAAAGCTTCCACAAAGGGCAAGGTAATTTGTAATTTCTTTAGCTTTTCCACTAAAGTTGCAAATTATATATCCAATTTTTTATTCTAATGTCTTTGTGGGAATGGTATTTTTAGTGGATATGGAGGAGAAGGAACATAAGAAGGATCCTTATTCCAATCTTTGTCCATTTTCTTGTTCTCTTAATCTTCTACAAGGTAGGGTTTAACATGTTTTTCTGCTGGTTCTTTTAGCTTTGTCCTACTTTTAAGTGTGACTGCCTTAAATTGCTCTCTTGGATTTTCTCTGGCATTGTTTAGAAGGCTCCCTATACTTCTCGTAGATAATGTATTGACAAGTTGACCCACTTAAACCTCTTAGTTGTGAATAAAAGAGGTATGATCCTTTGTTACTTACTTGAATTTCCCTTTTAGATTCATGAGGTTGTCCAATTTTGAATCATTTACAATGGACTTATCTTAATGAAATCTTGAGGAGCCTTGATTTTTTAACTGAGTCCCTATGTTACTAGACCAAAAGAAATTTAGGTGGTTCTACGACCTAGGATTGTATGTGCTCAAGTAAGGATTATTACCTCCCCGACTAAATTTTGCTCCATTGAAGTGGAATTGCAACACATTGTTTTTTTCCACTAGGAAGTAATTAGTTGTGATATGGCTCTCTTGTTTGCATAGCTTGCATCTGTTCTAAATTACTTTGAGTGGAGAGAAAGAGGTCGCTTATAGGCTATTCAATTGCTTAGTGAGGTTGGCAACCTTAACCTGCAATGTTATCACTGAATCTATAACAATTATTCCTTTTGGATTTGAGAAGGTTGATTGTTGTCTACTTTGTTTTGATGCCCAAAGACAACTATTGTTTACCTACTCTTCTAATAGGTCGAATACTGCATGCAGTAGTGGTTATGTAATTTCTTGATAATTAGCATTGAACCCTGGCCTCATGAAGTCCATAAGGATCCTTTGTTGCTCTCTTTGATGTAATTCTTCCAACATCATTATGTCCATCACTTCTTAGCATTTAGCTTTTTGAACTCCTCATTCTTTCCTGATGATGTCTAGATTGATGTGTCTTCCACTTTATGTCTAAACTTTCCCTTTTTTATTTCTTAGGATTGGTTATCTCAATCAAACAAGAAATGATAACAATTCCTTAAATTAAATGAATTCAAATCATCCTAATGTTAAAAACCTGTAACGACACCAAGAACTTGTTTAACAAGTTTTATATCTACTAATAAACTCTTAATACTCACAAGTTTATGGATTGTATCTTGTAGTATAAAAGGTTATCATTCCCATAAGGATTATACAATAGCCAACAAGTTGAGCTTAACTTTGTCTAAGGTATTCAGAAATTGATTTGAATTGAATTTAAATAACAAAAATTAAAAAATAAATCAAATAATAAGTGAATTGGTAATAAAAACTAGGCTTTGATCAAGATTGAATATTTAGGAACGATTCTTTTTATTTTGTTCCTTTACTATTGTTAATTTAATTTATGTGTTCGATCTTAGATTTTCTAAGGTATTGATTACTCTCTCTCAAGATCTAATCAATTAACCATAATTGAGTTTAAAATTTCCAAATTTTCAATCTCTCGATTCACAAAAATATTCTTAACTTATTCAATTAGATTTTAAGCTATCTATTAGATAATTAATTTCACAAATATGATCTCTCTTTGATTGATCTTTAATTTGATAATTATAGGTCCATTAAATTGCTAACTCTCGTTGTATAATCTAACACTAATTACTTTAGACTCACTCTCTTGATTTGTTGTCAAGTTTATACATGAACAATTATCACAAGCATCCAGAAATATATTAAATTCAACAATGAATAAAATCACAAAATAAATCCAAAATAATTCCTAGTTTGGGTTTAGAATTTCATAGACGTGTTTAACATTAAGAAAATCAAATTACACATTAATAATATTGAAAGAACTAAGGGAAAAAGATCAAAAACTATATTTGCTCCTTGATCTGGAAAGTTGGAAGTTTCATATGTTCTTCTTGATCTCTCCCCTTTGATCCACTTTGATTCAATGGTTCTTAACTTTTTTTTGTTGTATTTCATGTTCTTATACAGTGCTTTAGGGTTTTAGGGTTGTGTCTAGGGTTTTTCCACTTTGTTTGGTTCCAAAAATATCGCCAAACTTTAAAATAGATGAAAAAGTTTGCGCCTGGAAACTCTCTGCCACGATTGTGCCCTTAAAACATGATCGTGCTCTATAAGTTTTCCTCTCTGTCATGATCATGCTCCATGAGGCTTGAATAAAATTAAAAGCATGGATATTCTTCTACATTGCTTGAATATCTTAAGGATAGGTGGGTTAGATGTTACTAATTATTTAAATTGAAATGCCCAATAGTTGATAACAATATGAGAAGGATTTATAATGGGAAAATCTTACAAACTATAGACATACCAAATATAAGCTTGCTTAAAATAATTAGAATTATGATGATAAAGGGACATGAAAATAGGAAACTATTGCTGCATGGATGGATCACATATACTACACCTACTATTTTAAAGAATTGAGAGAAGAACAAAAGGATGCAATGCAATGTAGAATAAATTGGAAAGGAGATGAGGCATATGACATTTCCAAAGATAATGGCAAACAAATTGTGAGGATTGATATAAAAACATGTAGTTTTTAGGCATAAGAACTATATGGATACCCAAACATACAATAAATGTTATCCATCATTCCAAATAAATGGTTGAGAATTTTTCTAATGATTGCTATAAGAAGATCCAATTTCTCAATTTGTAAGAACATGTACCACATCCTATTAGGGATCAACATACAAGGATTTTTTATAGTTATTTTTTTCTTCTTTCATAGTTTACAAAGTCATTTTAAAATTTAATTAGAGGTAGTTATATCACATTATATCTTTATTTGACTTGATTGAATGAAGGCAAGGATGATCCTAATGATCTTTTCCCTAAAGAAAAGCATTTCTTTTTCATACCTAACATGCTAGGGAGACCTAAAACTATAAAAAGGAAAGGAATCGATGAGCTTAAAATTTTGAAAGATCCAAACAAATTGCCTCAAAAGGGATAACTATAGAAATATAGGGAATGTGGCCAATATGAATATAACTCTTAGAAAATGCATTAAGGACGACACGACGTGTTGGCCCCCAAATTTTTCCTTAATGAATAACCATGATTTAAATTAATTTTAAGGTCTTGATAGATAAATTATTTTGGAGTTAATTAGTAGGTCAAAGTTAGTAGGATTTATTCCATGGGTAAATTGAATTAAATTATTAAAGTAGTAAGAATGTTCAAGGGCATTTTTGGAAGATCACTTAAGTTGTAAAGTCTTAAGGCATTGAAGGAAGGGTCAACTGGACATTTTAGATTCATTAAGGGTATAAATGGGAAGAAGAATTGTTGTCTTGTTCTTAGGAAGAAGAAAACGTGAGTGAGGGATGAAGAAGAGAGAAAAATACACAAAAGAGAGAGAAGAGAGAAAGAAAAGAAAACAAACTAGGTTTCATCTTTTTTAGTTTTTAAGGGAGATTTTAAGAGTGTTCAAAAAGGGAAAAAGGAAGAGGAAGATTAGAGCTTCCATTAGAGCCAAGAAACTCATTGTTTGGGGAAGATTCAAGGTAAGTTTATGTTTAATCTTATGAATTTTTGGAAGGGTTTTGGTTCAAAGAGCTTAGGAAATGCATGGGTTTAAGTATTCTAGGATTAATTTCATGCATAGGTTTCTTTGAGTTTTCCAATTTGAATTCCTATTGAATGGAGATTTTTTCCAATGTTGAAGAGAGGCAAGAGGAGAGACATCCTTGAGCAAGTTTTCAAGCAAGGAAATTAAGGTGGGTTACATTTTTATAATTGAGTTAATAAGCCATTAATGTTTCTTTCAAATAAATGAAATTAAATGATTTCCAATTACCTTATAAATGTGCATTTATTATTCTTTAAATGCTTTGAGAATGTGCCACATTCTTTTATATGTGAATTTTGTGAATGAATTATGAACTGATATAGGAATGCTTTCTAATTGCTTTATAATTGTTGTATTTGTTTCTTTTAAATAATTTGATAAATTTCCATATGCTTGGTATTGGAATTTGATTAATGAATTATAAATGATGATGGAAATACTTTCGAAATGTGTCATTTGGGGCAATCTGTTTTCAAATCTTGAATTACATGTTATATGGGTTTGTGGTGGTCTGTTCTGTCTGTCAAGTGCACTTTGACTAAAGGCTTCTCCCGCCTGCCCGCTAATGGCATGGAGCTCCTTTACGGACTCCCCTAAGTTTTCGGCTACGCAAAACCATTATGTGGGATTGCGATAGTACGTTCTGTTCATGACTACACAAACCATTTTATAGAATTTTGTTAGTACATTCTGTTACGAACCTACCCAAACTATTCTGATGTGTTTATGTGATTATAATGTATTGGCAAGTTTGATGGGCACATGACTTAAGTGAGTTGTGAATTGGTTTGATAAGTTGAGAATTTGAGAATTTTGTGTTTTATGATTCAATGAGAATTTAAGATGAACATGAAGGTTTTTAATGGTTTTTGTTTGTTACTGATTATAAAACTGTTACCCACGAGCTTTAAGCTCACCCCTCTATTTCCGCTCCATCTTTAAGTGAAGAGCATGAGATCTAGTAACCAAGAGTTGAGGCATCACTCCACTTTTGCAATGTTTTTGTATTTTAAGTTAGTTTTGTAAAACAAGGCTTTTGTCGTATTTTGAGCAATTCTAATTTATATAAACTTTGTATTTTTGGATTATGATGCATTGTGACTTGAAATGCCCATTAAAGCTTTGTAAAAATCTTATCTTTTGATATAAATGAAATATGTTGGTGTTTTTTCCATGACTTTCCAAGTCTTTACATTGCATTTTCTAGCTTTTCAAGGGGGTAGGAATTGTGTTCTGACTTTAGGAGAAAAACTGCATTAATCTAGGCTGAATTAGACCAAGTCGTCTTCTTGGGAGTTGTAGTTTCTCCTCTTAGCATTCCAACGGTATAAAGAATGCAATTTTGGATATCAAAGTTGAGAGATATGATCATCATAAGATGGTAATGTTACATAGGATGTATATCAGGACATCTATAGTAAATGATGAGTTGTAGTTGAATGTGATGAATCAAATGAGTTAAGAATTGAGAGTTTTATGAGATCAATTTGGTGGTTGAATTGTTAAGAAGTGATATTTCACTAGAAGAGGTGAATTTGAGAAGATTATGAGTGAAAGTGATGTTAGAGTGGACGTCAGAACCATTGGAGAGGCTTTGGAGGGGCTTGGGTATCACCTATATCCGTTAGACGAACCCTCTTAGACCTATGAGGACCCCAGCCTCACCCATGTTAAGTCCATTAAATGGACCTTCTCGGGTTTGGAAAGGCCCCCAACCCCGTGTATGTCCGTTAGGTGGTGGTGTATGTCCGTTTAACAGACATACACTGTACACTTTAGGAAATTTACATTTTTGACCCTCTAAATGGCATAATCTCTCTTCAGGGTCTTCATGAAAGTTGTAGATCTCAAAGTCCTCTATAAAACCATCCTAAAACCGACATCTCTAGTGAAAGTTATGCCAATTGTCCCAAAACAGGTACAATATGATTGAGAATATAATCATGTTTGATTCTTTTGGCCACAACTTTATCATCCAACCTCCAAATGAAGTGATTCTTGAACCAATAGGTTCCTAACACATTTTCCTATGTCTCTATAAAAATTGGTAGCCTTTAGTATTGATTGGAAAAGATTGGTGGAAGGAAAGTAAGGGAATCGGTTGGAAAAGCATGAATTGGTTATGAGCATAGGGATTTTTAGGATGTTATGAGAATGAAGATGAACTGATGATGGCTAATGAGGGTTCACTGAAATAACCCTACAGTTTAATAAGCTCACGGTTTATCAAAAACTTGTTGGGGTCTAAACAAAACAATTAAATTCTATCTAGACCAATTAGATGCAAGTGCACCCCGTCGACAAGTAATATAAAACGGTAAGA
The DNA here is from genome assembly GCA_026413385.1 of Erythroxylum gracilipes. Taxonomy (NCBI): domain Eukaryota; kingdom Viridiplantae; phylum Streptophyta; class Magnoliopsida; order Malpighiales; family Erythroxylaceae; genus Erythroxylum; species Erythroxylum gracilipes. The sequence continues at coordinate 24,026,233 of JANZLC010000001.1, forward strand.
ACTGGATATCGTACCCAAGGGAAAAAAATTTCAAAACGTAAGACAATTAAATTAAACGATGAAAAATTACTCAGACGATCAAGAATTAATTGATTTGAAAAATAAAATAAAATAAGATAAAATAAGTAAATCAAGGAAATATGAAAATCGCAAAATATGAATTAAAACGATTGGATTTAATCAAATGACAAAAATCGGTTAAGGTATTAAATTTCAATTGGATTGGAAACTAAAAATAAAATTGTAACGGTGGATTGATTTAAGAAAAACTTCACTTAAACAAGTCAAACCCAATGTTCATGGAAATTCCTTCTATTCTAAATCCGAGTCACTATTTGGTCCATAGATAATTAGGAATAAAAGGCATTAAATACAAGAAGCCTAAAATTAAGTTCGTTAATTCTAGGTATCCTCACACAAGATCCTAAGG
>JANZLC010000001.1:24076776-24106490 GCA_026413385.1 Erythroxylum gracilipes
AGAACAAAGATTAAACAATATCAGAGACTGATAAACTAATTCCCATTGACGATTCTTCAAGAACTCCACCTTCTAAGACGGGACCAATAGCAAACAAGAAAAGATTTATATATACTAAACGAGAAAGAATATATCTTTTGATGCAAAAAAGGATGAATGGGATTTGTGCAAAATCATATATAAATGTTATTTGTCTACTCTGTTTTGCTGACAGAAACCAGAAGATGACCATATTAAATAAAAAGAATCAGTTCCATGTGTAACTGTTTTCAAGTACCAACCATAATCAAGGGAAAGCAGAGCAAGTTGAGACTCGAAACAGTTAGCCATTAAAAAGGTTAGATTTTGACAGTGATGAGAAAAGAGAGGGAGAGATAAAGGTTGTTGGTGTTTCATAAATTAAAGAAAGAAGAGAAAGGAAAGAGGTGGGTCAGAGCAACACACGTCTTGTTCAGGCAAAATCCATGTGCCCACATGGCTGATACTGATTCAACAAAGCTGATGAGACAGAGACATATACAGAGAGAGAAAGAGAGAGCAGGCCAGTTGAGTACTATATACTAGAAGTGGCATCATCTCTTATCAGCAATGTTCGCTAGATACCACCTTTAACAGAGCCATAAATGAGAAAAGATCATCATCATCATCAATATCACAAGAGAGCAGCGATGTTATATGCATAGACAGATAGATAGATAGATATAACGTAAATGAAACTATAGTCATCAATCACACTTGTCAAGTCTCCAGAAAACCAGAACCCACCACACTGAGGTCCACAGGGTCTTTGTCCTAGCGGCTTGTACTTCATTAGCACACACCAAGGATACCTAGAGAAAGAGAGACAAGAGGAAGAGATGAAAGAGAAGAGTGAAAGTGGAGGAGGGTATGTGAGAGCAGATCAAATAGATCTGAAAAGCTTGGATGAACAGCTACACTGGCATCTGAGCAGAGCATGGACAATGGAGAAGAACAAGAGCAAGAAAGATGGAGAAGAAGGTGACGGAGGTGGACAAGGACTGCAAAGGCTCACCAACAATGTCATGATCTCCACAACAAAGCAAGACTGGGAGATTGATCCCTCCAAGCTCATCATTAAAAGTGTTATAGCTCGAGGCACTTTTGGTACTGTTCATCGTGGCATTTATGATGGCCAAGATGTTGCTGGTATACCAAGTTCTCATCTTTACTTCTCTTCCTGATAATTCATTTTGAAGCTACCTATTAGTGGAGGCTGATTAAGTACCCAACTCATGAAATGTCTTGTTTCCATTCATGAACTTGCTTTCTTTTCAGTTTTGCAGTGCTAGATTTTCTTTTCTTAACAACAATGCGTTTTGATTAATGCATCGAACCCATTTAGGATTAATGTATGGAAGTGAAACTTTATCATGTTTGTTCTTAAAGATTGAAACTTTTAAGTTCTTCATGCTTGCAGTTTCCTAGTTATTCCTACTAATGATTGGTTAGAACTTTTAGTCTTCTGGATTCTGTTCTGCACCATCTCTCAGTAATTTTTCATTCCTGTTTTCACTTCTTATAAGCAGAGTTTCTGTTTGGCAGCTCAGAAAATTCAATTACGAAATGGAAATTTATATCTTTTTACTCGCTTTCAAACTTTAGGAAGCGTTTTCCTAGAAAGCGGATTGTTCAGTTGGCTCAGAATGTCTTGCATGGAAAACAAACTGTGAATTTTGTGGTTCACACGAATTTCTCTGCAACAAAACAGTGTGAAACAAACATTTTGTTCCTATAAATAAATGTCTAATTCATGTAGATCTACACTTGCAAAATCCGTGACTTTTCACGAGAATGGATAGGTTGACAGGTCACTTCAGCTCCTGAACTGATGGCTTTTGCTCTTTGTGTGATCTTCTCATGTGTTCATAACTTTCTCTTTTTTTTCTTTTTCATCAACAGCGAAAGCTATGTGTTTGACTAATTACAGTATCCAAATTCCAAGGCTCTTATGGTCTTATGCTATGTTCTTGTTTCCAAATTTTGGTGCATACTAAGAAGATGACCTTTCATTTTGCTCAGTTAAACTTCTTGATTGGGGTGAGGAGGGACACAGGTCTGAGGCAGAAATAGCTTCACTTAGAGCAGCTTTTACGCAGGAAGTTGCTGTATGGCACAAGCTTGATCATCCAAACGTAACTAAGGTAGACCCAGAAAGAGGTTACATTCTTCTTTTCCTTCTGTCTTCTTCATGAAAACTGCAGTTCATCTCAAATTTTCCTTCAAAAGAATTTGAGAAAGACTGAAACTTTCTTGAATACACCAAGAAATTTGACCTTCGTAAGAGGCATATGGTGATATGGATCACAGTATCATGGGGTTGGTTGATCAAGTTCTTTTCTCCTTGAAAAACTTACCCTTTAAAACGCTGGTGTAGCTGTTCTTCAAATTCTCTCCTTTGCAGTCAAAGTCTATTTTTTTTTTTTTTTTTTGCAGTTCATTGGAGCAACAATGGGGTCATCAGAATTAAATATACAGACCGAGAATGGTCATTTTGGAATGCCAAATAACGTTTGCTGTGTTGTTGTCGAATATTGTCCCGGTGGTGCTCTAAAATCTTACCTGATAAAGAACAGGAGAAAGAAACTAGCCTTCAAAGTGGTTATTCAACTGGCACTAGATCTTGCACGAGGGTAAAAGTTCTTCCACACTTACAAATCCTCACAAGATTATAGAATGGAATTTGGGTTATACATGATGCTGCCATTTGGATTCTTGCAGATTGAGCTATCTTCATTCCAAGAAGATTGTCCACAGAGATGTTAAAACAGAAAATATGCTTCTGGACAAGACACGTACAGTGAAAATAGCTGACTTTGGGGTCGCTCGTCTTGAGGCATCGAATCCTAATGACATGACTGGAGAGACTGGAACACTTGGATACATGGCACCAGAGGTACTTAACCTATTTTCATACTGTTATTGTAGCTTCTTTTCAGCTCTAAATACAATTTCCAATTCACCAATTCATACTCAGTAATCGGTGATGGGACAGGTTCTCAATGGCAATCCATATAACAGAAAGTGTGATGTGTACAGTTTTGGCATCTGCTTGTGGGAAATATATTGCTGTGACATGCCATATCCTGATCTCAGCTTTTCAGAAGTAACTTCAGCTGTCGTTCGACAGGTAGATGAATATGCAAGTTAGATTGTTTCTTGTTACTGCAAAACAATTCCATTTCCTGTTCCAATCTAAATATGAAGTATGGTTATGAAACTTATGCTCATGACCTTTAGAACCTAAGCTTTCCATCTCGAATTTACCTTCATCTCAATCTGATCTGCTCCACTCAAACATTCAATGCAGTACTCATTACATTCATAATGATCAATCATTTCAAATGACAGAATCTCAGGCCAGAGATACCTCGCTGTTGCCCAAGTTCTCTTGCAAATGTAATGAAGCGATGCTGGGATGCCAACCCTGACAGGCGGCCAGAGATGGATGAGGTTGTATCGATGATAGAGGCAATCGACACATCCAAGGGTGGAGGCATGATCCCTCACGACCAGCCTCAGGGTTGTTTCTGTTTCCGAAAGTACAGGGGGCCATAAGGAACAATGACATGAAGCTCAAGATATTTTAGTTGTGAGTTCTAAACTTCAAGTAGTAATCATATGCAGGTACAGTAAGCTGCAAAGGTGGTTGTTCAAGTGGTGATCTGCAGTAACTCTTTTTCATGCTTTATGTATGGTTTTGTAAGAACTGCTCATCCTGATTATATAGCCATTCACAGAATTTTTTACAAGGGGGCTTGGTGTAGTTATACTCTGTGTAATGAACCTGATGTCATTATTTACACCCAGAGTACAGAATCCCCGGCCTTTTATGCTCATCTGATACTAAGATAAGAGTTTCTATTCAATAAGTGATACATTTCATCAAAAAATTGATAATTCTTGAGAAGCCGACAATGAAATATTGCAAAAGACTGCAATATCAGAAATAATTCATTCTCAACATGAATTGTAAAAGCTATCCAAATCCAGTCTACAGAATCATGGAACAAATCATATAGTAGAAAAGCCGCATAACGTCATATGCCTTCAAATTCAATGGATTAACATTCGCCGCCATGTGAAGTATGTTGAGTCTAGCCAGCAATCTTATAGCTTGGATTAACTAAATTTTCCAAGCCAGAAACAACTTGCATAGATTCTATGACATCACCAACCTTGAGATCAGCCAACAAATCCTCATTTTCTGTAATATAACCAAATACAGCATATCTACCATCCAAAATATTTGCATTGCTAGGGGTGAGTTCACTTTCTTTCAGTAGCCAAAAGACCTGGCTTGAAGCTGAGTTGTTCTCAAACTCCTGCCAAAAATGAAACAAAAAGTTAAAAACGAACAATTTCAGAGATGGGGAACTTTTAAACTTAAAAGTCTTACATCTCTTGCCATGGCCATTGTTCCAAATGCATTGAATGGAAGCTTTGTTTGAGCCTTGTACAAACCAAGTTCCTGTCGAGATACAAATTAAATATCATATTGGAAAAGTTCAGCAACAACACAAAAATTAGCAGCAATATGAAAATACCTAAAGCAAAAAAATGATATAACAGAAATTGAAACTTCTCTAGAAAAGTAGAGAGAGAGAACTTACTTCCAAAGTTGCACCATAAAAAGGTGCCTTCTCCCCATTGACCATGATTTCCAGCGGCACTGTCCTAACTTTCTCTGTACTAGGATCAATAAAGCCTTCTGCTGGACCTTCGGGATCTCCAGTTTGAACGACAAATCCATCCGCTGCAATAAATCCATTTACACCAAAGTCATGTCCAGTAACAAAAATTAACAGATGAATTCATCCATATACAGGAGTGCTAATTTGGGAACGAGACATATAAGCAGAAGAAGATAGCAATGTGTGTGCCTGCAATGTAGCATTGCACTGTGACAACTATCAATGGAAAAATGAGGGTGCTTGAAGCAAAGAGCTTAGAGTGTATAAAAGAAATAGAAGAGGGCAAATCAGTCAACCACAAGCTTCAATTTGATGGGAAGAAGAGTGGAGTTGAGGTGACAACAAAGACAACAAGGGCCGATATTTAGATTATGTTAGGATTCCCCTATTAGATAGGGTAGTAGTAAGTTGTAGATATGTTATCTATTTTCAGATTATCCTAGTTGTTTAGGACTGATAAGGAGAAGATGCTAAGAGTTCTTGGCAAAAGACTAGTGAGGATTATACAGCAGAAAGGTTGAGGGAGTTGTTTTCAAGATTTGGTAAGGTGAAAGATGTTATCAAGAGTTCCGAGAAAAGAGGTTCAGCCCTTGCTGCAATGGCAACTAAAATGCAGCAGTTGCTGCAAAAAGTAAGTGTTTCGGAAATATCGCTAACTTCAACCAGCTACTGCAGGGGCGTTTCATGGTGTCCAACAATCAGTATGATCATCTGAATAATCTTGTTGGTGCTGGTTATAAAGCATATGAAGATTCTATCTTAGAGAAACTTCAAAAGGCTGCAGAAACACAAAAAAGAACAAAAAAAAAACAAACATGATAAAAAATTGAGGAGAATGAGGCTGAAGGGCCTTATGCCAGAGGATAAAACTGTTAAGTGTGCACATTATTAGGCAATTAAAGTTGTGTCGGTGGACTGTTGATTGAGGAGCAGACGTTTAGGATTGGGAAAGGGTGTTTGGTTGTGATCGCGACACCAGGTGTATTGGATGCAATCTTTCCATTATTTGAAACAGGAGAAGAGAGGAGATAAATTCAGATGAATCGAGGAGAATTGAAGCAAAAGAGCATAGGTTTCTTGCCTAACAGAAAGGAGACCAATTAGCAAAAGAGCTTAAGTTTCTTGTCAAATAGAAAGGAGATCAATTTCCAACTTCAGACAAGTCTCAGAAAATTTAGTCAATCACAAGTTTCAATTTAATGGGATGAAGTTGAGGTGACACCAAAGACATTGAAGGCTGAGATTTAGTTTATGCTAGGATACCTTATTAAATAAGAAATAGTAGTAAGTTATGTTATTCTAGCTGTACCCAACCCTTCAATAATAACAACCTGATTTTTTTCCTAAAAACTTGTGTTTTCAATTAGAAAGTGTGATACCGTGTTCTACCCTAAAAACTCAACTATACCAAATATGAAATTCCAGCTTTCCAAGCTGAAATCCAGACTTTATTTGAAATTACAGCAGCCTAACAACACTCAACAGCCCATATGACCTAGTTTCTATCAGTTTTAGCTATTGGTTGATATTTTTTTACTACTCATTGTACATCAGTATTTGTGAGTGGTAGGACAGCGAGTGCATAGAATAAGAAAATAACTTTAAAAAAGAACAACTTGCTACTAGTTTACCTCTTTGTATTTCCATGCCATCATAAAAATGCCTTTCCACCAAATCCAAAAAATTCCCAGCCGTTACAGGAGCATTATAACCATCTAGAACAATGCGGAATACACACTCATCTACATTGGGATTGTCTTTAACCTTGACCTTCATATCAACCGCAGCTCTTCCCTTCAATAGAGGCATATTTTTGTATTCGTCAGGCACTTCATATGGGAACTCAGCAACCATATCCTCTTCAACACTGCAGAAACCCAATGCCCCAGGAAGATCTCAGCTGCAGTCATGACAAGGGTATGTATGAGAATTGTTTATCTATGAGGATTAACTTTTTTTAACTCCTCAATCTGTATTTGACATGTGGGCGACATGAAAGTCACAAAAGAACCATGAGATGACATACTGACTCACTGAACCATACCCTACATGGGAATACAAAGGATAGCTATAATGAGAACGTTGTAGCTGTTTCACTTTCACGATCACTAATTTCTTGCCAGCCTCCTCAAGTGACTGCAGAGTTACTAAAGCTATAAACCTATAAATCCCATGACGGAGTTCAGAACCAAATTCAGGATTGTGCCCTAGACAGAAACGGGACAGCACCAAGGGTGCAAAGTTCATATTTTTACATCACCAAAAGCAATCGAGGGGATAAGCTATATTAGCACGGTGGACTTAAAAAACTTAAAAGGGTAAACATTTCACGAAAATTAGTCGAAATTTTGTTGAAGAGCAGATCTTCAATCCTCAGTTCCCATATGAGAAGGCAAGACTTTGTCTAAATGTCCATGAGTACAGTTCAACCAGAAAAAAATGCATCTATGATACTTACCTTCCAACGTAATTAAGAAGCTCCTTTTGTTTAGGTGCTACTGCATCCCTGTTCCTATCCTCCACAATCTGCTGAAGTTCATCCATTCCAGCTTCCAGTTTATCAAGCAGTTCCACTCCATCGTCTTTCTTGGATTCAGCTAAGCCTGAGATAATCAAACTCTTACCCTGCTTAAAAGCTCTAGACGCCTGCCTCACATTCTACATTTTACAATAAGAATTGTCAATGAACATGAACCAATCAAATTGTTACGCACAGGGAAGTAAAATGCCTACAGAGGGTGCTATAAAATTGCGAGAATAAAATTGAAACACCAAGCGATATGAAGAGTGGAAGGTCCTTACCCTCTCCACTGAATCAAGTGCCTTGAGTCCGGCGATCTTGAGACTATCTGTGATATCTTCAAGCGGCTTTTGTACTTCCCTTATAGCTTTATTGTCAATAGGCAAAGCATATCTTAACAATGCTCTAGGGTCCTTAATCGGTGGCCCAGATATTAACACTGAGATATCAGGCAATGCAGGGCCAGCGGCAAAAGCATTAGGTAGCCCCTCCAATGAAGGCACTCCTGTTACCAACCCAACAGATAAAGCAATAGAAATCACAAACTCCTTCAACGAAAAAGCCTTCTTTTTCTGCCAAAGAGTGAGCAAAAAAAAAGTCAACAATAAGCTCATTCAAGCTAGTAATTGAGACCCATCAACAGTTAGCTCCCTATATAATCACCCAGAGTCAGCAAGAAAACAACTTGCACCTTCAGCGAAGTAAAATGCAACCAATCGATGTTTAAAAATCTGATCTTTTCCCAACCCAACAAAAAAAGATAACATACAACAAACACTACTAATTACCTGCTCACAACGAGTCCCAGAGTCACTGGGAAGCTTAAGTGAACATCTGAGCTGAGACTGCCTAGGCCAAAAACCACCCAGATGACCTCTGTTTGTGGCTGGGAAACCAATGCGGCTTCTGGGCAATATGGGTTTACCCACGAGTCCGGAGTTGACTAAAGATGAATAGCAGTGGCATGGGATTAGAGCTGCCATAGTAAGCCCACTCAAAGACATTTGTCAACAAATCACAAAAGACATATAAAGAAAGGTGAGTAAGTAGTGGAAAGTGGAGAAGATAAGGCGGTGTGTTATTTAGAGCGAGACAGAAAGGGGAAGTGTATAGAGAAAAGAATGGTAGGTGATGGCGGAAGATGAATGCTCTTAGGCCATCCTCTCGCTTTGGATAAGATAACCAGAACCAAATTTTTGGGATTATGAGGGCCCATTGGTGTGTCTCCTTTCGGCTTGCAATTTAGGAATTCAGTCAATGCTTTTAAAAATTAAATAAGTTTTTAAAAAATCAACCAATATTACACCTCTAAATTTTTAAATTTTTAAAATATGATTTAAAAAATTATATTTATTTTAAAGTTTAAATAAAAATTTATTAAATAAAAATTAATTAATTAATTTAATAAAATAAAATAAAAAGTCTTATATTCAAATCCTTCTAATTACGTTCTTTCGATCGAGCCTGTCATACAAGGCTTGTCTAATATAAAATACCCAATTAACATAATTTGCAGTGTATCAATCCAAAATTTATCCATTAAAAATCTAAATTTTAACAACTGCAAATTCTACCGTTTCTAACCAAAAAAAAAAAAAAACATCTAAACCCGTAACCATTGCTTTCAACGGGGGAAGTAGAAATTAAAATAGCAATTCTATAGCCAAGTTCGGGCCTTGTAAGGATATATGGGCTCTTCAAGCTCCTTTGCATCTCTTGGTCATCTGATCTTATGTATATTCTGAGTTTAGGTTCTGTAATTCGTTTTTTATCATTTGAAAAGGTTTGAGTTCAGTTCTTTAATTTAAATTTTTAGATTTAAACAAATTTGAGGGGTCTCGAGTTAAAATCTAACAAAAATTAAAGTTTTTAGTTCAGGTTGGAACATCTTGTTTGTAGATAGACTCATTTTCATACATGCTTTTAAAGGAAAAAATATAAAAATCGGATTGAAAGTTAAACCAATAAGACAAAAAATTTAAGGTTTAAAAGGTTTGACTGATATTAAACTATCGTCAAACTGACGAAAGATTAAGTAAAATTAAGGAATTTGAAATATAGTTAAAAGAAATTGTTTTTATCCATCGAAAAATTTGAAATTTAATTAAAAAATATATTATTAAATAAAAAATAATTAATTAATTTTAATTTATAAAAATTATTAATTTATTAAAATTGACCGATAATTCATAAATTGATCAATTTTTAAAAACAAGAGTTATTACAGTAAATCAATCAAAAAAGTTAAAAACTGAACCAAAAAATTAGACAATTTAAAATTTTATGATTGATCCGACTAAATTTTTTGATCATTGAATTTGAAGATTAAATTATGTTAAAATAAGTAGTAAAAATATCTTTTTAATATTTCCATGCGATAAGATGTTCTTAAAATGGGTAAAACTACTTATTATGCTTGTATCTTTAAGAACCAACTTACGAAGTAGAGCAAATAAATATTTTTCTCTATTACAAAAGTTTTTCTTTTTAAAAGAAGAATGAGTATTTGATTGTAAAACACAAAAAATATTTTTTTAATAGATAGGACTATTTTGACAGTCAAAATATAACTTTTTAAGAAGCTCTAATTTGGAGTTTCTAAAAAAGTCCTTTCAAATAACTTTTTTAGGTAGATTTTTTAGATCAATTAATGAGCTTATTTTTTAGTCTCTTTTATCTTTATGTTTTACACATAAGTCCTACAATACCCACAAACTCATCTTCAAGTTTATTGTAGAATTATATAATATTATTTGACTTTTTATATGTTTTAATATTTATTCTTGATATTAGTTTTATTTGTGTTATAATCCATATAAAAGATTTGGTTAGATATATTTTCATTTATGTTTCATATGGTTTAAAATTATATAATAATTAATATATTGTGCTTTGCATATTGTTTAATATACTTAAAATAATTTTTATATGCATAAATAATTTTTATTACAAAATAAAATATAGTTAAAATTTAAAATATTTTTTATTTTAATATTATCAAACGTTTACTATATAAAGTTTTTTCAAAAAACTCTTTTTAAATGATAGTTAACCATTCAACTAACTTCTTAAAAAATATTTACAGACAGAAGTTTTAAGAATAGGCTAAACACTATTCTTAAAATTCTCTCTGAGAGAGAGAGAAAGATTGACCTAGAGAATATGCACAAAGACAAACGAACAGCAAGCAAACATATATTTTCCTATATATGACAAATAGTAAGCTCTATTCATGGCATTAGTGTTCATAAAGAAAGGAAAGAAAGTGAGCACTCGCACTAACTTGTGCTTCCACTTTATTATAATCACCTTTTTTCAACCATACACACGCACAAAACACATATAGTATTGTTCTTTTTTCAGGTTGCTTGGCTTCCTCCTACCTCAGAAAGTTGCCAAGTTTGCCATTCTTGATATCCCCACAAACATTGTTTGGTGCAAAGATATGGTATAAGACATGAAAAAAGTAGAAATCTCTAGTCAAAAGATACCACCATCCCCAAAAATCAAATAACCTTAGCACTGAAGGAAATAAAAATAACAAAAAGCAAGTTATTCCTTTGGGTGATGAGGTATATTTGTTTATGCAATGAACGAAAGATTCCACACGATAGGTAGCTTAGACTTTGTTTTTCTTTCTTTTTGAATGCCATTTTACATATATGTTCTCATAATCTTATCAAAACTCTATGATTATTGGAATAATGGAATTATATTCAATAATTGAATTTTCTTCTTAGATTTAATGGATGTCTATATGGATATGAGGTTATATTAGTCAATAATTAAAAAAACTAATCAATTTGGCTAGATTAATTATAAAAATATTGAACTGATTAATTCTTTGTTTCAATTTATTTTGGTAACTTTTATTTTAAAAATATCTGATCTATTAGTTAATTGATCCATTTTGATAAAATAACCAATTTTTATAAATAGGAATAAATTAATGTTATTCATTTAATAATACATTTTTAATTAAATTTTAACCTCTTCAATCAATAAGAATATTCTCATTATTCAATCTTATTTTAAATTCTACAAATTTTTTTGAGAAATTAAAAAATATATTAATAAATTAAAGGTTAGCATAAGAAGAGGTCTGCCATAAAGATCCCTTAATACACGGATGCAACTCTATTAATAATAAAAAACTACACCATAAAGATCAAGCCAAAGCCAAAGCTATATCGTTAATACAAAAACGACAACGCATAAAGAGTAAGCCTCGAGTATCGTTGTCTAATTTGGGAATAACTGACTTCTACTTTTTGAACTCTTTAAGAAGCTTCTCGATTCGAATGGGAGTAGCGCGTACTTAGTTGGCAAGGCTGGCGACGTGGGTGTCTCACATAAATTCAATTTTTACTGTACATTAATTTTATGACTATCTAACATAAATTCAATTTTTAAACATCTTATCTTAGTAGTTTAATTTTTGGATTAATTTTAAAAATATAACATTATTATTAATAGAAAGAAAAACCAGTAAAATTTGACTCAAAAATAGAGTCTTGGAGATTATATTATAAGAGGTGGAGAATCTATAGAAGAATGATACGGTAACTCTTGTCAAATCTGACACGATTTATAATAAGGAAAAAGAGATTATTCTAAGGGAACATGCCAAATTCTGATTGGGAGGAGGTGATTGAATGGAGGAAATGGAAAAGGAAGGATGGGTTGTTTCCTTGATTCCATTATATCAAGTGAGAAATGATGCTTAGCAGAAAAGAATATAAAAGAATTGATAAGACTATTAAAAATATTCTTTGAGGGCCTTTGGGGAACCCTCTTGGGATGACAAGTCAAGTCCTTTACTTTTATTTATTTATTTTGGGTATTTTAATGGGGATATATCATATATTATAAATATTCCAATTTTGCAAGCCATTGGTGGGCAACTATCCAAACACATAGATATGTATCTTTAACCTAAATTTTCATCAAACCCTAATATAATATGAGTATTTGCTTACACTTTGATCTCCAATTCCAAACAACCCACATGCATATGCTCACCTAATGCATACGTTATATTTTTTTAATCTCTAGAATATGATTATCAACAAAACAACGTTGGGGAAAGTTTCAAATGTTTAATTAATATTGGATCATTACAAAATTAGTTAAATATTAAATAAAATTAAACAATCTTAAAAATTATTAAAGAAGACTATTATTAATAATATAAAAATTTAAAGTTTAATTAAAAATACTATTGAATGAAAATATTTAGTTTATTTTGGTTTATAAAAATTTATTATTTAATGAAAATTATTGATTAATTAATGAATTTATTGTTTTTTAATAATAAATACTATTAAATTAAATCAAACTAAAAAATTAAAAATTAAACTAAAAAATTGGTCCGATCAAAATTTTTATTGTAGAATACACCGAATTGGTTTAGTCTTTAATATTTTACAACTTTGATTTAAAACCCTAATATAATATAAGTATTTACTTACACTTTGATCTCCAATTCAAAACAACTCAAATGCATATGCTCACCTAACGCATATGTTATATTTGTTTAATCTCTAGAATATGATGAATAATAAAATACTGGACAAGTTTTAAAATGTTTAATCGATATTAGGCTGTCATAAAATTAATTAAATTTAAAGAATCTTAAAAATCATTAAAGAAGATTATTAGTAATTATATAAAATTTAAAGTTTAATTAAAAAAGACACTATTAAATGAAAATATTCAGTTTATTTTGATTTATAAAAGTTGATTAGTTTATAAGAATTTACTATTTTTTAATAATAAAGATTATTAAACTAAATTAAACAGAAAAATTAAAAACCAAATATACAAAATAATCCGTTCAAAGTTTTTGTCGTAAAATATGCCGAATTGGTTCGGTTTTCAAAATTTTAATTTAAAATCCTGTTTTATTTTATATTTTATGAGACTTGCTCTTCCTATAAACTAAGAAGTTTAATATATATTTTTAAACAAAAATATTAAATTACAGTTATCTTAGAGTGGTTTTGATGTCATTAGCAAAATTAACACAAGTTAAATTGTTAATCATTCTGAACAAGGTTGGAAGAGTAAAAATAGCACAGATGATCACGTCCAATGATCCACAGGGTCCCAATAATACGTGGGTATCCCGTATCCAGTAAGTGCCATTTGACAAAGTAAGTGAAAGGGACATGTGGGAGCAATCAACTACACCCCAACTGTATATTTCCACTGCTACACACCAAAAATTTGATCAATTATTTTCATTTATTCTACTGATTTTTTTTTTAAATTTTGAGTGCACCAAATTTCCCAACATCAAAGCTATTTGCTTCTGACCTTTTTTCTGCTTTTTTGGTCATGATGAAATCGTTTACTAAAATTTCTTGCACCTTTTTTCATTAAACAACTATTTTTACTAAAATTAAAAATAATTTTACAAAATATTTAATATAGAGATACATATATACATATATTTATATTCTTTAATGACAAAGAACTCATATATAGTCACTATTTTTTTAAATGAAATATATAATAATTCGTAAATCCATTATTTTGAAAAGTTCTTAATAAATAATTTGTTGGCCTTAATTATAAATAACCAATGTTTTAAAAACCTAGCTGAAGGCTAAACCGGTAAGATAAGAAATTTAAAGTTTAAAAAGTTTAATCGACGGAATAAAGATTAAATAAAATTAAAGATTTGAAATATGATTGAAATAGATTATCTTTACATATCAAACAAATTGAAATTTAATTAAAAAAGAGAAAGTTAAAAAAATTAATTGATTTATTTTAATTTACAAAATTTGACTGAATAATTAATAAATTGATTAGTTTTAAATAATAACAGTAATTACAATAAATCGAATCAAAAAATATGACGGATCAAGATTTTTACTGTTGAATCGACCGAATTAGTTGAATTTTTTAATTATTTTAAATGACTATATTTACTTGGTTTTAATTAAGTTATTACTTTTATGAAGGATAGAAATATTTATTTTTTCATCTCATAGCTCAATCAAGCTAATAAACTATTTAAGTGAACGTGGATGCACGTAACCTTGAGAATCTAATACTAATAAGGTTAAATCAAATAGAGAGTAAACGATATGGTTGTATGTGTAGATTGCTTCTGCTTTAGTCTTGATAGATAAGTTATCATTTTATATACTTTCTTGAAATATTAATCAATGTCACTTACATTTGTCATTGTCAATATTTAAATAACGTACGACTTCCCAATGCATATGATCTTATCCATTTTTATATAAAAAGAAGGTAGCAAATTTGTACGACTTTTTATATTATAATGTATAGAATCATACCCATTTTGAATAATTAAGAACTTATTCAAACTCAACAAAGTCGGTAATCTTGTTAGTTTGCCCTTTTAAAGTAATAGCAATACATTAAATAATTTTATAAACCAAGCTATAATGAAGGCTCTCTAATTACATACGTAACTTAACAAGCTTAATAGTAGAACATTTTTCAACATTTACGTGACAATCAATGAGAAGCAAAAGGTATGGACTATAAGTTTGGTGTGACGAGAAATTGTGAAAACTTATAAATTTTTGAATGGCTGAAATTTGAATCGTTTTTTTTTTCAATTTGTAATTGTTTGGGTTAATTTACTTAATAACTCTTATATTAAAAATCGATTTATTATTAATTTATTGATTAATTTTTATAAACTTATTTTTTTTATAAACTAAAAGAAACTTTTAACAACCTCTCTTTTTAATTAAACTTTTAATTAATAATATTTTTATAATATTATTTTAAAATTTTATTCAATCTTTAACCGATTTTATAATGATTTAATTTTTTTTGTATTACTAATTTAATTTTAGGTGACATTTTTTAAATAATTTGTCTACGGGCAATTCCAAGAATTATGATCCTTCCATACATTTCAAAGTTGCCATTTATATAGTGTTTTATGTTATTTTGGAAATTGAAAAAATCAATTTTGCATAGTTAATTAGGAATTTATTTATTGGTAAATTTTAATATTATCATTATTACAAGAAAAGATGGTCTTCCTGGAAAAATAATATCCATCCTGATTCTTCACTATATTAATTCTCATTCTTATTATCAGTCTTCCATACAAATCAACCGCCTTTTATAATATGATATTCTCTAATTTATTTCTTATTATATTTATATAGTAACTATTGCAATAATAATTTTATATTTTTAATGTTTTAAAGGAAACATTAAAAATTCAACCAATATAAAATTTATATGTTTTAAATAAAAAGGAAAATACATAAAAAAATAGAAAACCAATTATTGGTAATTTTTATTTTTGTATAAAATATTTGTTGTTCTTGTGAAAAAAATAAAAATCGAATTTCAAGGTAATATTTTTTATTCCTTTTCGACTACAAAAATGAAAATTAAAAGGAAAATTGAGCAATATGGATCCGACAACCCTCCGACCAAAAAGCATGAAACCTGTTGCATTCACAGTAACCCCATCTTCTCTTCACATCGACAATCCAACGGTTCATATTCCTCTACGCTCACATCTCTCCACAGCGCACGTTAGCCACATCCAGAGTAAAGTCCACCATGCATTCAAATTATCAAAATGTCCCCGCTTTCTAAATCGTTGCTCTAATGGACAAGAATATTTTGGTCATTTAGACTCCATATTCGTCGCTATAAAACCCTACCAGCTTAACGCTACTAACTTTACTCGCAAAAAACACTTAGAAGCTGACGCTTAGAAGCAATATATAGCCATCTCTCTATCTCCTTTCCGCTTCCTCGTCGGAATTCAGAATTTCCGGCGATTACCTTTGTCAGACTGTCATCTTCTGACTTGTGAAATTGTTGTTTTCCTACGGAGACATGGCGATCTTCCTGATCTAGTTTGGATATTCTCTTGTCTTTTTTCTTTGCTCCCGACAAAAAAAAAACACCATACTTGACCGTCTACTGGGGGACCGATGGGATTTTGCATCTGTCCATTGGAGTCTCCGGCTAGGTTACTGTGGAGTACCAGCTTTTTTCGCCACAAGCTCATGCTTTTCTAATTCGTCCTGTAGGCTACATAGTTATACGTACAATAAACTCACATATACACGCACACTTTGTGTTACTACTTTCTGTGTGTCTCTAGCTTGCCGGAGCATCCTCGCTTGTGGAACTTAGACGGCAAAATAAGTCGCCGGAGATTTGAAACAATACAAGATAGATACTACTTTTCTGAAAGTACAAAAGGGAGGACATGGAGTCCGGCCGTCTTTTTTTCGACCACTCTTGTCAAGGGAACATGTTATTCCTCGGGCATGGTGATCCTCTTTTTCGAGGTAATTTGTAATC
The DNA here is from genome assembly GCA_026413385.1 of Erythroxylum gracilipes. Classification (NCBI taxonomy): domain Eukaryota; kingdom Viridiplantae; phylum Streptophyta; class Magnoliopsida; order Malpighiales; family Erythroxylaceae; genus Erythroxylum; species Erythroxylum gracilipes. The sequence goes on from JANZLC010000001.1 coordinate 24,093,337, forward strand.
TTGTCTATTTCTTTTATTTGTTCTTTATCTGGACTGCGCAGTAGAACTATGAAGTATAAACTGTAATCCTGTCATGTTTATTGTCTATATATGGTCATATTATAGTTATCAACTTTTTCATTTTTGTTTTTTATATAGAGTTACATGCTTTGTGTTTGCTTGGATTTTAGATTGGATTTCAAGTTCTAAAAGTTGTTTGTCTACAGATTGGAAATGAATAGAAATTATTCTCTCATAAGACATAGAACTTTCATTACCTGTTATTCTGTGAGAATTTCAATCTGTTATATCTCTACTTGATAATCTAATGATTTTTTTTCTGCATATAACGGACCATCGGCGCTGAAGGTCCAAGATCATTGATAGCCATGGAAGACACCTCCAGGAGGAGACCCTTTTTCAGCTCGCCAGATGACATGTTTGACGAAGAATATTACGACGAGCAGCTGCCGGAGAAGAAGCGCCGCCTCACTGCTGAACAGGTCGGTCTGTCCTAGGTGTTGCTTAATAAGTAAAAAAGGAAAACCATATATTCCTTGTAATAATTAGCATATAAGAGGTAACCTCGTGCGATTCTGTGTTGGTCTTATCGGAATTGGATTGTCGTTTATTTTCTGGTAAACGGAAGTTTCAAAAGTGGCTCCTTCAAGAATTAGATAGATATGAAATATTAGATTCCAAACATTGAACTTTTGTTCTCTTTGTTCTGATACAGTCTAGCAAATTAAAAAGTTTGAATCTCTTTCCATCTAGAATGAGTTCGCTGCTTTCCTCAAGTGCTAGCTAGGGATCTGTAAAGGGTTTATATACAGTAAAGATTCCTGTTTCAATGGCTGAAACTATATATATGTATATATATAGTAACTGGATATATGGTGCTCTTTGAAAAGGTTCATCTGTTGGAGAAAAGTTTTGAGACAGAGAACAAGCTGGAGCCAGAGAGAAAGACCCAGTTGGCCAAGAAGCTAGGGTTGCAACCAAGGCAAGTGGCCGTGTGGTTCCAGAACAGAAGGGCGCGATGGAAAACAAAGCAGCTTGAAAGAGACTATGATCTTCTCAAAGCATCTTATGATTCACTTCACTCTAATTATGACTCCGTTGTCAAGGAAAATGAGAAGCTCAAATCTGAGGTACTTGGATGAATATAATAAAGATCATCATTTCAACAAAGAATAGGTCCTTTTTTTTAATGAAGTTTGAGCAGATGAGGACAACCCATTTTTCCTCTGAGAAAGTTACATAATAGGGAAAAGAATTAGAGAAATTTCACCACTACCCACCACATACCAATCAATGGAAAAAAGTATAAAGATGATGACTGTGACAATTACAAAATCTTTGATTTGTTTACTGATAACTTTAGAAGCATTTTCCCATCAGGACTCCATATTCCAAGTCTACATGATAAAGACTTCCATGTTGGTAATGGGGACCAAGGCAAATGATATTCGTCCTTTAGTAGACAAAACATGTCTTCTAAAAAATAGCATCTGTTCTGTTCTAATTCCCACCTTTGGTTGAGAAACACTCTTCTTACCATGGCTATCTTCCCTAAACATGTCAACACATGAAACACTGCAGGTGACTTCTTTAACTGAGAAGCTTATTGACAAAGAAGTAAGCATGGCACTCATATCTGACTCACTTCCGGCGGAGACACTTGACGCATCTGCAATTCAACTTAACGTGAAGGTGGAGAGCACCGGCAGTGCAGTGGTAGATGACGACGGTCCACAGCTGGTGGACAGTGGCGACTCATATTTCCCGAACGACAATTATCCCGGATGTGTTGTCTTAGCTGATGGAGTCCAATCAGAGGAGGATGATGGAAGTGACGACAGCCGTAGTTACTTTCAGGACGTGTTCGCCGCCGCTTCAGCTGAAGAACAACCCCACGAGGATGGAGAACCTTGGTGGGTATGGTGAACACAAGGAGCTCTATGTTCCCAAGCCGTGTCACTCTAAGAAATAGACATGTGTATGAGCAATAGTTGCTTTAAGGGTAATGAATGATACTAAAAAGAAATAAGAAAAAAGAAGAGAGGAGTAAGTGGAGTATGAGTAGTTTAGTTGGATTAGTTGTTAGATCCATGAAAGTGATCTAAGACTAAAATAATATAGAAAATAAATGTGATGTGTAATATGGTATATAAAATTAAAGAGATTGACTTACATAAGTTGCTTGTTATGGGATTTTCTTAACCAAATAGTAAATGTAATGAGATGATGAAAACAAGCACGAGTGGTTGAAACAGAAGTCGCACATCTTAGGAAAATTTTGATATTGGATCCTTCTTATGTCATTGTGGCATATGTATAGAGAAATTCCAAATTCCAAAGTCAAGCATTCCAATCCCATAAAATAATAACAACTTAGTAAAAGATGGCATATTAATGTACTGAAAAACCTCCATTTCCAGAGTAAAAGATGGCATTCTCTTTTGATGTATGGTCAATTCTTATTGGTATCTATCTTGAAGGAAAAAAGAAAAGAAGTAACCGAGTGAAAAAGAGAATAAGCATGGTAATATAAAAGGGGATAAGATTTTAAAATTTTCATAATTTGTAAATTTCTTAAAAAAATTCTCATGATATTTAATTTTTTTAATTTTTTCTCTTAAATATTAGTCAAAAATAATAATAAATGCTTACAGTATGACCATTGCGTATAGACTAATTCAATATTAAATTTGATTTAAATTATTAATTTAAATTAAGTTAAATTAGTTCGATTTCATTAGTACATACGTGATATTTATATTATATATATTTTATCGTTATTTTTAATCAAAATTTTAAAAAAATACAAATTACAAATATTTTTAAAATTATTTTAATTCTTTAATTTAGGCAAAAATTCTATATCTTTCGCTCCATAAAATATACAATTATAATATGAAATGATTGAGCCTAACTGAGAAAAAGGTGTAGAAGGAATGAGGTCTTCTGTCTATTTTATTTTGTCCTTATATTTTATCCTATAAATTTCAGCCATCTATTTAAGTGAGACCCATACAGAATTTACATAAATGAATAGCTATGATTTATAAAACAAGATAAATATAAAATAAAATCAACAGAAAATTCTGACTGAGTGTAGGGAAATAAAAAAAGAAAAGAGAGAAGCAAAGACATGAGCCTTCGAACCGATACATGAATTTGAGGTCACATAAACTAAGATTTTGCTCACTAGAACTCAAATGTGGGCTCTAAATGTCCACTCAACAACGACTCTTTCATGTGAAGGGTTCAACCCCACGTCACTCGCCAACTTGCACTTCAGAAAAAAATTGGAGAAAAAAAAAAAAAGGGAAGAACAGAACAGAAGAGCATCTGTTCTTCCCACTCTTCCACTTGCTCTATTTCTTTATCTTCTTTTCTTTTCGCTATCTTGTTCCGACTCATATCATATCAGTATTCTAACCTCAAAAGGAGTCTCTGGTCACAAATGTATGTATCCTCAAAGTTGGCATCAAGAACACAAGAAGCAGAGTCGTGTAAGTTGGAACTTTGAAGGGTTAGTCCCATCGCACAAAGACGTGTTAATGCGCAGTGCACAATCTTTAATATATTCTGGGCAAAGCAAGTGAGAAGTAGAACCATGATAAAAAGCTGCCACTCATGACTGCCCAATAGAGACGTTCCATTGCTATGCACTAGACTATGTTGATTTTATATATAGCAAAGGCAAAGCAAAGGTGCAATTTATATCTCAATAATTTATTAGAGATTTAAATAAAAAATTTAATTATTTGTATGTTATCTTATATTTTAACATTATTAAAACAACAACCATTTTATTTTGATTAAGTTGCAGAAATGATATTATTTAAGTACTTAATTTGTTATTAAAATTTAAAACGTAAATCACAATTTTAAATAATATCTAAAGAAATTATTTTTTGAGACTCCACGCCTCAGCAAAACTTTAACTAAATATTGATGATGATTTAAATAAATTATTTCATCATTTTGGTATTATAATTTTAATATTATTGTAATTTATTTTTGTACAATTTTAATTATGCTTACGTCGATCATAATTATGTTTGCATTATTCGTAATAAACTGTTAAATTGTAATAATAGTGTGACTTGGAATCTGCAATTGCAGCAAACTATAAAGCAAGAAGGATTAGAATCAAAACTAGGAAACGCATGCGAATCCTTTCCAAGTTCTTCCAAAAGCTACACGGCATCTCTTACATGGAACTCACTCTCCACAACTAAAGGAAAACCTAATGTTTATTGAATTAAGCACTATGGGGCATGTCCGGATAGTGTAACATCCATCAGGGTTTTAGTATAAAAAATCAAAAGGTAAAAAGGAATAGTACGAGGTCAGTCACATGTAGTGAGAATAAGATAACAGCACGGGTAGTTCAGTTGGTCATTGGAAAGAAAAGTGAGTCCAAAGTTTTGAGTTCGAGTCTCGGCAGCGGCAGCGTGGGGGTTACTCCTTCGGGGGGACTCCTTGTACTCACCGAGCACTAGGCAGCTTTTCTAAGAAGCTGGCTGGGATTATACCGTAATTTACCCCCTCACACGATATCGAGCCGGACTGTGGAGGCACCTGAAGTGGGCGTTCCACCTTTTGAGTCCAAAGTTTGCAGTGAACCTGTGCAAAAACATGCAATGAATTGCACATGGTGATTAATGGTACCACGTTCAGTTTGAAATTATAGAATTAGAATTAGGTTGGTTGAATTTAGAGTTAAATTGGATCTGTTTGAGAGTCGGTGTAAAGTTCAGTCTTAACGATTCAAATTCTCGTTTCAAAATAATATAATTTTAGTTTAACTTCTTAAAATGATATTATTTGACTTTTAAATTTAATAAATTCAAGATAAAAGGGACTCCAACAAATTTAGACTTGATTCAAAATACTTTTTAATAAATTAAACTCAATTTAATTCTACTTGACTCAATTTTTTATCACATTTAAAGAGGAAATTATTCTCAACTTATTTCATAAATAATTTACAATTTAAGAAACTGTATTGTTAATAATAAATTGAAAAATTAAGTTAAAAAATTTACTCCCAATTTGAAAGAGTGTAAAGATCAAATTAAAATGTGTAATTTGTTTTTTTAAAATATTTTTGTTAGAGTATCTCATATTGATTAAACATGAATATGTTAAAAAGTTTATAAGTGGTAAGGGTCAACTATCCAAATGACTAGTTCTAATTATTTTGGTAATGGTTGACCCAAGTCTAATTCTTGTTAATGGACTCTACACTCTACCCATATTAAAAATTTTAATATAGTATCAGAGCAGGTTTGGTCTGTATTATTAATTTCTCGATTGTCTGTTCAACTAGTTTCAGTCCTAGTGATCCGGTTTGGTTACCACTGTATTTATTTCAAGTGACAACTGAGACAACTGGATGTTCAGTCTCAATTGCATTTGAGGGGGAGTATTAGAATATCTCATATTAGCTAAACATGAAAATGTTAAAGGATTTATAAGTGGTAAGGGTTAACTATCCAAACAACTAGTTCTAGTTATTTTGGCAATAGTTGATCCAAACTTAATTCTTATTAATGGACTCTATACTCACTCAGTTTATATTAAAAATTATAATAATTTTATCTTATTTATATAAGATGTAAGACTAGAATTGTCAAACACTCACATACATGCATCAAATCGCAATGACATCTCCACATGTACGGAGAACACTATGTGACAAAAATACTGAAAACGTGTAGCAAAAACACCAATTGATGAGATATGAAGAGACTCAGAACATGAACATTCATTTCGTGGTTGATCATCTGAGCTTCATACATCAGCCAGCACATGGGTTTACAGGTTCAATGACATTGGACTGATTGGAGGCAGCTGTTTCTTATCTCTAAGTCGCTCCAGTTGTCATTACCATAATCATCACCTTCCACAGTTTCCCACATGTCTTTGTCGTCAGATTTGTTTCTGTGCTCCAATCTCAAACTCCGATCAACAGTTGCTCAGGTAACCACCACAACTATGTATGTACTTGACCTAATATATATCACAAGTACTAATGGTAGAATGAGAGTATGAGACCTGTCTTTCTTCAAACTTCTTCCTATTTATCAGTCTCCGACGAGGAAAGGAGGGGAGAATCAAGATCACCCATTTCAGGTTCGGATTTTTGGACTTTCGACATCACTGATCCTACAACTCTTTCTCTTTTGGGCATCTGTAGATCATTTAGTCGCCATTGATAAGGATAAATCCTCATATTCATTAATCATTTTTATATGTTCTATTTTAGTTTATGTACCAATCAAAATTGAATAATATGTTATGGGAGAAAGTCATTATGTCTTGATGGGATGCAGAAGAGCTAATTAATCTTGAGGACTAAGCAAAAATTTAGATATTAATGGGAATTAGTTGGGTGTGGGTGTTGGGTACCATTCATTATTATTTATATAAGTTGCAATCTCATTTAAAAAATTAAATAAATGAGTGTGATTGTATGGTCTAACTAATCTATTAAACTCCAATTTTTATAATATCTAAGCCTTGAGGAGTAATGACACATTTAATATTTAACACCAACCTAAAAGAGCTAAGAATATGATCTAAACCACCCTTGCTACAAAATGATTATTTTCAACCATTAGTAGTACCAAACAAATTTACTCATTATTTTAAAAATTAAATCGGCTAGAGCGATTTAATGGTGAAAATCTTAAACCTGCTAACTTTTCAATTTAATTTTTAATTTTTTGGTTTGATTTAGTTTAATAATTTTTTATTGTTAAAACTATATCAATTTATTAATTACTACCCAAATTTGACTACAAGATACGGTCTTAAAATATTTTAATATGATTTGACCTATTATTAATCCTATTAGCAAACTAATTAAATCACTTTTTTCAATTTTGAAAATATAAAACATTGAAAATTACCCATCCTAATCCAATAGAATGTAGTAGAGGGCATACTTGGTCAATTCCTAAAGGGTATGTTTAAAAAATTGAATTAGTTCGGTCGATTTAAGTATAAAAATTTTGATCCGGTTAATTTTTTGTTCTATTTACTTTAATGACATTTTTTGTAAAAAATTGATCAGTTTATTAATAAATTAGTTGATTTTTGTTTTTATAAACTAAAATAAACTACCTATTTTTGATTTTACAGTATCCCTTTTTAATTAATTTTTAATTATGGACAATCTTCTTCGATTATATTTTAAATTATTTAATCTTTAATCAATTCTATTACAGTTTAATACTGAACCTTTTAAACATTGTTTTACCGATTTTACTCATTTTGGATCATAAAATCGTCTCCTCTTTAATGTGGTTGTGGCACTAGAAATGGGTCGTCAGTCTTAGTGTAACAGCATCATAAACTATGTCCATACTAACACCGGCAGTCGGCAGGTGCATGTGGATATACCATGTGTGATAAATGGCACCAATAATGGTTACTGAAGAAGAAGACGAGTCATGTTCAGTCCAATCTTTTTTTTTTTTTTTTTTTTTGTAATTCGGGATTGACAATCAGCATAAGATCGTCCAATCATGGTCAATTGCTACAAATTACCAAACACATGCAACTTAGAAAAATATGCATATTTCTTTTCTACATGTAGGTGGTTGATTCTCTATATCTTGTAGTACGTGCTTTTATCTTTAAAATTAAGGTGACAAAAAAGAATTATAAAAATTATAAATATTTTATTATATTCTTTTAATTCCTCGTTTGTCTATAAATTTAAATAATTTTGTATTATAATTTAAGAATTTTAACATTATAGTATTTTAAATAAAAATTAACATAAAAGAGATTATTTAATAATTAATGGTATCATAGAGGTGTAAAAATATTTTAAAAATCATATCTAATGAATTAATTTAATGCCTGTTTGGATGGATTTTTAAGAGGCCAATAATCACTTTTCTCCATCACAAAAGCCTTAAAAAAAATATTTGGCTGTAAAATAAAAATTACTTCTTTAATATATATGACTTTTTTGGTAGTTAAAATACAAGTTTTAAAGAGAGTCAAATTTACAGTTTCTAAAAAAAAGCCTCTCAAATAATTTTTTTGGGTAGATTTTTCAGATCATTTTTTAGTCCCTTTAACCCTTATATTTTACACATAATTTTCAACTCACAAACTTATCTTCACGTTTATCTTGCAAACCCATCTTCTCTATTTGACTTTTTTATATGCTTTAATATTTATTTTTGATATTAGTTTTACTTATGTTATAATTCATACAAAAATTTAGTTAGATATATTTTTATTTATGTTTCATATGGTTTAAAATTATATAATAATTAATATATTGTGTTTTGCATATTGTTTAATATATTTTAAATAATATTTATATATAAAAATAATTTTTATTACAAATTAAAATATAATTAAAATTAAAAATACTTTTTATTTTTATGTTGTCAAAAGTCTTATATATGAAGCTATTTAAAAAAAAATTCTTTTTTAAATGATAGTCAAACATTTAACTGACTTCTTAAAAAAGTTTTCTTTAGAAAAAATTTGCAGAAAAAAGCTCTACTGGTATAAGCCTAACCAAACATTAGCTTAGTCAGAATTATTAAAATTTGACCAATTGTCTATTTTGTGTTATTTTAGTAATTTTTATATAAAAATCGATTAATTAAAATTTTTTTGGCCCTTGTCTTATCCTTTTTTGTTTGAACCATCCTATTAAATATCCTTTTGACTAAAGTATTCTTTTTTTTTTGAAATTTGACTAAAGTATTCTTGTAATTACTATTAAAAAAGAGAAGTAGTAAATGATTAGAGCCGTTTCAAAACCTGTTTAAAAGAGTTGGAGCGTCAATTCAATTCAAAAATCAAAACGAAATTAAAAAAAAATCGCAATTAAAGGAGAATGGCAGTACTGATAATAACCCTGAGAATCCGGGACATTGCAGAACAAAATTAAATGCCAAAACACGAGGCGGTAAAATCACGAGTAAACTAAAAGATGCCGGCCTCTGTTCGGGTGTGTAGTCCATATAAAAAACGGCTCGTCGTCTAATCTTTTGATTGCGAAGTCTTGCTTGCCAGTTACTTTCTCTTTCTACACTGTCTCCTCCCCCCCGTCCCCTCCCCACATTTCGCAGTAGAGAGAGAAAGAGATCAATTCACTGTGCTACTTCGGTCGTCTCGTCTTCTTCTTCGGTATTGACTCCGTGCTTCTTAGCTTATGCATTTTGTTTTTGTTTGTTTGTGTGTGTAGAGGTGAGGACGTGGTGGTGTTGGATTTGAGCCGGTGCGGTTTGAAGTGAGCAAATGTAGAGAGATCTTGAGGTTTGGGAGGGTTTTGGATTGGAGTTTTGATTTGTTTATGCGGTCTTTTCTTTAGATCCTTGTTTGAGAAGTTTATTTTCTGCTGTCTATTGTAATGATTTAGTTTATTGTAGTGTTTGCTTTAAGTCTGAGGGTTTCTTGCTTTATAATGAATGGGGAATTCAGGAAAATGGTTATTTGGTTAGTGATTTTCTAGTTTTGAATCAAAGCCATCCGATTTGTTACTTTTCCTAAACAATGGAATGCTGCTTCAAAAGAGTTCCTCTGATGGATTTGGTTTTCGTTTCAGACTTAATTTGTAACAATGATGTCGGATAATGCTCTGAGAGACCTGAACACACAACCCGGATCAGAGAGGAAGAACGAGAGCTCGGTTAAGGAGAGCCTTGCAAAGCCATGTAGTGGCAATAGTGTTGAAATAGTTGTAGAGCGGCGGAGAGAAAACTCTGCTTCGTTGGTCTCAACTCCTGCTAATGGAAATGAATGTGGGAATCCTGGAGTAGAGATGATCAATTCAGAAGTAGAGTACATCGAATCTGAGAACTTGAGCGATGTAGAAGATGTTGATAGCAATGTAAAGGTTGGCATATTGAGTTGTAATCAGTCTTGTTATATGTCTTGCATTTGGCAGAATTTGATTATACACCGTTTATCCAATGTGGATTCATTTCGTGTTTCATCTCTCAGACACTCCTAGCTGGACTAGACTCTAAAGATTGGGTCCTTGTTTGTGAGTCTCTCAACGATGTCAGGCGTTTATCAATATTTCACAGGGAAGCACTGCTGGATATGCTGTAAGTTCCTCACCTTTTAATCTGATTGGAAGTAATCTGGAGAGTCAAAAGAAAAGTTCAATTTTTCTGTGTTCTGTTTACGGTGAATTTGTACCTTATTTTCATTTCCTTGGTCAGGGGGGATGTGATTCCACTCATTGTGAAGTCCTTGAAAAATCCAAGAAGCGCTGTTTGCAAAACTGCAATTATGACATCCGCTGATTTGTTCCATGCATATGGTGATTCTATAATTGAATCATTGGATCCTTTGGTACATTATTGCTATTACTTGTTCCTTTTCTGTCATTTCATCATTTCATTCTTGATATATGCTTGGACTGATTTATCTGCATGGCTCCTCCATTGTGATCTTCTTTTCCGGGTTCAGCTTGTACAGCTCCTTCTCAAATCTTCACAAGATAAGAGATTTGTATGTGAGGCAGCTGAGAGAGCTCTAGTGGCAATGACCACTTGGATTCCCCCAAACTTTTTGTTGCCAAAGTTACAACCACACCTTAAGAACAGGAATCCACGAATTCGAGCTAAGGCTTCAATGTGCCTTTGTCGAAGCGTCCTGCATCTGGTAAAAGCAAATTCTCATATACTTATTTGACGCTTCATTTCTTCTTGTAATTTTATATACTTTGAACTTTTCCCCAACGCATAAAAAATTGGAAGCCATTTTACTCATGCTTGGTTCTTGATAAAAGTATATAAGAATATGCCCACAACACTTCAGTAGCTTGTTTGATGCTGTTACAGATTTCATTTCCCCCACTCCTCTACATATGGTAAATACTAATAACAGTATTACGTATTTGTAGTGAGCTTAAATCCTGTTTATTCATTTCAAAATTGTGTAAAGACTGTGTCTATCTGTCCGTCACGGTTTTGCAATATAAAGTAGGTGTCTTCCTTTATTTTTAGATAGGCCACCAAGCGATGTTGTGTGGTAGAGTTTACAGAATAATGCTTTTCCAAAATGTTGAGCAATGCAGTTTGTTGAATTGATTGACGCTACCAATGCATGGACATAACAAATTGTGCAGCTCAGATTAGTGATTGGCTCTCTTTGTATCACAGGGCGTTGAAGGAATTATTGCCTATGGAATTGATAAATTGATCCAATTAGCTGCTGCGCAGCTCAGTGACCAACTTCCTGAATCTAGGGAAGCTGCTAGAACCCTCCTTTTGGAACTGCAGACTGTATATGAGAAATCAAATCAAGTCACACCACCAGTTTCTGAGAATCCAGAATTTGGATCTTGGGAACACTTCTGTCAGTCAAAACTTTCTCGTTTAAGTGCACAAGCCGTGCTTCGAGTAACAAATACTGCTCGTGAGGGTCTTGTTCAGGGATCATGACACATCTCGCATGGATCACATGTGAGTCGTAGTGAGCAATGCTTATGACATATAGTGAGTGAAGTCAACAATTTCCATTGCCATATACCTTTTCAATTCATATCCATTTATGTAAATATGTTGAGACATAGAGATGCCGGAGTTGCAGTTAATCACGTTACTGAAGTTTGAGTATTCTTTTCAGATTGTTCAATGTTAGCTACAATTGCATTTGCAATAACTATTACAAATTATTTGTCGTGCATTTCCTTCTTTTTCCCTCTAAATTTCATCGTATCTTGTAAAGTTCCATTTTTCCAGATATTTGATATGGATTGATGTTCTTTTCCGCCTTATAGCAGGATGCCAGTAACTTTCTTTTAGGTAAGCAAGATGCCAATAGTTGTAAAAATGACATCGGAGACAGTTATAGTCATGTTCTTTGTACTCGGTTGATCCTTAGAAGGGCACAGGATCAAAGAGAGACGAAATGTTGAAAGACTGGATTTATCTTCTTGGCTTCTTCTGCAAAACAAAATTATTCAAGCTATCAAGATATTGTGAGTTTTTGTTTTCCCCGCATTGGAGTTTAAGAAGTCTACATATATTGGTTAAGCACTTAGAAAATGGTACCGTGAAAGCTGCTAGCTTTTGAGATTTTGTACAAGGTTAGCATGCAAAACAAACCGTAGTTAGAGATGAATAAGAACAAAGTTATTACATGCTCATTACGCCAAAACAAAGAAACAAACAAGAACAAGAGCCCTTAGTCTTGGAACTACACCATTGTCTCTACTCAAATAAACTCATCCTTAAACCGGACTCTTAGTCTTTAAATCTCTCAGATCCCTTCTTTTGAAAGGAGCAGGACATCGTCTCCAAAACTCCAACCTTCTCTTTCGGAAATTTTTTATTCGATCTTCACTATCTCTGAGGTCATTTGAAGCTGCTGAACCTACACGATAAAGGGTTGCTCTTGCTTAATCCTGAGCTTTAAAGATACTTGCAAGCCAACATGTGATAAAGATTAGTTATCCTATACAGGTAAGGTGATGAGATAGATTTAGTAGTCAACTACAGATTCCAGGTTCCGGAATTATCGATAATTGGATATCTACATCAGGAGAATTAATATGAGTGGCAAAATTTTTGGTGTTCAATCAGAGATTATGGTTACTACTATTGTGATTCTTCTCATACTATTATTCCTGGGAATTGGAGTGTTGTTGATCCTAGTGCACGTCTGTATTATGGGAAGAGCTTTAAGACAACGAATCGCAAACAATATTGCAACTGAGAGAGAAAACATTGACAGATCAAGCATGTCCATAGATGATGTAGAGAAGCTTCCTTCCTATCATTATACCAGAAACGAAAGTGGAAGTAGTCCAGTGAACTGTGCTGTTTGCTTGGATAACTTTGAGGACGGTGATAGGTGTAGACTGTTGCCTTTGTGTAAGCACAGTTTTCATGCTCAATGTGTCGATGCATGGCTTCTGAAAACACCAATTTGTCCAATTTGTAGAACCTGTGCTGATTTGAGAAGGGTTGGGATGATTACAGGTGAAGAACTGAGCAGCCATTTGGGTGATACGAGCATGGACATGAGAGGAAGTCTGACCACAGAGAGTAGCCATTATAGCGATTTCAGTGTGGAAGTAAGAGAAGGCATGCCAAGAGGAAGTAGGCATTTCATGAACTCTGGCAGGTGTTTTACAAGAGAGAACCAGGCAACACAAAGTAGAGATG
>JANZLC010000001.1:24125994-24136549 GCA_026413385.1 Erythroxylum gracilipes
GGTATGTTATTTAAGCTTTTGATGCTCTAATTTCAACTGGATCTTGGTTGTTAAATGTGTTCGATTATGCATTTAATGTTTAGCAGAGATGGGTACGGAGGTAAGAAAGCAGGTTAAAGAAGTTGCAGAAATCGCTAAGAAAGCTATGGAGGAGGAGATTGGTTCGTCATGGCTCTCACTAAGCAAGCTTATCGACCAGATATGCAATGAGAAGAAGCCATGAAAGAGTTAATGGCTAGAAGACATTAAACAATTTACTAAATAATGTTAAAGATGATGTTTGTGTTCGCCTTGATCATATCTGATCTAATCTAATCTAAAATTCATAAGTTGATCTTGATTTGATTAGATTTTGAATTGAAATCTGTTTTTTTTTATTTCAAGTTTTAACTTATTTTATTTCGAGTTTTAACTTAGAATTAAGCTTAACGATTCGCTATAGTCTAAAGTCCGATTATGTCAATTATACTTTATTTAAACATAGATGTTGACATTAGATTAAATTTTAGAAAAGAAAATAATTGAACTTACCTTAAACCCAATTGAACTTTGGGCTATCTAAATTTGATTGGGTTCAAGATCGAGCAGCAAATTATAGTTTTGTATGAATTTAGTCCCTTGCATTAGTTTTGGATTGGACTTAGGTTAAGGAAGGCTTGAATCCGGCAGGGCCCAATATCAAGACATAAGATTAATTTGTGGTTGTTCAACCACATCTTCATGTACAAGCAACACAGTATTAGTATGGAAATTCTTTTGTTTTATGCTACAATTCACATTCAAAACTAAATATAGTTTTGTAGATACAAACAAGACCTGAAAAAAGCTACAAATGTTCCTTTACATTAATGCCTCTTATGCACCAACTTTGATAATTGGTAGATCGAACCTTAGTGACAGAAAGCTTCATTGCTTTGAACTGCCTAAAGATAGACTTCGTATCTAATTCTGATTGTAAGTTTTAAATCTTAAACCTTGATAAAATTTTAAAACCATCTTATAAAAATAAAAAGTGCTACAATCACCTCTATGTACTCCTAGTCCCACGAGGCCACAAGTCTTCGTGTGGAGAGTGTCTCCAATCAGATTGTACTTCATATGTCTTAGAGCATCTCTTTACTTCTTTTTCACTGTTTTCTCCAAAAAAAATATCTCTTCATTCTGGCGAGCTCACCGAGACAAACATAAACGATATGATTTTTGGATTCTCTAATCTTTATGTCTTGAATGAATCAAATATGTAATTCGGGTCAGGAACAGAGTCAATAGTTCTATCAAATAATTAAGAATGAGGTAATTCCTGTTCCAGATGTGATTGATTATCATCTCTTCGCCTTGTAACTTGAGAGATGTCAAGTTGATGAGAATTGAATTTTGATTCCAACCTTGAGCTGTGTTAAGCTGATGAGGATTGATCAGTGGATCCACCACCACTTGTCCATGAGCATCCATTACATTTGATGGCATGTAAACTCCAGGAAATCCACAAAGTAGCACATCATCTCCGAAGTTTCCTGACACTCCAGGAAATTCAGGGAGTAGCAAATCATCTCCAGTTTGTACGAAGTTTACTAAGTTACATATATAAATAATGCATATGAATATATGATCATTGTACTGATAAAACTAAAAATTTCTAACAGTTAATATTACCTCTGAACTGTTAAATGAGATATTCTTGTAAGAATTTTGTAGTCCTAGTTTTAAGAAGTCATGATGAAGTGCGTCAGTTATGATTTGTCATGGAAGTAATGTGTTAGTCGTGATTCTATTCATGATAAAAGTGGATCAGGTATGGTCCTAATTTTTAGCTTGTTTACGTTGATTGAAGTATTTAAATTGAGAGTTTGATGTAGTTGTGGAGTATCATCAGAAATAAACATATTATTCACCAAGTCTCTTGTCCAGTTTCTTTTTCCTTTCTTCAAGTGGTATCAGAGCCACATAATTTGTTAAGACGAACGATACCACCCAATTGTCAGTTCCCATCTTCGATGGCAAAAATTACAATCACTGGAATGTTTAAATGAAGGTCATATTTGACTACCATGAATTAATGGAGGTCGTGGAGAATGGAGTGCCTGCATTGGCAGATAATGCAAATGATACACACAAAGCAGAACGTCGTGATTTAAAAAAGAAACTGGACAAGAGATTTGGTGAATAATATGTTTATTTTTGATGATACTCAACAACTACATCAAACTCTCAATTTAAGGACTTCAATCAACGTAAACAAGCTAAAAATTGGTGGTCTAGCGCGGAATGAGTTTGGTCACTGAATCTTTAGTTTCTCAGGTTTCATTGGTTGTGCTACCAATATGCTGGCAGAGCTTCAGGCTATCTACCATGGAGTCACTTTAGCATGAGACTGTGGGTACAGAAAGATTTTGCTAGAATCAGACTCGCTGGAAGCTATCAAGTTAGTTACCCAAGAATGCTCTCAATCTCATCCTTATTTGACAATTGTTGAGGATATTTTGTTTTATTTACGGAAGGATTGGGACTATTCTATTACCCATACCTGGCGAAAAAGCAACCAATGTGCTGATTATCTAGCGAAATTAGGATCTTCATCTTCACAGCATTGGCATCTGTGAGAGATGCCGGTCTCAGGTATTCGACAACTTCTACAGAATGATGCTTTGTCCGTGGCGTTTTTGAACCCATAGGCCTCCTTGTGGTCTTTCCTCTTCACCAAAAAAAAAACAAGAATCACGACTAACACACTACTTCCATGACAAATCATAACTGACACACTTCTTAAAACTAGGACCACAACTCACAATTTAAGCTGACCACGAGTCACAATTTAAACTAACAGAAAATCAGAATTAATAATTTAACGAACATCCTCCCTTAATTCTGATTTGGAACGGTCTTCACACCAAGCAAGTTCCTCAGCTTGATAAAGGCATCAATCTTTAACGGCTTAGTTAAAATATCTGCTACTTGATCTTCTGTTTTATAATATTCCAGCTTGATTATATGCTTCGCAACTTGATCTCTTAGAAAATGATATCGAATATCAATATGTTTGCTTCTCCCATAAAAGACCGGATTCTTAGCTAAATTGATTGCAGACATGTTATAAACAAAAATCTTCAACGGACCTTGAAGATTAAAACCAATTTGGTTCATGATATTACTAAGCAAAATTGCTTGACACGCACTTGATGCCGCTGCTACATACTCTGCTTCACATGTTGATAAAGCCACAATGGACTACTTCTTTGATGACTATGTACAAACTGTTTGTGCCAGCATAAAACAATGACCACTTGTTCGCTTCCTTTCATCTAAATCTCCACTCCAGTCGCTATCGGAGTAACCAACAAGTTCACATTCTTTAGATGATGTATAGAGAAGACCAAAATCATGAGTACCTTTGATATAACGCATTACTGTTTTTATTGCTTGCAAATGTATTTGACGAGGAGACTCCATGAATCGACTAACTAAACCCACAGCAAAATAAATATTTGGTCTTGTGCATGGGAGATATCTTAAACTTCCAACAATCTGCTTAAAAAATGTAGGATCAACGATTCACTCATCACCATTTTTTGTCAATTTCATACCAGTTTCAATTGGAGTTCGAGATGACGGATCTTAGTCTTATGTCTTACTTTCTTGACATTGAGGTTATTTTAGCTTGTTTACGTTGATTGAAGTCTTTAAATTGAGAGTTTGATGTAGTTGTTGAGTATCATCAGAAATAAACATATTATTCACCAAGTCTCTTGTCCAGTTTCTTTCCCCTTTCTTCATATTTAAATGCATATTTTTCCTTTGACATGATATATCATAGTAATCAATAGGCTACATATTATATTTTGATGTCGGACACTTAGTACGTAAAAATATTAGTTGAATAATCATTAGATATAATTAAGTACCTATCTAATTAGTGGTGAGTCAAGATGAAATCTATCGACTCTAGGTAATAAGTTTGAGCTCTATGTTATCATTGATCTTAATGATTATTTCAAGACCTTAGCCAGGGCGATTGAATGAGCGAAGAAGGGGAGTTTTCTAAATCATTCACCAATCAATAATGATCAACATATAACATAGTTAGTTATCTAATAGAATTTGACAATTAAACCATACCTTAGGATAATTCGGAGTTGTAATGATGGAAGGTAATAATACATTATCCTTAACTAGGTATTGTCTTTGTAAGGTTATTATTTCACATTATCCGATTATTGAGGAGTGTTGCTAGACACCAACCTTGATTAGTAATTAACTTGATTAATGAATTTATGTGGTCACACACTTACGAGGTAATATTTTTTGTTTATAATTATTTAATTTATTATGAGGCAATTATATGTAACATATTATTATATTTTTTGCTAGTAAAAAATATAATTAATATTAAAAATTCTCTTGAATAAAATAAGTGAATAAAATAAAATAAATAATAATTAAAAAAAAGAAAGCAAAAGTCGTCAGATGGTAAGCCTTCGTAGTTTTGCTTTTGGTTATACATTTAAAACCAAAAACGAAACGTTATGTGAAAGGTCGTGATTTTAAAGTTTTGAACCACAACTTTAAAATATAAATAAAAAAGGAGAAAAATAGAATGGCGTTCGTTTTTAGTACGTGCATGAAAAACGAAAAGAAGAATTAAAACACAGATATACTCATTCATTATTTTTCGTTTTCATTACGTGAAAACAACAACGAACAGAAGAGTCCTATATAAATACTCTTGCATTTTCGTTTTCGGTACGTAAAAATAAAACAATAGAAAAATTTAGAAAATTATTTTTTCCATTCTTGAAGGTAAGGTTCTTAAAATTTAACCATAATCATATCAAGTATTAAAAGTAAGACGTATATTTTGGTGTAGAGTACACAAAAATTTCATATTTTCGAAGTTAAATATCAATTAATTATCATAAATTTCAAGTATTTATATAGTTATTATTTTATTCTAATAGTTTTAATTTTACAAATACAATTTTATAATCAACGTATTATAAATATAATTAATTATTTATTAAAATTTCAATTATTTCTTTATTTTTAATCTTATAAATTTTATTATTTTAGTAATCTTAATAATAGTGATTATTTATATTATTCAAAACATTTGTATAAGTTAAATAAAACTTGATTATAAATCATAAATTATTAATTATTAATTATTAAAATTTTTATTAATTTAAGACAGGTAAGGCGAATATGCATCTGTGAGCTGCAATAGTCATAATCAGAAACGGACAGGAAAGTTCCATCTGGAGGTGACGAGTGAAGATCGTCTGTTCTCTTTATCGAAGACCAACCTATTCCATCACTACATAACCACAAATTTTGCTGGACCTACTGAATTTGTGGCTATGCAAGGATGGCATAAGGTTGATCTTACATAAAAGGAACAGAAGAATTGGTCCGGATGTGACGACCACAAGCCGCCCAAAGGTAAGAGACGACTAACCAAGTTCAGAGCTGGTAAGGCTTAAAACGCAAAGATGGCGTCTAACTCTTGAGATTACGAGTCACAGTACCATGCACTTCTATTCCCTTTCATGGCCAAAGGCCACCTCATTCCTCTTCTCCAACTTGCCCGTCTCCTCCTCCGCCGTCGTTTTGTTATCACCGTCATCACAACTCCGGCGAACCGACCCTTTGTTGCCAAATCTCTTGAAGACACCACTGTCTCTATCATTGAGCTACCTTTCCCTCAAAGCGTCCCTGGAATTCCTTCCGGTGTTGAAAGCACAGACAAGTTGCCTTCAATGTCGCTGCTTCCGGAATTTGCTCGATCCACCAACGCTATGCAACCGGAATTTGAACGTGTGGTTGCAACTCTAGAGCCTGTGAACTTCATGGTCTCCGATGGTTTTCTCTGGTGGACTCTGGAGTCTGCAAACAAGTTTGGTTTCCCGAGATTCGTATTTTTTCCTATGTCCAATTATGCGTCGTCCCTTACAAAAGCTGCGAGTGAGGGAAGGCTTTTGTTCGGGCCAGAGTCTGACGATGAGCCTATCACGGTCCCCGAATTTCCATGGATTAAGATCGCTAAAAATGATTTTGAACCAGTTTTCGCAGACCCTAATCCCAAAGGTGTTCACATTGAGTTTGTGATGGACTCCGTTGTAGCAGCAGCTCAAAGTTTCGGTGCATTCGTTAATAGCTTCTACGAGCTAGAGCCTACTTTTGCCGATTACATCAACAGAGATGGAGATTCAAAGTCTTGGAATGTTGGACCACTATGCCTCGCCGAGTCACCACCAAGACTCGACCAATCACAAAAGAAACCAGCTTGGATTCAGTGGCTAGACCAAAAGCTTGAGCAAGGAAGCTCAGTCTTGTACATAGCTTTCGGGTCTCAGGCAGAGCTCTCAACTGAACAGCTCCGAGATATAGCAACTGGTTTGGAGGACTCTGAGGTGAACTTCATGTGGGTTATTAGAAAAGATGCATCAGAATTGGGGGATGGTTTCGAAGAGAGGGTCAAAGAAAGAGGAATAGTAGTACGAGACTGGGTTGATCAGAAGGAGATATTAAAGCATGAGTGTGTTCAAGGGTTCTTGAGTCACTGTGGATGGAACTCCGTGTTGGATAGCATATGTGCAGGAGTGCCAATCCTTGCATGGCCGATGATGGCGGATCAGCCATTGAATGCGAGAATGGTGGTGGAGGAGATCAAAGTTGGGCTAAGAGTAGAGACTTGTGATGGTTCTGTGAAAGGGTATGTGAAAAGTGAAGGGTTGAAGAAGATGGTGAGAGAGCTACTGGAAGGAGAGAAGGGTAAGGAGGTAAGAAAGAAGGTTAAGGAAGTTGCAGAAATGGCTAAGAAAGCTATGGAGGAGGAGATTGGTTCGTCATGGCTCTCGTTAAGCAAGCTTATTGGCCAGATATGCATTGAGAAGAAGACATGGAAGAGCTAGTGGCCATAAGAAATGCAATTTTTCTACTAAATAAAACATCTAATTCTTGTGCTTTAGAGTTAAGATAAAACATCAAATGATACCTAAGAGCTTTAGTAAGATTTGTTATCTTCCTTTTGTTTACAAAATAACCAATTTATTTACAAACTAATTCATACATCATCAAAGATTGAACATACGATCTTCCATTATAAGTAATAAGTTTGATGTAATAACTAGTTTTTAAATTTTAAATAATTAATTTTTAAGCATGCAATATTAAATTCAAATGACATCTACTTAGACTCAGATTGACCTAAGGTCCAACTCTTCTGTTTGGAAGAATTAAGTCTCATGTCGGTCTAGGCTCAATTGAAAATACCTAAGTTTAGGTTCATGGGTCGATTTTATTGTCATCCCTACTTATACTTAATAGTAAGGTTAATTTAACATGACAGTTAATCAATAATTCATCTATTATTTATTTCTTTTGAACCTTTTTGAGAATGTTAGAGTTTAATTTAAACATTTATAAAATGTTAGAATTTAAGTTATATTATAATAAAATTCTTATTTTTCTAAAATGATTTATAGTTTATATCCATGTTTTCTTAATTATTGCATCAAAAGTCAAGGCTGCTTACAATCGAGGCAAAAGGAATATACATCAAATCTTTTGTTTCAGTTATTGTGTTCTAACCTTATTTTATCAAATTTCATTTACATATTTATATGGGACTACATAAATGTGTAGATAAAATTTAATGGAATATAATAAAAATACTAGAAAGATCTCATCCCAAAATAACGAGACATCTTATCATTAATCACTTGCCACCTAGGTAGGAACCAAAGTTATGAGATCCGTTCTGTACTTGCCGGTACTGGCCAAAAAATGGAACGAAATTGGGTGCTTTAGTACCGGCTTTAAATACCAGCTGGTATCGGTTTTTTCCGGTCGGTATCGGCCGGTGCCCAAAATACCGGCACATACCGACCAGTACCGTGAGATTGTAATTTTGAAAATTTTCATTTATATATTTATATGGGTCTACATAAATGTATAAATAAAATTTAATGAAACATGATAGAAATACCAGAAAGATTTCATCCCAAAAAAACGAGACATCTTATCATTAAACACCTGCCACCTGGGTAGGAACCAGAGTTATGAGATTCGTTTCGTACTGGCCCGTACCGACCAAAAAACGGAACGGAATTGGGTGCTTCGGTACCAGCTGTAAATACTAGCCGGTATCTATTTTTTCCTGTCGGTACCGGCCGGTGCCCAAAATACCACCACATACCGATCGGTACCGTGAGTTTCAAAAATTGCAAGGACTAAATTGTAAATTTGAAAAATTTAACCCTAAAAAAACAACCCCCCTTCCGACTGCTATCTCTCTCGCTCGACTCTCCCTCGACTCTCACTCACTCTCGCGTCGTCTCCTCAACCTCTCACTGTCGCCGTTGCCCTCTGGCACGTCTCCTCCTTTCCTCATCCTCCTTGGACCTCAGCTCCTCCCTTGGCGTTGGTTGAAGAGGCTACCATCTTCGTCTTCCTCCACACCCGAAGATGCCACCACCTGGTATACCGCAGCACGTCGTCATCGTCATAGCTCAGCCAAAGAGCACCGTACCATCGCACCGTCCGTTGCAGCTCAGGCGCACCACCAACCCGTCAACAACCTGAACCTCAACCCAAAGACCCGATTGTTTTTGGGTGTATGTTTATCTGTTTTCGATTTTTCCTACTTCATTGCATTTTTGATTGTGATGGATGATAGATTTGTGTATGTTGGATGCGTGGATTTGGGATTTGAAATTTTGAATTGTTGAATCCTGCTCACGATTGTGTCTGGCGTGGATGTGAATTGGAATTGGAAATGTTGGATTTTGGAAATGGAATTGAATTGTTGAAGTTGAATACGGTGTATTTTTTGAATTTTCATTTATGAAATTTGGAACTGAAATTAGATTTGAAAATGGAATGTATACTCTATAATATTTGCGATTTACAGTGATATTGATGAATGAGATGTTGATGTATTTTATTTAACTGTGTTTGGTTATTCGGTGGTGGTGAGGCTTTAACAATGTTGATTAATTGATTATTAAAATTGAAAGTTGATAATGAATATTTAAACCTAAATGTAAAATTGATAATTAAATGTGAAATTGTAAAATTGATAATCAAAATTTGTAAAATTGACAAAGCTTAAATCATTAATTAACACATTATTAATATTTGTGAAATGGTAATATTTGTGTAAAATTGACCTATGGACTATTTTGTAAATTTTAAAAATTTTAATAACTATTTTGTAAATTTTAAAAATTACCCGAAACAGTATCTAGTACTAACTGATATCGATACAGTACTGTACTAAAACTCAATGCCGTACTAAAATCGGTACACTTAGGAACAAAAGCACTTTGGATATTGTAAAGAGATAAGAAAAAGATATGCACGCTGTCTTGTTCCCGTGGAAATGGAAAAGATGATAATCATACAAGTGTCCGAGGAATCTCGATCAGGGTCTCTTATGTCTTATGTCATCATTAAGATATACAGTGAGATAAAGCAAACATTATTGTGTAATAATGTAAAAGAAATATTCGTACTCATACATATATATATATATATTAAGTTCAGATATAACATTAAGCTATTGAATACAGAATCAGTACACATAAATTGTATTATCAAGTCTTTGTTCTCCAATTATATGATACAACTTGGTCGTTTACAAATAATGAGATGTACGTAGTGAAGAAGACAATCGACCGACTCGGTTTAATTAATTGTTGGATTCCTTTCATGCTATTTAAAAGTATTTTGTAGAGTATTTACTATTAATAGAGTCACGTAGTAGTGATTTTTCTATGCGGTGATCCATGTGAAACCAAAGCTTCGAGAGAAAACAGAGTAAATAGAACTGACCATGTTTTTATTCAGTTGTAAGGCCCTGTTTGGTTTGGGGGTTGGGGATGAAAGAAAATGGAATGTAATATAGTTCCATCGTTTGTTGAGGGTTTTATAATGTAATAGAAAGGGATGGAATGAAAGCGGAGGGTTTCATGTTACGTTCCATTCCATCCTAAACAGTAAAAATAAGAAACCTCCGATTTGGAGGGTTTAGGATGGAACGTAACCTAATAAATACATACTACCTAATATACCCTCAATAATTCTTCTTAATACTAACTATAACCAATTCATAATATTAATATATTAAATATAATATAATAAATTTTAATATAATAAATTTTATTAAATAATTAATAATAATAATTTATATTATTAATAATAAAATATATATTTAATAATAAAATATAAAATTTTATATTTAAAATTTATTTATTTATTTTATTTATATAGAAATATATAAAAACAATTAAATAATAATTTTTATATATTTTCTATTTTCATTAATAAAAAATATATTAAAAAATTATTCTTGTTTGTATATATTAATATTTAATATAATAAATTTTATTAAACAATTAATAATAATATTTTTATATTATTAATAATAAATTATACATATTTAATAATAAAATATAAAATTTTATATTTAAAATTTATTTATTTATTTTATTTATATAGAAATATATAAAAACAATTAAATAATAATTTTTATATATTTTCTATTTTCATTAATAAAAAA
>JANZLC010000001.1:24136649-24165958 GCA_026413385.1 Erythroxylum gracilipes
AGGATATATAATAAAGGATAAAATAATAATAAGCAGTAGTTATCATAATAGTGGAAGTACATTAATTAGCTTATATTGGCTAAGCTCACTAAATCTCAATCGGCTACAAAAACGGCGCCTGTAGGTAGGACTCACAGGCTTGTCTCCGCTGTCAACATTTTAGTTAGAAAACGACGGTCGTTTTCTAATAAGACAGAGTAGGACAAAGTTATTTGCGACAAAGGATCTGATCTCTCTGCATTGCAGCAAGTGTGGGGGAATTAATACATTAGCAGGAGGTGGGACGTGGGACTCCACTCACATGGCACTATTATTAAATTAAATAAATCCTCCATTTACAACATGTGAGGACATCTTGCCGCTTGTGTTGAAGGATGAGCTGGTAGAGGCAACATTTGTCGTTGCGTTTGGTTATTGTCTTTAGAGAGCACAAACAGAATAAGACGAAAATTTAGAGACGAAACAAAACAAAAATTAAAGATAGTAAGGTGTTTGATTGTGGTAAATAGAACAAAAAAAATTGTTCTGTTCCGACAACAGAAATGTGTTTGATTGTAGTGGACAAAATAAAAAAACAGTGTGAATGACAAAATTGCCCATG
Organism: Erythroxylum gracilipes; assembly: GCA_026413385.1. NCBI lineage: Eukaryota > Viridiplantae > Streptophyta > Magnoliopsida > Malpighiales > Erythroxylaceae > Erythroxylum > Erythroxylum gracilipes. The sequence goes on from JANZLC010000001.1 coordinate 24,137,251, forward strand.
CAGTATAATACGAGTGAAAATATATAATTCATTGATTATTTTATAATTACATCAATATTTATTTTAAGTTTATTTTTAATTTTGTAATTACGATGAAATAAAATGATAAACCTAAAAATTTATTGAAACGTGAAACCTTAAAATAAAATGAAATGGGTTATTGAATTATAAAAATCCTATAAGTTAGATATTTCCTAATAATTTAATAAAACATCTAAGTATTTATGGATTACATCATAGGTTTTAAAAAAACCTATGATTTCGAAATTCTAATACATAATAATTTAATAAAACATCTAAAATTAATGACATAATAGGTTAAAAAATTCCTACAAATTAGATGTTCTAGTACATAATAATTTAATAAAACATTTAAGCATTTATGGAATTAATTACATAATAGGTTTTAAAAAATCCTACAAGTTAGAAATTATAATACATAATAATTTAATATATCATCTAAGCATTCATTGAATTAATGACATAAGAGGTTTAAAAATCCTGCAAGTTAGATATTCTAGTACATAATAATTTAATAAAACATCTAAGCATTCATGGAATTAATTACATAATAGGTTTTAAAAAATCCTACAATTTAGAAATTCTAATATATAATAATTTAATAAAACATCTAAGCATTCATGGAATTAATTACATAATAGGTTGAAGATACATTCAAGCCTTATATTTTATTAAGAATGTCCTTAACAATAATACCCCAAATAACTCCAATGGCAATGAGTAAAAATCCTTGACTTCATGCCATTTTTTTCTTCAAAGTTGCAACTTCATTTAGTTGTTCATTTGTTGGAAGTGAAAATTGATTCGGTATTGATGAGAGTTCATTGGTTGTAGAAACAATTTCTTCATTTTTACGAGTCCACCTATTAACATCCATGACATAGGTACTTTCTGCTTCAACCAAAATCCGATACCCCTTGAATCTAGCATTAGGAAAGCCCTCAGTTGCCAATTTAACATCATCCCAACTTGTAAAAATACTTTTTTGACGTCCAACAAATACAACATAGAAGTTGTATCTGCCCATAGTTAAGTATCTGAAAATGAATCATATACTCATCATTCATACACGTACATAAATTACAAACATTAAATAGTTAATAAACCAACCATTCATTATTGATTCACAAGTGTACAAACAAAGTCAACAATTCATCATATCATCATTCAACATTGCATAGGCAGTTTGAAGACAAGCACAACGTAGGTTTCCTATTAAGCTACTATGAAGCCATAAAAGATTAAGAAATAAAGTCAAACTTATCTAAGAGGCTCCTCACATAAGCCTGTTTTTGATCTGCAGTTAAACCCCAGAAAAGATTCCCAGCATGAGCATTCTTTGAAAAGATCCTTGCAGTCCTAACAACTTCTGCAGTGGAGAAACCCAAATTCTCAAGCTCTTCACCTAGCTTGGGAATTTGCGCTCTTGCAATAGCATCAGCAATGATCTTTGCATTCTCTCTACTATTGTCAATGGCTCGAGCAAATGAGGCAGTAAGGCTTTCCAACACTTCAATATCCCTCATCTTCCTTTTCCCTTTGTTTTGTTGGTTCCCTTCTGTGTTGCTGGAAGAGGCGACAGAACCAGTGACAGAAGCAGTTGTAGCGGGAGTGCCTGATGGGCCTGGTGGATCTGATGGGGCAGCGGGAGGTGGTGGAGCATCACCTTCAGTTTCATCGGTCTCAAGCTGAGCAACAGCATCTTGAGCTCCTACACCAGTGGCTCTGTCTTTTCCAAAGACAAACTCAAGTCTAGGGAAAATTAGGAAAGGCTTTCCAGGAGTGTAGTACTTGTTGGGGTGTTTCTGGAAAAAAAATTAGAAAACTTCAGCATGATAAACATATTATTATTAAGATGCTTCTATAAAGAACCAACTAATCAAAAAAAACATTTACCCTCATCCATTTGTCCAGTACTTGTTTGCTGTCAACCTCAACGCATTGTTTGCTTTCATTCCAATCAAACCCACTGCAGTTCAACATGTCAAAGGCTGTTTGATATTTTTCCTTCAACCTCTTGTGCTTATTTTTAATATGTCTCTTGTTAATGCCACAATCAGGAAACTTCTCTACCATCATTCGAGCAAGAAGTTGGAAAGTACCAGGCTTAAATTGCCCATTATTAGCTCTATGGCCAGCAACAACTGCCTCCTCCATGAAGGTCACAAATGCTTCTGTTTCATCTGAAGTCCACATTCTTGACATTGCACCTAAACCATGCAATGCCATTCCCCAAACCATTCCAAACCATTTCCATAACTGATTAATTGCTATTATTTGAAACTTGTTTGGAAATAAAGATGACAATATTGAATTAAAAGAAACACGTAATTAAGTACAAATCAAACAAATAAACAGGAAAGAATGATTGCAAGTTCTCAAATTCAATTACAATGAATGAAAGTCACCAATATAAAGAGAAATTAAAAAAAAACCTAAATTCAGTTACAATGGCCAACCAAAATTAAGTACAATTCAATAAATAAAAGCATTAACTAAATTAAAGTTCACAATTTAATGGTTTCTTCTCCAATCATCAAACATGTTCTTAGCTAAATCCTCTCTCCATTGACTCCATTCATTACTTGTCTCAACACGATCAACAAATTCAGGGAAACTTAAGTACCAAATCAGAACATCAAAACAAAAGAAGAAACCTACCATAAATGATATGCTTTTATACTACAAGCTATAAATAAAGTTGAAAGCTAGACCGATAGAAATAAGTGATTTGCATAAAGATAATAGTCCAATATTTGTATATAAGGAAAATCAATAATAGAATCATTATGGACAATTTGTAGTGATCTTAAACTCACAACCAAGCAATCCAATCAAGTACAAAAAGAAACAAGATCAGACGTTCAAATCCAATCGAGTACTAGAACCAAAATATGTAGGATGAAAATACCCCCCCGTCACCACAAATTTCACTAGAAGCTTGATAGAAGGCATAAGAACATCCTTCATTCTCTAAACCTCCATTGCTACTCCGATCACAATTTCAGGTTAATTAATTTTTGAACTGGTATGGCAATAAACTATCTCAATACCATTAAGCATAAGCAAATCTGCATAATAAAATCTCTAAATACAGTGATATGACAAAATTTTTGCCTCCTTTAATCATAATTTCACCCCTATAATCCAAGTACACTCAAATCGTCCCAATTTCCATAATGTAATTTAAACCCTAATTCCATGAGTTTAACATATCTTACCACAAAAGACTGAGTCTTTACAAATTGAAACACTCTACCAAACAATTCTAAAAGCTTAAATCAAAATAAATGACCCAGTAAAGAAAAGAAGATACACCCAAAAAAAGATTCATCAAAAAGATCAATTCTTTCGAACTTTTACCTTCATTGACTTCAAATTCTTCGAACTCATCGTCCTCCTCAAACAGATCAATCTTCAGATCCTGGGTGGTAGTCTTTGTATCCTTCTCCATTATTGTTTCGCTTGACCTTACAAAAGCGAAACCTCAGGAAACCACATTAAATTGAAAGAATCTGATGTGGGCAGAAATGGAAATTAGGGTTTGAAGAATTGGAAATTTTGGATTTAGGGAGAAATTGAGAGAGAAGAAGAATTCGGTTTTGAGAGAGAGAGAGAAAAGAGAATAATTTTACAACTTAAGGTGCCTCAACAAAGAGCAACCCTTCTTATCTTTCATTTCCTCAATTCTGTTGTAACAAACTTACAACAAAGCAAATCTATGAAAGATTCTTCTTACATAATGGATAAAAGATGAAGAAATAAAAATGCAGAAATAGAAGGAAATAAAGTCTCGGATTAACAAACGGACTGACCAAGAACAAACCCACAAACTTGCCAAGTCCAATATGGATTTTGGCCTCTATCATAATCCAAATATAGACCAAAAGTTGAAATTTTGAACTAGAGCAAAGCAGGTTTCTTGCTTCGCCGGTAAAGTGGTAGACGACTATCGATGTATGGGATAGTGGCCCATTGGGCTAATACAAAGGAAGAAATTGAAATTGTACCAATCAATATAATTTTAACGGTTACTTTCTTTTCTCCATTTTTAAATAATTTTATAATTTATAATTTATAATTTAATTATTATATTTTAAAAATTATCATTTTTGAACAATTCTTATAAATGCAACAAACCAATCTAAATTCATAATTTATTTTCTTGTTTTGAGTTAAAATTTATTAAATAATTTATTATTCTATTTTAATTTTATATTTTTAATACGATGCTATTTTGAAATTATAAGTAAATTAATACACATTGATACTTTTAACTTTTTTATTAAATTACAACAATTACAACAATAACATTTCAGTTAAGGTATATCTGGTATATCAAAGCTTGAGATATTCAAAATTACGCAACCTTACTCTTAGTTAGTAGAGAGTAAGATTACGTACTTATGAAAGTCAAACTAATTTGGTTGGTTTAACAGTAAAAAATTTAAACTTATTAATTTTCAGTTTTATTTTTTACTTTTCGATTTGATTTAATTTAATAATTTTTGTTGTTAAAAATTGATCAATTTATTAAGTAATTTGTTAGTTTTCATAAATTAATCGATTTTTATAGGCTAAAATAAATTGATCAATTTTTATTTAACATTCTTATTTTTGAATTAAACTTTAAACTTTTAGATAAGTAAAAATAATTTCTTAAATAATTTTTTAAATTTTTAAATTTTATTATATTTTAACAAATTTTACGAGGGTCTATTTCTGATTATAACTTTTAAATCTTAAACCTCTTCTCGTATCGAATTAATTTATGATAAAATTTTAAAACCATCTTATAAAAATAAAAATAGAAAGTGCTACAATCACATCTATGTACTCCTAGTCCCACAAGGCCACAAGTCTTCATGTGGACAGACTCTCCCATCAGATTGTACTTCATATTTCTTAGGGCATCTCTTTCCTTCTTTTTCACTGTTTTCTCCAAAAAATATCTCTTCATTCTGGCGAGCTCACCGAGACAAACATAAACGATATGATTTTTGGATTCCCTAATCTTTATGTCTTGAATGAATCAAATATGTAATTCGGGTCAGGAACAGATTCAATAGTTCTATCAAATAATTAGTAATGAGGTAATTCCTGTTCCAGATGTGATTGATTATCATCTCTTCGCCTTGTAACTTGAGAGATGTTAAGTTGATGAGAATTGAATTTTGATTCCGACCTTGAGATGTGTTAAGCTGATGAGGATTGATTAGTGGATCCACCACCACTTGTCCATGAGCATCTATAACATTTGAAGGCATGTAAACTCCAGGAAATCCACAAAGTAGCACATCATCTCCGAAGTTTCCTGACACTCCAGGAAATTCAGGGAGTAGCAAATCATCTCCAGGGTTTCTTGACACTCCAGAAACGTCAGGAAATAGCATATCATCTCCAAGATTTCCTGTCACTCTAGCAAATTCCAAAAATAGAATATTGTCTCCAGGTTTTCCTGTTGCATTGTTCACATAATAATTCTGAGGACCGTATGCAGAAGGGACACTACGAAGAGGGGCCGAACCTAGATATTTCATTTTATTGTAGTTAGTAGTACTGTTTATCATCGGATTATAAGTTGTCATCATGGAAGAATATGCGTCGCCCTGCGGTATTTGTTGAACTCCAAGCTGCAGACGCGAAGCAGATTGATTAAGCATATTCATATTCATAGTGTTTGATTGGAGCTCCTAATCTTTCATTGCATTGCATTCTAACATCTTTTTTACCTCAGTGCCAGAAGTTGCTGGCATTTAACTGTCATAGTGATTGTCGATGTTGAGAATGTTGTCTTTTTGCTCAAGACATTCAGTCAAAGGAACACCTCAAAGCCTCAATGCCTATTATGTTCTTACCGTCTTACGAGTTATTCCTGTTTTGAGTCCGTACGTCGGCCGGTGAAGAAGACATCTATCAAATGGACAAATCCTCCATCTTTCTAGTTTATCTAGACGATATATCCAAACTTTTTGTTTAATTGTTTAGAGAATATCAGTTTTGTAAGCAAGTTCAAAATTTGAGTAATCCAAAAGACTGCTCCAGTAGATGACAAGAGATTACTATCTTTTAATCATGTAAGTGCTCGATCTCATGTCACAAAACAAGGCATCTTTATTAAATCGCAGAGAAGTGAGGTCAAAAACTGGGACAATGGTGTTCACAACGAGATAATTTTGTTCTTTTTTGGAGGGGAAAAGAGACTACCTTCCCGGGAGTAGAAAAGTTGTAAATGCAAGAAAAAGAAGAGCTTATGTTATATCCTGATCTTTTCATTTTATTGTCTGTTCTTCAAGTTCTTTCATGCCATGATTGAAACTACCCTGTGTTCTCTGAGTCGTCGTCAGATCAATATCAGCATTTTCCTTCTGTTGATCACGGTGAGATCGGCAGTTTCTGGACCTCCTGAAATAACATGTGGCCTTGGAGTTCATGTCGGGTCCGCAGGCACAAATTCAACCTGCATAGAGGGAAACTGGGGCGGATTCCTGGAAAAGAACTGCTGTGGATCAGTTTTCCAATCTTACTTGTCCACACTCGGTCAAAGAGCAAATAGAACAGGACTTATATTCTTACAAGCCAGTGAACAAACGAGTTGTTTAGAATCAATCAGGATCGTCGAAGACGATGTTTTCAGTTGTGGAATTCAGAAGCTGACAAGTGGAGGTGGTGGTTGTTCTGACTTTTCTGTCGCTGATGTTACTGACAGGTTGGGCGATGAACTGCAAAGTTTAAATGAACACTGTGATCTTGCTGGTTCTGATGCAGTATGGAATGAATCCTGTAGTTCTTGTGTAAATAGTTGGAGGAAAATATATGCAACACCGGCCCTGTCAAATTCTGAAACTCCAGACATTGAAACTGATGTCTGTAGGTTTGCTTTGCTGATATCATTAATAAGTACAAGGATTGATGATAAGCCTTATGTCCAAAGAGTTTATAAATGTCTCAAAGACCAAAAGAACGACTCAGGTAAGTACATTGGTTGATGCTCAACTAACATATCCTGGGGATTAATCCCTGTTTCAACACACTGGAGATTAATTTGGACTGACACTTTTTCCTCAGTTTTGGCCTCAAGTAATGCATCATCAGCTGAAAAGAAGCCTAATCTTAGCATAGGTAACACAATCTTCATATGTTTAATAGTATTCGTAAGTCAAAAGTCTTAGCATGTTATTTTTACACGTGAACAGGTTCCTGGATTCTAATCATAGCCATTGTAGTGTTAACACTAACTATTGCCACAAAAATTGTGTCAAGAAGGTGTCGTAGATCAGTTAGATCAGTTTCAACTGTCAAAAGGAATGGTATTTTCTAACCATACTTCAGATCCATATGAACAGTTTAAATCCTTCATTGAGATGAGCTGAGATTCTGAAACATTAATTGACAGCATTTCAGGATCTGCGATTAAAGGAGTCTCCTTGTCGGAAGTTTCAGTTCAAGGAAGTTTACTCTGCCACAGATAATCTAAATGATAGGAATCTCATAGGTGAAGGCACTGCTGGTGAGTTTTAAAGTGTGGAGAAATTATGGAGATTGGTATTTGATTATGATTGTCTAACTTAGAAGAAAGCTAAAACATTCAATATTTGTGAATAGATCACTGATATAAAACTTATGAGCTGACTTCTCTGAATTTCTCAGGAAAAGTATATAAAGGAAAACTGTCAAATAATCAGGAAGTTGCGATAAAGCACATCATCAATGATGGACATGTAGAGACTGTTATAAGGGAAATCATGAACTTATATCATGTCAAACATCCAAACCTTGTAGCTCTGCTGGGATGCTGCATAGAAGAAGATGAATGCTTTCTGGTCTATGAACTGTGTCCTAATGGAAATCTCTCTGAGTGGATTTTTGGTATTTCTCTTTTTTTTTTTCTCACTTAAGATACACTACTGTTTCACACAAGAATAACACTCGATTTTGATCCACCACAGGGAGGGACAGGTTCCTGCCATGGATTCAAAGGCTTAAGATTGCCATTGATAGTGCTCGAGGTCTCTGGTTTCTCCACACATACTCAGAAGGCTGCATTGTTCACCGGGATATAAAGGTCTGCTTCAAGATTTTTATGGCATTCCCAGAACTTGTCCAAGAACCTTGAAGAAAAGCTGAAACTCTGGAACCCCTTTATGATTCCCACTTTCAGAATATATATGTCATTACCAGTTTTAGGAAATCTTGTTTCTTTTCTGCAAGCTACTGTGCAGTCCTGTTCATGGTAAAGATCTCTTCTTCTTCTTCTTCTTCTTTTTTCCAATTGTGCAGCCAACAAACATTCTGCTAGGAGAAAATTTTGAAGCAAAGCTCTCAGATTTTGGATTGTCGAAGGTCATTGACTTGGATGAGAGCAACACCAGCTCAGAAGTTAGAGGAACATTCGGTTACGTCGACCCCGAGTACCAAAGTGATCATCAGGTGAATTCATCAGGAGATGTCTACAGCTTCGGGATAGTACTTCTGCAGATTCTCTCTGGAAAGAAAGTCATTAACATGAACCTGAGGAAACCAATGCCATTGGACAAAATGGTAAAGAAAGCAATCTTCTATCCTTTTGCTTACAATTTTTGTATCTAGATTCAGGTCAAACCGCACAATGGAGCCCCAGTGCAGCAGAAGTTAAAAACTTCATAAAGTTTGATCATCTGAATATTTTTCCTCAGGCCAAGTCCCTTGCCTCAGGAGGTAGCATCCTGGAATTTGCTGATCCAAAGCTGGAAGGGGAATATTCAGCAGAAGCTTTTGGTATCACATTTTCATTGGCATTGTCATGCATATCTCTTAAGCAACAACGACCATCCATGGAACTAGTTGTTGCAAAACTAGAAGAGGCCTTTGAAATATCTAAAATGGCAAAGGCCTCCACTCCTTTTCTGACTCCATGCCCATCACCATAATGAGAGAAAAGCTGGGAAGTATAGAAATTGCAGATGCAATGCTCCTATACCAACAGATAATGAGTTTTTCTTTAGCATTCAATAAGATCTATTTCATTCATACATTTGATTTCAGAATTTAATGAGTCATAGGCCTGAGCATATTCCTGAAAATCAGTGAAAAGAAACTATAGAGCCTTGATACTTTTCACAAATATCCAGTTCATGGTAGCAAGAGATTTTCACCAGAGATTCTGATCATTGCATGACCATGACAAGAATCTAGGAAGATGGTGTCTATAACTTCTATTTCAGTTCTTATGTTCTAGCTCGAGTTAGATGCAACCAAATTAGGAATAGTAGTACAGTAAGATCTCTATATATTAATAATATTGGAATTGTGTAAAATCTATTAGTAGGTAATTAATTAATGTTTTATTAATTTTTATAGTAAATTTATAATTGAATAAATATGTAATTAATTAACTAAAATTTTATTATATTTTTATTAATTTATTCAACTGAATATTAATTATTTGAGTTTAATATTTAGTTATATTTATTATAATTAGTGAATTTAATCTAAAATTTTTTATACAAAAAAATGAGATACATAATAAGATGAAAATTCATTAAAAAACGCTTATACATATTTGTAGCTTTATGAAGTTATTAATCTATAATATGAACAAGACTACAAAATTATAAAAAAATGTTTCCTAAAACTATTATCTTATTAATTTAATGAATTTATCAATTTAATAAGTTAGGAACATAAAAATTATTAATTAATATAAATTATTAATTAATCAAATGTTAATTCGTAGAAATTTAAAAAGTGGATTAAATTATACAACCACACCCTCAACTTCGACTTGTAAGATTAGGATCACTTTCTATCAATGATTAAAAAATTAAATCAGTTCAGTCGGATCAATTGTAAAAAGTCGAACCAACTGACATTTTAGTTTGATTTTTAATTTTTAATTTGATTTACTTTAATAATTATTATTATTAAAAATCTATCAGGTTTTTAATTAACCGATCAGTTTTGTAAATTAATTAATTTTTATAAATCAATTAATTTTTCTTTAAAGGTCTCCTTTTTCTGCTAAACTTCTAATTTTTTAATAGGTAAGAACATTCTCTTTCAATCATATTTTTTAATTTTATTTAATCTTTAACTATTTTATGATGCTTTAATGCCTATTAAACCTTTCAGTTACAGAAATTTTTTAACTTATTCATTTATATTATCCACAAGATCTACAAGACACTAATGAAATTTATATGAGAGTCAATCAAATCATCATCATCACTCAGATGAAGTCCCGCTAAAATACGAGGTCTAATACAAGATTGTGTGGTTTTAAACTAATACTTTATGTTTTTTTAACACAAAAATATATTTATATATATATTAATACATATATTTTGGTCAATTGAGAAACATATATTTATCAATTTAATTACATGAACACATGTTATGGTCCCAAATAAAATGTAAACCTTGTTCATGACGGTCCTCAATCCAATTATATACCTATTGAAGATCATATCTTTTTATATATTAATCATGTGATACCAGATCCTGGGTATAATTTAGATTATATACTCTTGAGATCTGCAATTTTTGTTTAATTTCTACATATCTCACGATTCTTTAAAAAAAAGAAAAAGAAAAATTAATTTTTTAAAAACCGAATTGGAACTTCAATCAGTAAAACAACAGATTTCAAATTTAAAAGGTTTAATTGGTATTTGACTCTCATAAAATTGGTTAAAATTGAATAAAATGACTATTCTGATAAAAAAATTTAAAGTTTAATTAAAAATAAAACTATTAAATAAAACTTTCAAAATACGCCTTAAGTTGTTAAGAGACTCTTACTATTGTTTTTTGTGTTTATAATAGTGACTAAATTTATGAACCATTACAACTTGCGAGATTCGATTTCCGATTGTTTTTAAATTTTTAATTAATATTAGACAGTCATAAAATTAATAAATAATAAATAAGAAATAAATTAAAAAATAACAAAATAAGATATTTTATTGAAATATATCAATATCTAATAATATATAACTAATTAAAAATAATAGTTCAATCTAAAATATAATAATAATTTTTGTATTTTTCTTTATGAAGATTTCTAAAGTGATTACGTTTTTAAATAGATATCAACAATGCTACAAAGTAAGAGCATTTTAGTGAAATAATAGAAATTATTTTTGTTTATCAAAGAAATTAAATTAATTAAAAAAGAGATTATTCAATAAAAATTGTCTGGTTTATTCTAATTTATAAAAATCAATTGGTTTATAATTAATAAGTTAGTTAATTTTTAATAATAAAAATTATTAAATTAAATCAAATATTTAAAATCTTTGCAATTAAAATATTAAATCGATTGAATCATTTCAATTTTTAATCATTATTTAATATAATTAGAGGAGAATACTTAAAGAACAAGTCTTGAATTTGAATTGCATAATTTCTTTAGAAGTTAAGTATTTTAAAAAAGGGACTCTCCAAATAGTTATTTTTGATTTCTTGGATATTGTATGTAAATCCTAGAATTTATCTAAATCTCCTCTTTTAAAAAGAAAATATTCCAATTCAGATTCTCAAGAATCGAAAGCAAGAAGATAACAAAAGAAAGCGATTCCACAATCAACATTAATTAGGTAGTAGTTGAAACATGAAAGTGGCAGCCCACTAATAAGAAGACTTGACTTTTGACCCCTTTCTTTAATTATTATTTTCTGATTCTTTGGACACTCTTTTCATATAATTTTGTAAATTTTAATGTTTTAAAACCTCATTTCATATTCGGCCGGTTTAATAGTAAAAATTTTAAATTTGTTAATTTTTTAGTTCAGTTTTTGATTTTTTGATTTGATTTAGTTTGATTGATTTTAATTGTTAACAATTAATAAATTTATTAATTAATCGTCTAATTTTCATAAATTGATCAGTTTTTATAAATTAAAATAAATTAATTAATTCTTATTTAATAATATATTTTTAATTAAAATTTAAAATTTTGGATAAATATGGATATTTTTAATTATTTATTAAATTCTTTAAATTTATTCAATTTTTAACTAATTTTATGACGATTTAATACCAGTTTAATCTTTTAAACCTTATACTTCTTTTTTTTAGTTAACTTTTTTTATCTTGTCAATTCTTCTTTTATTATAAGAAAAAACTTTATGATTTGTAAAACTTTTTTATATCGTCTTTAAATTTTTATGAGATATGCTTTAAATTTAAGTCCGATAGTAAAATAAAAAAATCCAACTCTTCTAAATAAAATAATTGACTTAGGTCTGACCTATAAATCGGTCCAATAAAAATACCTGAATTTGAATTCATGGCCCCTGTATCGTTGGATGTTTGTGAAGCTAGAAGCAAATTGACATCAATGTCAAAAGTAAGTTAGTTGTCAAATTCAGTGACACAAAATTCTAAGTATACAATGAAATACAATTTTACTAATCTTAATCATATGTAAAAATATAATTTCACTATCATTAAATATCTTAGTTATGAAGTTAAACACTAATATCATTAAAAATGTTTATTTCTTCTTTAAAGTCAAAGGCAATATTACTTTCCATTCTATCAACTATCACTTTCTCCTTATTACCATTTGACTATTTTGAGAAGGTTCATGAATCCTTACCAAAACCAAGAAAATTTCAAGAAAATCAACCACCAAAGTTCAAAGAAATTTCCTCTCATTTTAGTTTTTCTAATTTTGGATTTCAAAGAATGTTTAATAAAAATTTCACTTAAATACAAAATTTGAAACGGTCTAATAATACATATTCTTACTGAAGTGATCTAATAATACGTATTCTTACTCTTAATTAAAAAAACCCTGCTATCATATAAATTTTGTTCTTATAAGATTGCCACATTTGATAATCTTTAGCTTGTGATATAGAAAACTATTAGATCTTGGTATTATTTGAACTCCATTTGTTTATAAATTCATTCCAAATTATTTGATAGATTAACATAATTTTTGTTAAAAATAAAATGTTATCATATTCAAAATCAATAATTTTGACAAATATTTATGAAAACATAATTTTGTTCTAAAATTTAATTACAATCAAGAATGACATTTAATTCTTATTCTAATCTGGCTCAATTCAATTTAACCTAAAATTAATGAGTTTAGTCTAATTTGATTAGGTATTGGGTTGGATTTGATATATTTTTTTAAAAGATTTAAGATGAGATTCAAGTGTTTAGTTTTGACTTGAAGTTAAATTTGAAATTTTTAAAAAATCTTTTTTAAATAAAATAATTTATAATTAAGAATTATTTTAATTAAAAAATTAAGCTTAGCCTTAAGTTGTGAGTTTTAGATCCGATTAAGTTTCAAATCGGACCCAAACTTGTCAAATTAGAGCCTGAATCTCATTCGACATATTATCACATCTTTAACATCAACAATAATTCAGTGAAAGTTTCACTGATTGTAGGGTTTGAGTACGCAGTTTTATGTCTAAAGGGTAGAAAGGTTAGTTTTGATAAACCCACATGAAAAATAATTAAAAATATAATACAAATAATAATATATTAAAAAATAATAATTATTGTTAAAATAACGAGTTTTTAATTTTAGTTACATAATCCAGAAGTGGATGACCGGACAAAACTACTTCTACCCAGAATCTTCACAACATGTGTCTTCATTGCCAGCTGATGGCTTACCTGAGTCAACCAGGTCTAGTGACTGAGTCTGGCCATGTCAGCTTCTGAATCTTCTTCTCTCGTGGTCTATTGTTAGGTAAGTGAGTTAGTGCATGCCCAGTTAACAGAGCATTTCATCTCTTTCTCTCTTCTCTGTTATGCCCAAAAAAAAAAAAAAATCCATCTAGAAGCCTGACATCTTTAAAAAAAATATTTGCAAGGACAACCCATCTCATCCTCCACAACAACCTTCTCATTTTATCTCCTCCTTTTGTCTATTCAGCTCACACCCATATTCTCATGTTCTATATTGATTGTTTTATGTGGAATTTTCAAAACTTTCTCTCCTATTCGTTTGTTGTGCTGTGTATTTGTTCTAAATTTGCCTACTTTGTCGCGTCTTCGTTGAACTAATGTGTTACGCGTTTATATGATTAGGATAAAAACAAAGTTTGTATCTTTCTGTTGAAACTTTTTGTTTGGTAAGTCTTTGTTGTGGGTCTTTTCCGACTTCTTTGAACTGGGGAGGGTGGTAATCCATCAGGGTGCTTTTTATTTGGCTTCAAGAATGGATTTTTAATAGTTTCTCAATCAGTCTGTGATGGATCTTGAAGGTGCAATTAACGACAACCCGATCAAGGTAACACATGCAACTGCCATTGGCTGGTTGAAGATTGTCTGACAGCTTTTTAACTTCTTCCTTTTGCTCTGTTTTTAATTGCAGAGGGACTCGTGGAAGACGGTGCTAACTTTGGCTTATCAAAGCTTAGGAGTTGTCTATGGTGATTTGAGCACTTCCCCTTTATATGTTTACAAGAGTACATTTGCAGAGGACATACAACACTCTGAGACGAATGAGGAGATTTATGGAGTCTTGTCCTTTGTTTTCTGGACTCTGACGCTAATACCACTGGTTAAATATGTTTTTATTGTGCTTAGAGCCGACGACAATGGTGAAGGAGGCACTTTTGCTCTGTATTCCTTGCTCTGCCGCCATGCTAGAGTTAGCTTCATACCTAACTGTCAACTTGCAGATGAGGAGCTTTCAGATTACACAAAAGATGGGTCTTGGTCAAATGATAAGAGTGTTAAAGGGTCTAGATTGAAATCAACTTTGGAGAAGTTCAGAGTGTTGCAAAGGGTATTGCTTGTTCTGGCTCTAATCGGGGCATGTATGGTCATCGGCGATGGAGTGCTAACACCTGCAATATCAGGTACTGTTTGATTTGTGATTGGAATATGGTAAGTTTAATTATGAGCTGGAAAATCTTGTGATTGTCTTTTGGTTATTTCACAGTTTATTCAGCTGTATCAGGACTGGAGCTTTCCATGTCAAGAGAGCTTCATCAGTGTAAGTTCTTTAGTTCTCATCTTCATCTTGAAAAATCTTCAGTACAGTGAGCTGTTTTGGGCTGCAAAACATCAAATTTGACCAACTTTAGATTGCTTGGTTGTTCAAAGCATCGTTGCTGAATTTGTTGTGAAATGCAACGATGACAAGGATAACAACAATGTCTTAATACAAAATTCGCTAAGAAGACAGAACGAATCATCAGTTAGGTATATGAGTATATTGGGGCTAATTTTATATGTGGAAAAGCCAAAAGGCCATGAAATGGCAATAGTTGAATGCACCGTTCTTGTCCCTACAGGAAAAACTTACTGCTTTAATTAAACTCAAGTCACTGTCAAACTTAATAATATACAATTAGTTGTATAATTGGGACGGTCAAGTTGATCATATCCTTATCTAAGATGTAAAGTAATCGTGTCGCCAATGGAAGAAAGAAAAAGTTTATAGAAAAGCTTAAGAAGATAAAGCTGTGCCTTTGTGAATGAAATCTGTCAATCAAGGATGACAAATTAGCTCAGGTATTCAGAACTAATCGGATTCGAATTTGATAAATATTGTGAACTCAGACTAATCATGATATAGTCAGGCCAAACCCGCTTCCACCTAAAGTTAATGAGTTGAATCAGGTCAGTTAGGATATTTGGCTCGATCAGACTCGGGCTTGGGTTCAAGCTTGAAATTGTTTTGTTATGAGCTATAAGATACGTTTCCTCAACAGTTTGTTGATTGTGCAGATATCCAACTTCCGGTTACTTGTGCTATTCTTGTGTTCTTGTTTGCCCTCCAACATTATGGAACTCACAAAGTAGGGTTCCTCTTTGCACCGATTGTAATTACATGGCTGATGTGCATCAGTGCCATTGGTCTCTACAATGTAGTCCAATGGAATCCCCATGTTTATCAAGCTCTCTCTCCCTACTATATGTACAAATTCTTGAAGAAGACTCAGACAAAAGGTTGGATGTCATTGGGTGGAATGCTGCTATGTATAACAGGTACAAAGAACTTTTGGATTGTCCACTTGCCATTTTCAACCAGTGTAAACTTTATAAATTGAAAAGGGTACTTATCTTTTCAATTATTCTAGGTTCAGAAGCTATGTTTGCTGATCTTGGGCACTTTTCCCAGTTGTCAATCAAGGTAATCTGATGCTTTTCGATATGAGATTTGACACCAACCTTCGGCGGATCGTTCGTAAAGAAAAAATTAATTCATTATGATCCCTTTTCTGCAGATTGCTTTTACCTTTGTGGTTTACCCCTCCTTGATCCTTGCATATATGGGACAAGCTGCTTACCTTTCTAAGCATCACATCATCGAAAGTGACTACAGGATTGGTTTCTACGTGTCTGTACCTGGTAAAAATTGTTCTTTCTGGATAGGAATTCCTGTAGATCTTTCAAGTTATGATTTAGTAAACGAACTGTTGTTTCAGTGGCAGTCAGATGGCCCGTTCTTGGAATAGCTATACTTGCAGCAGTGGTGGGAAGTCAAGCCATCATCACTGGAACATTTTCAATAATCAAACAATGCTCATCTTTAGGCTGCTTTCCAAAGGTCAAAATAGTACACACTTCGTCCGAGATTCATGGCCAAATATACATTCCAGAGATCAACTGGGTTTTAATGTTGTTGTGTTTGGCAGTCACTATTGGTTTTAGGAACACGAAACACATGGGAAATGCGGCAGGTAAATCTTTAACACGATCCTTCTTCTTTATTCATATCTCTCAGTAACAGCATCTTGTTTCGATCGATGTCTGACAGGTTTAGCAGTCATCACTGTGATGCTGGTGACCACCTGCCTCATCATGTCTTTGGTTATCGTTTTATGTTGGCACAAAAATGTCCTCCTGGCGATCTGTTTCATATTATTTTTCGGCTCCATTGAAGCTCTCTACTTCTCAGCATCCCTCATCAAGTTTCTCGAAGGAGCTTGGGTACCAGTTGCGCTCTCGTTCATCTTTCTAATACTGATGTACATTTGGCACTATGGAACACTCAAGAAATATGAATTTGATGTTCAGAACAAGGTCTCCATAAACTGGCTCCTTGCTCTAGGTCCATCTCTAGGACTAGCTCGAGTTCGTGGAATAGGAGTTCTACACACAGAGCTTGTCTCTGGGATCCCTGCAATATTTTCTCATTTTGTCACCAATCTTCCTGCTTTCCACCAGGTTTTGGTGTTCCTCTGCGTCAAATCCGTGCCAGTGCCTTACGTGAGACCAGACGAAAGGTTCCTGGTAGGAAGAGTCGGTCCTAAAGAGGTCCGCATGTACAGATGCATAGCTCGCTACGGTTACCGTGATGTTCACAAGGATGATATAGAGTTTGAGAAAGATATTATCTGCAGTATAGCAGAATTTATCAGATCAGGAAAACCAGAATGTAACACGGAGATGGAAGAAACCAGTGATGGCGAACGAATGGCAGTCGTTGGGACTATATCCTCAAACTTGGAAGGAATTAAGATGAGTGAAGAAGACGCAGACTTTTCAATTTCAGACACTGTAGGTACTTCAGAGCTAAGGGAAATACAGTCCCCGAAGAGAGTGAGGTTCCTTGTACCAGAAAGTCCGTGCATTGACATGGAAACACAGGAAGAGCTGCAAGAGCTAGTGGAAGCAAGAGAAGCAGGAATGGCATTTATACTGGGGCACTCGTACGTGAGGGCTAAGACAGGATCAAGTTGTATGAAGAGGATTGTAATAAACTACGGGTATGATTTCTTGAGGAGAAACTCACGAGGGCCAACTTATGCTCTGAACATACCTCGGGCGTCAACTCTAGAGGTAGGTATGGTCTATTATGTATAATTTCATAAAAATTCCTAAATTTTGAGTGTTGTATATCATAAAAGTAACACTAATTTGTAGATGAATATAATATTAATGTTAAGATTAATTAGTAAATATGTTATAATTATAAACATATACAAGATATTTATGATTGTTTATTTAATTACACTAATGGTAAAAATTAATGATTAAAAATTCAACCGATTCAATTGGTCTAATTGTAAAAACTTTGAATTGACTGATTTTTAAATTTTTTAGTTCGATTTACTTTAATAGCTCTTATTATTAAAATTGAAAATTTTATTATTTAATCTTTATCGATTTTAATAAATCAAAATTAATTAATTAATTTTCTTTTAAGAGTTTTTTTAATTAAACTTTAAATTCTTCAATTGATTTTTCAACCATATGTATCAAAAATTTAATTTTGTTCAATCTTTAACCAATTTTATGATTATCTAACACTGGTTGAACCTTTTAAACCTTAAACTTTATGTTTTACTGATTTAACATTTAATCAAATTTTTAATCCGAATATAAATGCAAAGGGCCTTAAAATTTTCATTTCATATACATATTGAAAATCAGCCATGGTATGGAATCGATAATTTCTCAAAGTAGTCGTTTTATTTTATTTATATATGAATGCTTGTAATCTTAATCATAATTTTTATTTTAAATTAAATTGTTAAAAGTATCCTAATCTATCTTGTTTATTTTTTAAGAGTTTTAAATTGAATAAAACCTCAAATATTGGTAGGATGAGATCCTATCTGTCAGAAGACTCAGAACCCAATTTATGAAAGATTGGTTGATTAATTAATGAACTGATCCATCTTTAATAATAAAAATTATTAAACTAAATCAAACAAAAAATTAAAAATTAAGTTGAAAAGTTCAAGGCTTTTACTATTAAATAGATAGAATCGGTTCAGTTTTTAAAACATTTTTATATTAAATTAACCAAAATTTAATTGGCAATATGTACACATAATTCCCTTTAAAAAGTGATTTGAATATATTAATTTGAATATGGTTCTTGATCGTGAACACAACAAATATTATTGGTCAAACCCTTTTATTATCAGTAATATTTATTACACATAATTTGGAATTTTGAATAACAAATCCCAAATTATATATTTAAAAGAATTAACAAAATACATAGTGTTGAGCTGTTCCAAGTTGTATGTATATTATCAATTTTGCCACCACTCTCCTCTCCCATGCACAACTGGCAGCCGACCGGCACGTCCGTAACTACCACCACCATTTCCGTTGCGAACTAACAAGTAACAACTAACTACCGCCTCCATTATTATCCCCGAAACCGTCTCTCTCTCAATACGTTTAAATACTTTAGAGAGAGTGTGTGTTCCTCTCATGAGAGATAGACACAAAAATCCAAAGCAAACATCTTGGCCGCGGAGGGCTAGGGTTCGCAGAGACAACAACGACCAACATCGTGGTTTGTTGTCTCTTGCCTTCCTCTCCCTCTCTCTCTTCCTCTGCGAAAACCCATTTAGTGACCCTTCACGATGTCGCCGTTGGCACCGCCAGACGCCTCAAACGACGATGACATCCAAGATATGGCTTTTAGAAAGAGAGGCTGTTGCTTTTGCTTCCCGTTTACAAAACCTAAACGAACATGCGGTGATTTCGGATCAATGTTTTGGCAAAGGATTGGGTCCGTTGAAGGACACCCCTCCTCACCCACCACCGCACAAAACGGTAAGTGGTGGAAAAGGAGGTGGAAGACGGTGCAGGACTGGTCGGAGGTTGTGGCAGGTCGTCCTAAGTGGAAAACGCTCCTGAGAAAGATTAGCAGAAGGAGGAACAAACATGGGACCGAGAAATTTAAGTACGATCCTTTGAGTTATGCGCTAAACTTCGATCAAGGTATGGCGAGCACTGATCATATCGACGATGATATCTTCACCCGAGGATTTACGTCCAGGTACTCCATTTCCGGAAAGACCTCCATGGATTTTGATAGAGACTTGCGAGCTTTTACGTGATTGTTGCACGGTGACAACGGAAATTGGTGAAACAAGAAGAGACGCCGCCAAAATTGGCGGTGGGTGCAGAAGTGCAACGCCATACGTTGAGAGGGCAGTAAAGCAGGGTAAGTGGTGAGGAGCCGTGAGATATGACATACGAGAGGTTGACTTTCTTTTTTCTTTTCACTTTTTCACTTGTTTTTATTTAGTATATAAATTAATCACCTATTTTTTCTTTTTTCTTTTTACATTAATTTATCTTCTGTTTGATTTTGTAAAGGCCAAAGGATGTTTATTAATTAAAGAATTATGTAAATATTAATTAAATCTTTTAAATTTTAAATATCTTATTTTACCGACAACCAATAAAATTTTAAAAACTAAATTGAACTCATCTACCCTTAATCAAAAGTCAGGGGTTTGATCCTTAGCTTTGGGTATGAAGCACCTTTAAATCCTTGGGTCAGCTGTCCCATCCTGTGAGGTGCCTTCCTATTAGCTAGGGGATTAGTCACTGAGTCCGCCGGTAAATACTCTGGTCAAAGACAAAAAAATTTTTTTTGAACTAGTCAATAATTCAGTCCAATTTTACCTAATAATTTTTATACATAAAAATTGACTAATTTAAATTTTTTTATTTGGATTTTTAAAACTTTAACCGATAATGTAACCTACCCAATCAAAACCTTTTAGAAATTTGAGTCCCAACAGAACATCTTTTAACATCAATCAAAACCACCAACGACTGTCTATCAACCCATCATTACCTTTTTTGGATTGATCGTGACAATATTGGTGACAGACAAGCATGGGCTGTTGTCCCATGTAACATAAATTAGGATACCAAACATTCCATGTTAGTTCAACCAAGAACACAATGTTAATAAGCTTTTGCTTCAATTCCCACCGCTCGTGATGGTTATCCTTATCCATCCTTGTGTTACCTTTTCCTTTCCTTCTCCGACCATCCAAAATGGAGCACTAATTTTAAAGAGATTTGTTTTTCTTATAATGGAAAATCACAATTACCCTTTTCATATTGAGGAAATATTTTGAAAATACTTGAGATTTCATTTTAAATTTAGACAAACATAAATACGAGTATGCAATTTTAATATAATTTAATAGAGAGATTGTTTCCAATAAACTTGTATGTAAATATGATATGAAGATATGATAAAAGAAGTTAAATAAACATAAAAGTGATAATAATAATGATAAGTAAAATAAAATAATAATTGCTAAAAATAAAATAATTAATAATAGAATAATTAAATTTTTCTTACAAAAAATTATAAAACAAATTTAAGTAATATTATATTTATACACAAACTAAGAGTCTCTAACAATTTGAAAATGATATAATTTTATTAAAATACAAATTAATGAAAATAAGGTTGAATGGAAATAAGATATTTATTATACACAATAAATAATATATCAAACTTTTAAGCATCATATTTTTATTTGTCCTTCTGAATAAGACAATCATTCAGGCTTTTCTCATTTTCTCCTTTAAGTAAAGTAATCTGAAAAAAAAAGGAGATTACTTTGGGTTCCGGACCCACCGTACTACATCATTCTGGCGAGGGCAATACGTCCACGGTCCATGACTTGAGTGAGAATACGGAAATGAAAGGTAAAAGATACGTGTCGCGATCTAGTCACGGATAAGTAATTCCGAGATCATAACACGACACGTGTGGCGCTGAAACTTGTATATCATTATAGGACAATTAAGTCATTATAGGACAATTAAGTCATTGACATTAAAGAAATGCTATAATTAAGAGCCTGAAGTTTTTTTTTAAAGAAAAAGGACATATTCACCTAATCTCAAAATTGTTGTTCCACTGTTACTTTTACATCCAATTTATTTATTAATTGAGGGAGAGAGAAAAAAATAAATGGGTTAAATATAAAGAAAATAAGGAAACAACAATTTTGAAAATAGGTGATTACATTTCGAAGAAAAGGAATGTATTCACTTGTTCTCAAAATTATTATTCTCCTTGATCCTTTTACATCCAACCCATTGATTAATTGAAAGAGAGAAAAAAAAAATAAAAGGGTTGGATATAAAGGAAACAAAGGGGACAATAATTTTGGGAATAGGTGATTACGTTCTGAAAAAAAGGGACGTATTCACCTGTTCCCTTTACATCCAACTTATTTATTAACTGAGAGAGAGAAAAATAAATGAGTTGGATGTAAAGGGAACAAGGGGGACAACAATTTTAGGAACATGTGATTACGTTTTGGAAAAAAAGAACGTATTTACCTGTTTTCAAAATTATTTTTATATTCCTTTTATATTCAATCTATTTATTAATTGGGAGAGAGAAAAAATAAATGGATTAGATATAAAAGGAACAAAGAGGACAACAATTTTAAGAACAAGTGATTACCTTATGCAGAAAAGGGACGTATTCATTTTTTTCTCAAAATTGTTGTCCCCCCTCTTCCTTTTGCATCCAACCCATTTATTAACTGGGAGAGAGAAAAAATATATGAGTTGAATGTGAAGGGAATTTTAGGAACCTTTTGCATCCAACTCATTTATTAGCTGAGAGAGAGGAAAAATATATGAGTTGGATGTGAAGGGAATTTTAGGAACAGGTGAATACGTCCCAAAGAAAAGGAACGTATTCATTTGTTCCCAAATTTATTGTTCCCTATACATCCAACTCATTTATTAACTGAGAGAAAGAAAAAATAAATATGTTAGATGTAAAGGGAATAAGGGGGACAACAATTTTGGAAATAGGTGATTACATTCCGAAGAAAAGGGACGTATTCACTTGTTCCCAAAATTGTTGTCCCCCTTATTCTCTTTACATCTAACCCATTTATTAATTGGGAAAGAAAAAAATAAATTGGTTTCGGGACGTAATCACCTATTCTTAAAATTGTTGTCCCCCCTGTTCCCTTTAAATCCAATCAGTTTATTAATTGGGAAAGAGAAAAACATTAATGGGTTGAATGTAAAGGGAACAAGGGATAACAATTTTAAGAACAGGTAAATACATTTTGAAGAAAAGAGACAAAATCACCTGTTCTCAAAATTAAGAGAAAAAATAAATGGATTGAATGTAAAGAGAACAGGGAAACATTAATTTTGAAAACATGTGATTACGATCCAAAGAAAAATGACGTATTCACCTGTTCTCAAAATTATTATTCCCTTGTTTCCTTTACATCCAAAAATAAATGAGTTGGATGTAAAAGAAACTTTTCAAGGGAGCAATCTCTATTAGTTACTTCAAGACTCGTCTTATATTAATAAATTCTATAGAGTTCTAATTTTATAACACATTTTTTTGTTATTAAAATTTATTATAAATCATAACAAAAGTTAATGGTAGGAAAAACAAATGCTGTAAACTTAAAATTATAATTTTTTACAAATTTAAAAAGTTAAAAAAACATTAATAATATATTAAACCAAAATCTAATAAATTTAACTTTACTTTTTAAAACTCATCTATGATTTATCCTTTTTTTTCCTTTTATTCCAACTTTATTTTTTAACCTTTTGCGGTATCCATCACTTTAATTTTTTATTCTCATTTGACCAACTTGAATAATTTTAAATGTAGACTCCTCAAAACTGATGCACAAAAATTAAATATTGGTTGATTTAATTATATGGGGAAAAGGGATTGAGTTTCAACATGACCACATGGGAATGAGTTATAGAATTGACCCCACAACATCCAAGATTTGAATTAAAGGGTTTCATTTAAATATGAACTTATACAATTTTTGGTCACATTCCTTTCTTGGATCCCACCATCATTGCCCCAGATGAAAAGAATGGTTCATACAAAACACAAAAGGTTCTGAGTACACATTGTCCCGAAAGGGATGTGAATATGGATAAAAGGAATTACTAAAGATAGTACATATCCATCCTTTCAAATATTTATAAATTGAATTATGATTATTTAATAATTATAAAATTGAAATCTTGGAGGACTCTAGACCATGTCTCAAAAGACAATAAAAGCAAAAGCATTTGGTCTCTTTTCTTAGATCAAGTGCATAATGCGGAAAGCATTTGTATATGAACACTTATTGAAAGGTTCCGACTTTAATTATGATAAAAAGATCCCAATTTGATGTTACAGTCTCTTTAGAAATGATACGTTCTGTTGTTGATGTTACCAAAATTGCAATTAAGATTTAGACTTGCTTTCAGTACAGAACAATCACAGAAAACTTCTAATCTCCATCGTATACTGTATTGCTCTGCTCCTCCTCTCAACAAGAGGTGACAAATTCTGAAATATGTCTTAAATAATCAACTAAGTGAAAAACAGAGGAGGACCGAATATGATCTGAGCAATGAAGCTATGGTTAAGGAAATATCACAAAGGGAAATTAACTTTCATTTGTCCTGTGTTCTACTCATCCATGGCAACTCAACATTAAGAGAAGGTATACTGTTATTAGCATCTGAAGAGCTTGAGAACTTACCCTTCTTAGACCAAAGCCAGATTTTAGACACTGAAAAGCTCTCTCCTTTGGCCATACTGCTGAGCTTCTTCCCCTCCAATTCACCATCAGGTGATGATAGATTCCTACTCTGATATGCGTTTCTTGGAAGGTTAGCATCACTGCGTTGCCGGTCATTTGAGAAAGCCACCCTAAGGTCTGAATTACCAAGAACATATTGATATGAGCCCATTGAGAAACATCTTCTTGCGTCCAGATTACTGCTGCTACTCTCTCCCCCTGCCTCTTCTGTTCCGTCGTTTAGCTTTCTGAATTTACCAAGTCTAACAGGCAAAACCTCCTTGTCAACAACGATTTCTTCAATTTCTACAGTTTTCTGAGTAGAAGTTAAGCCATTTTCTGCATTACCAGGACAACCTTCATCGTCTCTGAAATCATCAAAATCGAATATTGGGTTTTCCATTGGAAACCCAGGAGTGAAAAGGGCTCCTCTACAAAGAGGGCAAGTAGAGTTTGATAGTAACCAGGTGTCTATGCAATTGATATGGAATGCATGACTACACGTAGGAAGCAGTCTTAGTTTGTCTTTCTCAGAGAACTCACACAAGCAAACAGCACAATCAAAAGGCTCTTTTAGACCCATTATCTCTTTATACTGAAAAACAGGAAGAGCATCAATAAAAGCTTGATCCAGACCAGAATCATGGAGATGGAAAAGTTGTTGAAGTTGTCTTTGGAGAGCATCTGAACCAGAGATTTCTGGGTACCTATTGGACTGAGATTCAGCCGGGGAAGATGGGTGCTTTATAAGGAATCTAACAAGTAAGTGGAGCAGACCAGAGATGAAAAAAAGTACAGCAAGAATCACTATAACGAAAAGAACAGCAGGGCTAATTCTAGTACCAGAAGATGAAGATGAAGGTGGTGATGAAGGGGTTGATTCTCTAACATATGGAGACATTGCATAAGGAAAAAGAGTCGGTGAATATCTCAATAACCCATCTCTCTGCTTGATTTGATACTGAATTCGCGACATCTTCGGATGAACAGCCTCCAAAACCAATCTACTCTCTTTGATCTCTCACATCCCACAAATACAAAAACGAAACTCCAGAAACCATAAGCGCTCTGTGTAGCTCAAAGATGACGCGAAGAAGAAGACATTGCAGATGAACAATGCACAAAGCTGAACCCTTTTCCTTGCATTGATGCAAACCCAATAAAACCCAAGACTTCTTTCCCCTTTTCTGCTTGTCTCAAGTTCCAAAACCAGAAAGTTCCACTAGAAGACAGTAGTAGGAGTTGGTGCTGCACAACACAAATTTTCTTGTATAATATCAAACCGAATCCATTGATTGAGCAATAATGAGAGAAGCTGACATGTAGGGAAACACCAAAGTCCCAAAAACTTTACTAATCTTGATACTTGAAAGAGTCCACCATGAACCAATATTATAAAAGATCACTGAACATGGATATCATCATACTCACACCAACCCTAAAGAAAAATGAAACAAGCACCAAGTTGTTTCTCTCTCTAAAAGCACTATAAAAAGATGACTCTGAGTGCCTAATTGATGGCTCCGGGTGGAATCTAACAGAAGGGTGGCAGTGACAGCAGTTTCCAAAGGAGAGGTTAAGGAATGCCAAAAAGAACCGGAAGTGGTGCCCACGACCCTTTGCGGCGCGTGAGAGCCAGTTTGGTCAACTATAAGCGACAATGTCGTATTGTCCCATGTAGGCTTCTTTGTGGAGCTCTCAAGGGCTTATTGAAGCCCTCCACCTGTGGCTCTTAACAAGACAATGTTTCAGTGCATCTAGGTGTAGGAATGACTGCTGACAAAGTAGTTGCATCAACCGTTGACAACTTGATCAATACGGTCATCAAATCAAGGATCAGATGTTCGTTCTATTAAAATTTATCTATATATTTATATAAAATAAAACATAATTATAATAGAGTAATTAAAACGTAAGATTTAATGTGATCAAACTAAATGGAAGGAAATACTTTACCGAATAACATTTTAAATGAATGAGTTTCTTGTGAAAATGTCATTCTATCTAAAGATTTGGTAGTATGTTTTGTTATTTTTTATAAACACTATTATATTACTATAATTTAGTAAATTAATAAATTAATTTTTATATACACCAAATAGATTATTAAGTATATATAATTTTTATAAAATATATTATTAGAAATTTAATAATTTAATATATATATATATAGATATATCAAATAGAAAATTGAGAATATATATTTTTTATAAAATTACATATTGTTAATTTGTTTAATAAATAAATAATTTAAAATTAAATCACAGTAATAACAAAAACAAAAACAATACAATATTTTAATAAAAATTTCGTTCAGGCGTCAAATTTGAAAATGTTATTAATTATCTATGACAAGAGATGTGGTACCAAACCGTACACCTTATAGAAATATGTTTAATTTATAAATATGATTTAAAGGGAAATTGTATTATAAGTGGAATTATAATTAAATAGATCGAATCCTTGAGAAAATCAAGTGCAGTGCTTTCGACTTTTTTAATTCGAATTAAATAAAATTAATAGAAAAAGTTTGATTTGTTTATTAATATCATCTTGATGCTACCTTTGAAAGGTTCCTGGATTGATTAAGATATTTATTTTCAAAGTGCTAGGTTTAGTATGTCTTTATTGAATGATACTAGTATGATGTATCACTTCTTTTTCTTAAGTTTAAAGGGAACTAGAGTTAGGTTTTGGATTAAATTTATATTTTCTTTTTGGACTATAATTTTATTGTTCACTATTTTATGATTTTTAATAACTTTAAAATTTATAATAATTGTTTTTTATAACTAATATTTATAATTAACATTCTTCGAATATGTATCGAATAAATTATCAAATATACATAACAAATTTAAATAATTAATTTTGAATAGATTATTTAATGTATCAATAACAATAGGGTTCTAATCAAGTGCATTTTATGCCCACCAATGAGTGGTCGAGTTGGTGGAATGAAGAGGTATAGAGCCAAAAGGTGTTGTATTTGATCCCTCCTACCTACACTTTATTGATCGAACCTGTTGTATAGAAATTGTTTAGTGTGAAGTACATTAACATAAAAAAAAAGCATTTAATGATTTTTTAATAACATTGAAATTGATAATAATTGTTCTTTACAACCATAACATTTGTAAAAATTTAAATTTATAATTAATACTTTTCGACTATGCATAGAAAAAAATGTATGTAAGAATTCTTAAATAAAATATTTTAAATAAATTAATATCATGTTTGTATTCTAACTTACATTTATATATTTATATTAGTGAGTAAAAAATTCAATCGGTTTGATCGGTCCAACCGTACAAACTTTAAATCGACTAACTTTTTCAGTTAAATTTTCTAAAGTAATAAACTTTTACAATTTAAAATAAATCACTCCAAACTTTCAATGTTAATGTCGTCTTCACCGACTGCTAGTTGCGAGATACGGTGAAGTGGAAGTAATTGAGAGGTTGGTGATTAGAAGAAAGAATAATGTTCCCGGTGAAAAGGGTTATTACAAAGACATTAAGCAAAATAGCTGTATCTTCGCTTAATCAATGATTAAGTCTCTCATATAAGCAACAATGATTGGAACAAAAACATAAAAGCAAAAGACATAAATTTTTATAGTTTAATAAATTTATTTTTTTTTTCTAATTTTTAGATCTTTATACTTCAGCTAAAAAATAACGAAAAATAAATATAATATGAACAAGAAATATATAGGCTAATCAAATATTACAAATATAATAATTTAAATTAATCAAAATTTGACTTAAATTAATAATTTAAAATAACTATAATAAATTTTTAGTTCAAATAAAATTTAATGTGTTTAATTTAAATTTAAAAGTATGTTAGAATTTTCACGTAAATAGTATTTGATTAATATAATTAAGTTTGATGTTTACCCCACGTATATTTAATTCGTATTTTTAATTAAAGTTTAAGAAAATAAAATTTTATAATGTTTTTTGAGAATTTTGAAGATTAAAGTGTTTCTGTAAAATTTCTTAAACTATATAAAAACTCTATATCTTTTGCTTGAAATGTCAATTTCTATTGGAGAAGCTTCGTCTAGAACATGAGACATTGCTTCATCTTTATTTCTCAACATTGATGTTCTCCAAATCTCAACTTTAATACAAGTATGAAACTGTTGTGACATTTAAAGCATACCACATTGATGTTACATAAACCTGTTTTTAAAGTTTGATGTGCCTAGAGATGGCAATCTGGCTCAATCATGTTAAGTTGTTTGGTTCCTTTGTTATCCCATATTAGTTGGGGACAACAAATAGGCAAGGGCTTTTACTTATATAAGGAGGATGCTACCTCCTTGTTTAATGCACCAACCAAAGTCAAAGATTTGTAGTACAAATTTGACTCTAGTTAAATTCCTCTATTGAGGTGAGAGTTGGAGA
>JANZLC010000001.1:24199306-24212807 GCA_026413385.1 Erythroxylum gracilipes
ATCGTAAACGCCTGATGATGAACCGTTGGTCATTCTCTCCTCACCAACTACAAGAAATTTTGTCCAGATGATCTTGAGGGTGAAGTCGTGGACAGGAAAGTGCCATATCCGGTTCCTATCTTCAGAATCCTTGTAAACATCCTTTGGAGGTTCCTCCTGCAGGGAAAACACCATTTTCAGATTGAATATGAATACCAAAACATAGTTAAGCAACTTTTCTTTTGGGTTATGTGGAAGGGGAAGGAAGTCTGACAGTAAGTCTGACGGTTTTAACTTCCACAGAATTACTATAAATACTGTTAAACACTAATCACATCTCTTCACACATTCTGTTACTTTCAACTCTTTTCATTCGTGTAACATATGCACAGACGAAATGATCCTTCTTGATAGAGAAATAGCAACCAAGTTGTCCCAATTACAGCTAATGCATGCTCTGATACAGTAAATTGCCTAATACGGACACCTTAAGCACATGAGTTTCCTGTTTATGTCATAGACGAAAGGTCCAAAATTGTACAGTAACAGGCATAAATCTCATACATGAGGAGAGAAAATGAAAGCGACATGAACTGACCTTCGAGAGGAGGCATAGCAGTGATTCCATGTGGTTTCTAGCAACTGAGTCACCAATGAAAGCTAGTGTTTTTCCTCTAACAATTCCTAAGAAAGCATGAGGATCAAAGCTTGGAAGATCACATTTTTCAGGCTTCCATTTCCAGTTAAGGAAATCCGTGTCCGCTCTCCCATGTCTGAAACAATTCTTTGCGTCTGGAATTGTTACACAACTTGAATTTGTATATTGAGAAACTCTATTAAGATCTGGTATCCAGTGACCTTTGAACAAGTCACAATTGTCTTCCGCTACATAAACCAAACACCATAACTCAATTCATACCGATGTAAAGTAAAACTCAGATGAAAAAAAAAATTAAAAGAAAAAGCAAAAAGAAAGGTACATGTGGTTGAAGCATTGATTGAAAGATATTATACCCTTCTGTGGCTCCATCAACAGGAGCTTTTGATCATCAGCATTTTTAGGCATGGCCGTAAAAGGGTTTGGAGAAATGAGAAGGATCATGCTGAAAATGGTGGTTAGGCCTAGAGATGAAAACAAGAAAGGCACTGATCTCCCCATTTTGAGGCATCTCTCCTTGTGGCTGTAAAACAAAAAGGAAGAAGAAGAAGACGAAGACGAAGACTTCATTTTTCATAGTCATGCAGATAGAGAGACACAGACACTCATTCATCAGAATTGTGTCTTAAAAAGCAAGATTTATTCCCTGATACATCAACATTACATATCCTAAGGTAAACGGTAAAAAATTGTCGGAAAGGTGAGGATTCCAGTATTTGCTCTTCCCTCATTAACAGATACAGAACTGATTAAGGGCAGTTGTAATTCTCTGATAGGAAGGCCAAAAACGTTATCCTTTTATGTCCTGTAATGTCCACCGTGCTATATAGGTTTTTGAGTCTTGGAGCACCATTGATTATCTGATGTACAGTTATTGTGGACCTTGGTACTTACCTGACTTGATTTTTCGGCCCTTGGCTTTCTTCTTGTCTGTCAAAATGTGAGATATTCATGATTTGTTCTTCGTTACGTACATGCAGTGATCTTGGAGTTAGATGATGTAGTAAGTTTCAGATGTTATGCAGTGAACTTCGAAGCGCAACCCTTGAAGCAAGTTCAACAAGAAATCATTACATTATACTGTTGGATAAAGGTGAAGAATTATGGATATGAAAGCTCGTCGATCATATTAATTTACTATTCAGTGATTTGAAAGTTTAATCTCTTTTTACTAATTAGTTTTGCTTTGTGGCCTCTTTCGGCTGGTCCACGAACAAAAGAGACACAAGCCTTGGTTCCATGTGGCGGTGGGAGCCTACATTCTGAGATTTTTCTGCGTTGTTAGTACGAATGGCGGAAGCACGTGAACTTATTATTCATCGTTTTTATTCCCCATTTTGAGTTAGAATTTAAAGAGATATTCAATCCTTCCCTTATTTTTACTTTTTGATTTTGAAAACATACCTTAAGTGAATAGAAAATTTAACGAGATCAGTTAAACGTCATGTTAATGTTAATATAACATTAATTGTTATTTTTTAAATAAAAATGAATCTCACTATAACATAACAAGACTTATTGTCTAAAATGTATAAATATGGGTCTTATTGTTAAGTGACAAGTGAGACCCACAATTATAACGAGGCTCAGAGTTACTTTTTGATTAATTTAAGAAAATAATTATATAACACTAAGGCCCACTTTCTATTTTAAAAAATAATATATTGTTAATATTGATATAATGTTTAATTGACGAAGAGTTAACCTCGTCTAATTTTTGTTCATTTAGATTTTTGTTCATTTAGGATCAGTTCTTAACATTTTGAAAACGTCAAGTTTTAATTTGAAGGTTTCAAAATATTAGGGTTCAATTTGAGCCTTCAAAGTTATATCCTGTTGTAAACGTTGAAGCTTAAATTACACGTAGAATCATTATTAAAAAATTATAATGATACACACAAAATTACTACATCATCTATTGGCAAATTAATGGACAAGTTGAAGTTTTAAATTGAGAAATCAAGTTAATCGTAGAGAAGATGGCAAGTCTAAGCCAAAAAGATTGTAGTTTGTGGTTAGAAAATGTATTATATACGCATAAACTTACATAATACCAATTAGCATGTATCTTTGGATGCCTCCTAGGGGTGGTCGAGTTCGTGGAGTGGGAGACATGGGGTCAAAAGATCCTGTGTTTGAATCTCTTACTTACGTTCTCTCGATTAAGTCTGTCGTATAAGGTTTGGCTAGTGCGGAATACCCGGTTGGCGTGATTTGTAGACTATTGCGTCAATCCGAAGTTTTACTCAGTACGCATCCAAATGATAGCAGATGCGAGTTCCTCCGTTTCAAAAAAAAAAAGAGTCTCCCTGGATGTTGGTATTAAGTAAATTATGTCATCTTTATGAATTAAAACATAAGGTATATTGGAATATCAAACAATTGAATATGAAATAGTTAAAAATATAACTTGAAATTTAACG
Source organism: Erythroxylum gracilipes (assembly GCA_026413385.1). Lineage (NCBI taxonomy): Eukaryota > Viridiplantae > Streptophyta > Magnoliopsida > Malpighiales > Erythroxylaceae > Erythroxylum > Erythroxylum gracilipes. The sequence goes on from JANZLC010000001.1 coordinate 24,202,367, forward strand.
TTTTAAAACATTCAAATTAAATCTCAACATTTTAAAAATGTTCAAAACAGTTCATAAATCGATTAAAAAAATAGTGAAATTAACTTTTTGTTTGTTAAATGTTACGTTAATACTGACATAATATTATTTTTATATTTTTTAAATAAAAAGTGAGTATCACTATTACGAAATCAATTTTTTATTTTAACCATAAAGTGGGCCACATTATCACTTGACAATCTGACCCATTTTTATAGATTTTTGACGATGAGTCCTACTTGTCATATGGCAATAGGACCTATTTTATAGATTTTCGACAATGGGTCTTACTTGTCAAGTGACAATAGAGCTTACTTTACTGACATGATATTTAATTAATAGATAATTAACACTATTAAATTTTTTATCACTAAGCGGAGCTTTCTAAAGCCCCCTAGTGACTAAGCTTAGCATGAATTGCTAAGGATTCGGGAACTTGGGATCCTATGGATGAAAACTAAGATCAACCTGTTATTTTTAGGGTAACTTTTATCTGTTGAGCAACAACTGTTCCACTCGGTACCGTCTTTCCTCGTTTGAACCTTGCCCTTAGATGTCCAATCACCTGCTATGTCTCAAGGTATTTTATGCCCAAACTCAAATATGTTATTGCTACAAGAGCATGTACAATTACATGGGAATGTTCATGAAAGAGGGGATAAGATTTCTCTCGCTTTTGAGTAAATATAAGAAATACCTTATAATTATAATAACGGTGGTCCCCTCAGACCGCCCGAATCTCACGAGTGAAACGTTCCAATTGATCAAGTTGTACAATAAGGATCATATCTACACGATTTTGCAATTCTCAACAGATATAATTTATTTCATTAAGGGTCGCGATATCGCAAGTGTGAGCTAACTCCAAAAACCTGTCCTCAGTTCAGATTACAGGTCGTGTCAATTTTGAATGTTTTATAAACATTAAGGTTCAATTTGAACGCTTCAAAGTGTTAATCTCTATTTTGTAGTTTTTTGTTAATATTTAATATGGATTTTTTAATATTCATATAAAATTAAAATAAACAATAAAAAATAAAAATAAAAACGAAATAAGTTAATCAATTCAATACAATAATAAAAAAAATTCTCCTTTTTCTTTCTTCGTTTTTGTTCTAGGTTATCTTGGTCCTCCCATTTTGTCGCCTCTTTCTGCCGCATCTCCCCTCCCCATACCACTCAGCTTTCGCCAACCAATGCCAGTCATAGCAAGGAATCACCCAATTGTTACAGATGCAAACGAAGAAGAAGAAGGTGACAAAGGAGACTTCACTAGTCGTTAGAGTTAATTACAAAATGCTGCGTTTTAAATAATGTCCACCATCATTTACATATGGCCTGAACTACGATACCGTGTACCAGCTGTATTTAAGTTGCGTTGTAACGGATATATGAATATGTGATAAATGAATGAGATTTTATTCTTCTTCTCTCTCTCTTACGTGATTCTGTGTATCTCTTCTCTCTCTGAATTCTTCTCGAATCAATTCTATACCCTACATCTGATAAGTGAATTTATTCTGAATAGTTAATTCTTACAACAAATTGGTATCAGAGCATGTGAATCTGGGAGACGACCATGGCTGAAGGTACAAGACATGCAGAATTACGTAAGATGGAGGATAATTTGAAAGGATTGATGGAAAGAATATTTTCATAAATGAATAACATAACGGAAAAGGTAGAAAAAGAAATGTCGGAATTGAGAAACATGATGATACAAACGCTACAGAAAATAGGAGGAGATGCCGGACCATTAGACCCGATGTCTCAGAGTAGCTCGAAGAGGTTGACGGAAGAAGAAAGAGTGATGCCGGCGAGAATGAATCGAATTAAGTTTCCATTGTTTGAAAGTGACAATGTCAAATTATGGCTCTACCGTTGTGAACAATATTTTTTCTGGATCAAACACGAGAAGGGACGAAGGTGAATGTTGCTATCTTACATATGGACGAGCGGGCGCAAGAATGGTATAGATTATATGTCAGAAATCGTAACAAGATGGAAATAATCGACTGGAATGAGTTCACCAAAGCACTTAAACAACGATTCGATGCAGAAATCTTCGATGACCTCGTAGGAGATTTTAAGCAATTAAAGCAAGAGGGAACAATCTTGGAGTATTGTGCATTGTTTGATCACCACTCTAATCGGTTGTCGTTACTAGAAGAGTATTTAGTTGGGTTCTTATTAAGGGACTTCGGCCAGAAATAGGGGTGACAGTAAAACTGCATGAACCTAACTCCCTGCACCAGGCATATACGTTGGCTCGAAAGCAAGAAGCTACACTTATATCTGTAGGTCATACTCTCTTTAATCGGAATTCCCGATTGATTGATGAACAAGAAGGTAGTTTACTTACTTAGTGCTTGCGCTAAGGAAAATGGAACTATTGGATTTTGTGACTCGCCCCCGGCTACGTGTCCTTTGGACCCTTCGCCCGCCCTAGCCAGTGGAAGCAAGCTAGCCCCCTGTTGCCCCTTTCCCCTTTTCCTTTACGAGGAACATGAGTAACAGTGGACATTCCAACGTTCACTCAAAAGGGCCATCAACCACCAACATAGCTAGGAACTCAAGCTTGGATGGACTGTTGCCGACACCAATGACCACGCCTCAATCATCTTCTCAGGCGAGACTATTTAAACCACAAAGGCAAATTAGCAGCAGAGATTTCGATGAGATAAGAGCAAAAGGATTATGTTTCTGGTGTAATAAGAAATACACATTGAGTCACAAATGTAGAAAAAGGTTATTACAATTTTTTTGTGGTTTTGGGGGAAGATAGTAGTGTTAAAAACCTACCTAGAGTAGAAGAGGAAGAATCAAAGGAATATTTTAAAGAAAACGTGCCTTTGGTTTCGATGCAGGTTATGTTGGGATGCTCAGGAAACAGGGAGTTTAAACAAATGAGGGTGGTAGGCATGCTATCAGAGAAGGCAAATCCACATTTTGATCGATAATCACCCAGTTGTTAGCAGCAACCCTCCACACAATTCCTCTGTTGGTTCTAGGTTTGTCTTGTCGCACCACTCAGCTCCCGCCGCCTATCTACACCACACTTCCCCACTCCATGCTCCTGTCAACGTCCATCACAAAATTACAAGAAGGAATTACCCAACCAAGCCAACCACCCAACCGCCAACAGTTCTCCACACCACGCAACAAAGAGCTACTGCCTCAAGAACCGGTCGCCGCCTTTCACGTCCTCAGCCGGTCACTGAAGCACTTTCTGAAAACCTTTAATTTTGTTCACTAGAGATTAGAATCGGTCATGGGAAGACCCAAATCACAGGTTAAGAGATTATGCAAATGGAAAATATGTTCTTGTAAGTATGTTCACGCTCAAACCGTGGAAGAATTGAATATTTAAAATTTTGGTGAATCGAATGGAATGGCATAATTATATGAATGTGAGATCATCCGCTTTTATTGAATTGACAATTAAATTTTATATCACTTTTTAGTTTAATAATGATCTTGAACTTAGCTTGTTTATTAAGAGAACAGTTGAATTCAGAATGGTGAGAACAGAGTTTTCCTTTTCAATTGCTAAATTTAATATTACAATGGGTTTTGATTAAAAAAGAGATACTCATAAGTTCAAAAACGGAAATATTCTTTCAATTTTTGATTTAAAAATCCAACTAGTTCAAGTATAGTCATAAAAACTTTGAACTTTTCAACTTTTCAGCTTGGTTTTTAACTTTTCAGTTTGATTTAATTTAATAACTCTGGCTGTTAAAAACTTATCAATTTTTTAATTAATTAGTCAATTTTTGTAAATTAATAAGTTCTTATAAACTAAAATAAATCAATTAATTTCATTTAACAATCTTTTTTCAATTAAATATCTTTCGCCAACTAGTCAAAGTGTTTTTATCTATTTATTTATTAAATTGTTCTTCTATTTTTTATGATTATTTTGATTAATTTCAAACACGCACAATCATTTTATTAATTGAAATGATCAAATCTTAAATTAAATACTGGGTTTTCTCATTCAAAAAAAGCTAGATCGAGCTCTTGTTAATTCAACTTGGTCGGGTCATTTCTCCCTCTCATATGTGTATTTTGGAGACAATCTCCTCTTTGATCACTCCTTCATTTTGATCCAGATATTGGAAGAGGCCCTAAGACCTGCTGCCCTATTTCAGTTCTTTAATGGGCTCACTGAGATGGAGGGATTTAGTGACTTGGTGGATAGGTGTTGGTTAATTAATGTGGTTGGTTACAAATCCTTTCAATTAATACAGAAATTGAAGAAGGTGAAGGTTGAAATGAAAAGTTTCCTATCTCGGCGATATCTGGATATAACTAACTTAAGGGAGAAGCTCTTGATAGTTTAAGGCACTTGCTATCACGATCCCCGTAACATTTTCCTCCGTACTACGGAAAGCTACTGCCTTTTGCAATTACATGGAAGTCCTACAGCTTCAAAAATCCACTCTAAACTAAAAGATCCAGTTAAACTAGCTCAAGGAAGCAGATACCAATTCTAAGTTTTTTCATGCTTCCCTATTGGCTCGTCAGAATACCAATACAATATCAATCCTTAGGGATAATAGAGGCCACACTTACTCTTCGCAACCCCAATTGCAGGAGCTGGATCGGACACATTTTGAAGAATTGATGGGTGAAGATTCCTCTTCCTTGCCAAGTCTTAATATAATCACTTTAATAGAGACTTCGGTTGAACCTAGCATCTTGGAATAGATGATGCAACCTATTACTCGTGAGGATGTCAAGCGAGTCCTTTTCAGTATGAAACCACCCAAAGCACCTGTTCCTGATAGTTTTACTGCTTTATTCTTCCAAAGGTCTTGTGGTATCACAGGTGGGTTGGTTTCTTCTATGGTGTTGGAATTATTTGAATCTGGGAAGATGTTTAAGGAGTTAAACCATTTGCTTAGTTCCTTAAAAGCAACACCCTCAAAATATGTCTAATTTCAAACTGATTTCCTATTGTAATATCATATATAAAATCATTTCTAAGATTTTAGCAGAGAGGCTAAAAGTGGCCATCATTGGCATCTTCAATCCAGCACAAGGAGCTTTCATCCCAGGGAGGAACATTGGGGATAACATCCTCCTCTTACAGGAGCTATTAAAGAGCGCAACTCGGGCAAGCATCTCCGAAGTTGTTTAATTAAGGTCGACTTCTTCAAGGCTTTTGATACATATGCCTTGATGTTATTTGCGGATTGGTCTGGGCTCCATCTTAACTCGAAAAAAAGCAGTGTGCATATCTCAGCTGATGTGTGTAATACGGACCTTATTTGTCAGACTGTGGAGTTGAATTCTCACCCTGGCACATACTATTATTTGGGTGTCCCCATCTCGCCTTCTAAACCATCTCGGTTATAGTGTCTACGTTTGTTGGAAAAAAAATTACAAAAGGGTGCAAGCTTGGCAAAACAAGTTCCTATATTATGTTGCTAGACTTACTCTGATTATTTCTGTCTTAAGTAACTTGCATTTATATTGGGTAGCACATATAGCTTTACCCAAAGGAGTCTTAAAGGACATAGACAGAATCCTAAAAGCCTTTCTTTAGTCCAGGAGTTCCAACAAAGCTATAAATGCTAAAGTTAAATGGAGTGAGGTGGTAACCCCTAAGGTATTTGAAGGTTTGGGTATTAAATCTATTGACTCCACTCAAAAAGTCTTAATGTGTAAGAGACTCCAGAGGTTGTATACTTATCATAATGCATTATGGGTTAAATGGCTTTATGAGTACCACTTTCAAAATGGTAGCTTCTGGCAAGTTGGCATTAGGAAGGAATTTTCTTGGATTCTGATCCAAATGCTTCGTATGTGTGTCACAATTTATCCTTGCATTAAGCACCAGGTCGGTAATAGAAGTCAGACCTAGTTTTGGTTTGACAACTGGGTAGATTACAATCCACTTATTTCACATCCTCGTATTCAACATTTGAGTAATAGAATTCCTCTGAATATGAGGGTCTATTCCCTTCTTTGTAATAGCCAATAGCAAGCTACTTTCAGAGGTTTCAATGCTTTGGCTCCCATTTTACCTTTTATTCTTGATGTGCTACGGGATGATGTCATCTTATGGAAGTTGGAAACTAGTGGACGGTTCACTAACAAGTCTTGTCATCTACTACATACTCGGGGATTAACTAAGGTACCTTGGTCTTCTCTTTTATGGCATAATTCTATTTCTCCTAAGGCGTCCTTCATATCATGGCTTGCTATTCTCAATAGACTCAAGACTAAGCGTTGTTTGCATGGAATTGTCAGCACTACTTGCTCTTTATATAAATTGGAAGTTGAAGACCGTGATCACCTCTTTTTCTTGTGCTCACACTCAAAAGTAGTTTGGAGTAGGATCCTACATTTGTTATCGAGAACAGGCTCTCCCTACTTTTGGGACCACGCTTTTGCTTAGGATATTAGATATTCCCGGAAGGGTTATCCTATTGCTATCATCTATCAAGGCGCCTTTCTTTCTACCATATACGGCCTTTGGAAGGAGCGTAACCGTAACCCGCTATTACTTGCTCATAAGGAAACTGGAGCCTATCGGGTTGCGGAGAACATAATTAATTGGATTCGATAATCTTTAATAGCAAAAAATCTGCACACTACCTTATCTTATGACATAAAGTATAGTCGGCACCTTTAGCTTAGTTATGTAAATAATTTGTGTTAGATTTGCTTTCTTATGTTGTGTATAGTTTTGAACTCATTGTAATGTTGGTTTAGATATATTTTTCCTTTTATTTTTTTAAAATACTGAATGCGTAAAAGTTCAATTCTTTTTATCCTTGTAGTGATTATGAGTCTTTAATTTGCTAAATTAGAATTTTTTTCTAATAAGAGCGTTCATCTAAAATTAATACGTAAAATTACTACTCATTCATAGTAGGCTTAACATTTCGTTTTATTATAATTTTTAATATAAGTAGAGTGTAGAGTCCATGAATAAGAATTATGTTTGGTTCAATCATTGTCAAAATAACCAAAATTAGCTATTTAAATAGTTGACCTTTATCACTTATAAACCTTTTAACATTTTCAAATTTAATCAATACGAGACACTATAAAAAGTTTAAATTTAAATGTATTAAAAAAACCTTAAAAGTAGGTAAAATTTAGAATTTACTAATCCCTATTTATGTAAGTTAGATCATAAAAATTGTTGTGTAATAGAAATAATTATTTTTTCCACAAATAAGTCTTAATATATTATTTTCTATAAATTATATATGATAATGATATAGAAAATAAACTGATAAAAACAAATAAACTAGAATCGTTGGACAAACAAAGATTATAAGATCCTAACGTTTACGTTTCTAAAAGAGATTAGATAAAAATCCACAATGACAAGAGAGAGAGAGATATCTATCTCCTAGAAGTCTAGAACCCAAGACTCCTCCGTTTCTCACCGAACCTCCTGGCCTTATTCTCTTTTAGCTTCGTCCCTGATCCTTGTGAGGTTCGCTCACGAAGCATCTCACACATCTGTTCTTCATCTTTTATTTTGGCTTTTCTTGGAGTTTCCACATCTGGGTCTCAACATTTTCGCGTTTAATTCACAGTCCACTAGTTGTTTGTCCCCTTTCAGCCTCCAATCTCAACTTGGTCTTTACATGTTTTTTCTCTCTCGCCGGTGTTAGTCCAATTTTGAGCAGTTCTTCACTTTTCCTTTCTGGGTAGTCTCGGATCTCAATCTTGGATCTTGGGTATCGGATATTTTCTCTAAAGTTACTGTCTTTGGATCACACGTAGGGATTAGTCTTCACTCTCGATGTCACAAGGCTATGCAATTGAGTTGTATTTCGATCCGGCACTTGAAAACCAGGTCTTGAAGGCTTGGAACGTGCTAGCTCGCCGCCAAATCAGTACCCAACTCATTGAAATTGAGTCTCGGCCTCACATAACTCTTTATTCAAGCGCCTATGTTGAGCCCACGAAGCTTGAATCAGTCTTAAGAACTTTTGCTTCAAAGCAAGAGCCTTTGGCCATGACTTTTTCTACAGTTGGGAGCCCTCCAGGTGATAACAATGTCCTCTTTTTGTCTCCCACGCCCTCGCATTCGCTACTTCAGTTCCATTCTCAGTTGTGTGATGCATTGAAAAGGGAAGGCATTGAAATTAGTGAAGAGTACCGGCCGGAGTCGTGGATTCCTTGTTGCGCAGTAGCTCAGGAGGTACCAAAGGCGAGAATGGGAGAAGCTTTTTGTCTTTTAAGAGACTTGAAGTTGCCTGTTAATGGATATGCAGTTGATATTGGGTTGGTAGAATTCTCTCCGGTTCGTGAGTTATTCTCTTATGTACTTGGTAACTCGATAGAAGGATGACCTATGCACTTCTTGTATTGGATATCTGATCACTGTGTATTATCTTAGAACAAAATTTTTTAATTGGAATTTGAGTGCTTTAATACCCATTCCTGTTGATGTAGCCATAGAGGATAGTACTAGTTTGGTGTTTGTTAAACAACAGCATTTATGTTAGGAATATAAAACTCAGTGTTGCTCAATTTACTTTTTTCTTGCTTAGATTGTTATTCAATCATGGATCTTTCCTGACCAGTTTACAAGTTTCTGTTCTTTATACATTCTTCATTCTGTATGTTGAGATAAAAATGGTGTTCAATAAACTCTGTTTTGATTGATTAGAATCCAAAGTCATTCACTTAGTTCTAACCCACTATAGTCATTAGAAGCCCCATAATCATTTGTTGCCTATAGTTTTATGTTTGAAAGACCACAATGCTCAGTACCAGTTTTGTTTCTTGTAATTCCATGTCTCGGTGATTTTAATCTTGCACCAATGCAACAGATCTTTATTCATTGTAGGAATTTAGTTTTTTGGTTCTAACTCTACTATATAGCAATAAAATTCAGAATTTCGAATATCAGTTGATCGCCATGTAGAGTGTAAGTCCCATGTTCTTTTGCACTTTTGGTTTATGCATTAGCCTAAGCTTTTAGCTTGTGTTAGTTGTCAAAAAATTCGAATCTATGATCTTGGATCTAGGTCTTTTGTGGGGTCCAGGAGGTCCCTGTTCTTGTTCTGCTTCATATTGACGACCAGAGCTTTGCCAGAGCACATCCCTGTCAATCTTAAAATCTTCACGACAAATCTGTGCCACTGTTACCTACATTTGGTCTGTTTAGTAGCTTTTTTTCCATTGGTATCAGAAAATGGGTTTCTGAAATTACTTTCATCTGTCATAATTGCTCAACTCCTTTAGCGGTGCATAACGGTTGGGTTCATTCATTCAGTTAATAGGTGGGTGATACTCTGTATGGTGCTTGTTTTTGTTTGTTTTTCTTTGAACACAATGAAGTACAGCCTCTTTTTGCTGATTCAGGATCAGGGTTTGTTTGCTGCTTAAACAGGATCAGTTCAGAGGGGAAGCTTTATTCTTCACAGTTAACAGTTTCATTTGTTTCTGAGCTTGGTCACAGTCTACGTACTGAGCCTGAAACAAAATTCACCTAATTTTGGATCTTTCATGTTTTTCGATGTTATGCCATATTCATGTTTGAAGGTCTGAATTTACTTGTACTTACACCTGTTATAAAAGCTTGATGAGGGTCCAAAGTTTTTATCAATCACCACCTATCACTATCTGCAACTTCAAAAAAAATGAAGACCTCAAGGCTTGAGATAGGTTTGGTATTTTTCACAATCAAAATAACGAAACCTAAATCACGTTGAAAGTGTCATCAGGATTCGATGTTTCTTCTGTAGTGTTATGTACATGTCAATCAATCCCAATGATCACATAAATTCTTAAACCGATACTTTCTTTATCATGAACCTTTATGCCTCAGAAACAAAAATGGAAAAGTTTGATATTATTACAATTGAATGGTATTCTATAATCTATAGTAAATCTCTATCCGATGCAAGAAATCAAACCAGCTTCCTGAGGACAGCCAGCAAGAAATCACTCCACATATCGATTGGACCTGGCAAGCACCAGTGGACACAGTCATTGTAGCCTCTCATCCATTTGTTACCCCAGTGCTCTGAAGGGTGTCCATCAGGTCTCATAAGCATAGCCCTGGTTATGTCCAAAACTCCGTACCGTCTTCTTTGCCCACCTTCTTTTCTAGCTGTTTCAACCTCCTCTACTTGCATGTTTCTAAGTTCCCAGTCGGTAGTCTCCAAGCTGATTTCCTCTTCACCAAAAGGACTTGTCCTGTTGCAGTTCCCTCCCGTGTCCCAAGCCCCATTCTCAAAATGGGATGGTGAGAATGTTCTTACCACTGTTACTATGTTCTTGCAGTTCTTGCAGTGATTGATGTGTTTTAAAGCAGCTCGAAATGCCATCCTGAGAGCAAAACTAACACCTCGATCGGTGACGTTTGGTGCATTGCAGAAAACACATGCCACTACTTCTGAGCCTACATGTAAATATATTGGTCTGAAGAACCAATGTG
>JANZLC010000001.1:24212880-24278059 GCA_026413385.1 Erythroxylum gracilipes
ATCGTAAACGCCTGATGATGAACCGTTGGTCATTCTCTCCTCACCAACTACAAGAAATTTTGTCCAGATGATCTTGATGGTGAAGTCGTGGACAGGAAAGTGCCATATCCGGTTCCTATCTTCAGAATCCTTGTAAACATCCTTTGGAGCTTCCTCCTGCAGGGAAAACACCATTTTTAGATTCAATATGAAGACCAAAACATAGTTAAGCAACTTTTAGTTGAGAGTTTTAACTTCTACAGAATTACTATAAATGCTATTAACAACTGTCACATGTCTTCACACATTCTGTTACTTTCAACTCTTTTCCTGTGAGCACAATATGGGCAGAGGAAATGATCCTTATTGGTACAGAAATAGCAACCAAGCTGTTCCAATCACAGCTACTGCATGTTCTGATACAGTAAATTGCCTTTACAGACAAAGCACATGATTGGCATGAAGCTGCACTCAGAAATTCAGGCTTATTTAGGTATCAGCGTAGATGAGAATAGCAGTTGCTAAGCATCTTTCCACTTTGTTTCTAAGATTTTGTTTCCAACATAATCATCAATTAATTCAAAACCAAACTCGCCATTTTGAAAAGGAAACTGATGAACAAACACCACCTTGGAATTGCTATCCGATGAGGCACTTAAAGTGACAAGCAAATTTCAAAATGCATGCAACTTGTTCTCTGTCGTTTCTTGATTCCGACAACCTCCTGAATATGTCAGAGACGAAAGGTCCAAAAATGTACGGTAACAGGCTTAAATCTCATAATTTATGTTCATGAGGAGAGAAATGAAAGAGACATGAACTGACCTTTGAGAGGAGGCATAGCAGTGATTCCATGTGGTTTCTAGCAACTGAATCACCAACGAAAGCTAGTGTCTTTCCTCTAACAATTTCTAAGAAGGCATGAGGATCAAAGCTTGGAAGATCACATTTTTCAGGCTTCCATCTCCAGTTAAGGAAATCTCTGTCCACCCTCCCATGTCTGAAACAATTCTTTGAGTCTGGAATCGTTACACAACTTGAATTTGTATACTGAGAAACCTTATTAAGATCTGGTATCCAGTGACCTTTGGACAAGTCACAATTGTCTTCCACTACAAAACCAAACATCATAACTCAATTCATGCCGTTGTAAAGTAAAACTCAAGGGAAATCCAAAAAAAAATAAAAGAAAAAGCAAAAAGAAAGGTACATGGGGTTGAAGCATTGGTTGAAAGGTATTATACCCTTTTGTGGTTCCATCAACAGGAGCTTTTGATCATCAGGGTCATCATTTTTAGGCATGACCTTAAAAGGGTTTGGAGAAAAGAGAAGTATCATGCTGAAAATGGTGGTTAGGCCTAGAGATGATAACAAGAAAGGTACTGATCTCCCCATTTTGAGGCATCTTTCCTTGTGGCTGTAAAACAAAAAGGAAGAGAAAGAAGAAGAAGAAGAAGAAGAAGACTTCATTTTTCTTAGTCATGCAGATGGAGAGACACAGACAGTCATGTATGTGATTCGTGTCTGAAAAAGAAAGATTTATTCCCTTATACAAAAGCATTACATATCTTTGGTAATTGGTAAAGAATATTGGAAAGGTGAGGGTTCTAGTATTTGCTCTTCCCTCACTAAACAGGTACGTGGACCTGGTTAAGGGCAGTTGTAATTCTATGATGGGAAGGTCAAAAAGGTTTTCTTTATGTACTGTAACGTCAACCGTGCGATACAGGTTTATGACATGTGGAACACCATTGGTTTAGCTGATTGCATGTGCTGTTTCCTGTTGTTGTGGACCTTGGTTACTTAATTTACCTGATTTTCCGGCGAAACTTGTTCGAAACACGAAGCTTTCATCGACTAATTTCGGCCTTGTAGTCATTACACGCTTTAGCTTTTCCCACTAACGTATGTCTTGAGACAAAAGGACTGTCATTATCATATATTTAGTCATAACTAAATGGAAGATTTGTCATCATACACGAATGATAGTGATTGTTGAATCAATCTCATCATATCACTCTCTCAATCCATGTTATAATTGAACCTCAACTATAGTTTTACCAATCTTCTTTGTTGGAGTAGTTTGGTATTTTTGGTATGAATTCAACAAACATAATTCAAAATAATTACGTTTTGAAAGGACTTGGAACTTTTAAAAAATGAAATTCTAAATTTTAAATCAGATTTAAATATAAATTCAAATTTTATTTGCTCTGTTCAGATGTGCTCACACATGCACTTAATTGCCTGATCGACGAAGCTTAATTGGCTCATGGCCATGGTTTCAGCATAAGGAGAAGAAGGTTAGAAATGGCGTTTTGTATAAATCGTATGCAACGCAGTGACAAATGTGCAAGTTGCTTGGCATTTTAATCTGGGAGACCATACAAATACCATTCAAATCGTGCTTCAACAAAGTCCTGGATAGGAACAAACATTATCAAAAGACAAAATGAAGAAATGCGCATAGCTGAATGTTTAAAGCTAAGTCAGAACACAGACATTGGTTTGCACAGACCAAGGCATGGAAACTATACAGGCACAGGGTAACCTTGAAATACCTTATCAATGTCAGCAGCATCCATAACATTTATGCCTAAAAATTAAATTTCTAAATATATCAAACACCATTTGAGGCAACCAAATTCATTTTTGATTTATCACTGTACAATCAAGAAAGGGAGGAAAAAGAACTCAATGACCACATCTAGTCAGGAAGTTTCCAAATTATGTTGTCACAAGCTCTTGATGTCCTAAAGTGCTCAGGTTTTTGGTTGGCCCTCACTATGGTCAGACGAAAAATCCTTTTTGCAAAGCATTGGTGGTAATGCTGCTGCGATTAAGTTGATGGCACCGTTTCTTTCTCGAACTGTTATAGGAGACAGAGGAGCCATCTTGCCCCTTCCCGGTCGGGATTTATATCTGGTTGAACAAAGAACAGCGCCCTTTGTAACTTGGTCCTTTTGTGGCCATGGCTCTTCATGAATCTGCCTTCCAGTTCCTTGAAAATGGGAACATGTGTTCAAAAGAATGCACAAATCAATATTTCGTAAGATAATTTGGAAGGGCAGTTATGCAGAGTGATCATTCCTTCCCTCCGCAGCACATCTCTACTCCTACAAAACTGACCTAAACATTCCACTCCAAAAAGATAACATAGGACATAACAAAATTAAAAATCAAATCACTGTCCAACAACAAATGGCTCACCTCTCCAAAATATTTTGAACCATTGCGTTGTTAACCTATTGCCATGATGATTGTCTGAAGCTGTGGAATCTATCGGATGGATCCCAGCTTCCATCAGGATCCTTTCTCTTGAATACACTGTTTCCCGGTCCACCAGCCACCTGATACATCTTCATCTGCTCCTCTGTCATCACTTGTGAACCGGGAAGAGTATGTTGTCTTATTGCAGAAGGCAGTCTCTCCTCCCTACGCTCTCCATCACTAGCTCCAGGACCTGCATTCAGATCAAGTTGGCCACCCCATTTCCTGCTGTCAGAACTTGCATTGCTGCTGCCACCAGGAAGGCTCATTGCATACTGTCTAGGATAAGAAGATGAGACTACACAAGCAGGTCCTACTAATTGTGATGGAACAGTAGGAAAACAAAGTGCATTGCCAGAAGATGATTCCATATATGCTGTTGAAGCACCAGAAAAAGTGTTTGATGCCAGAGGGAAGCTGGTTTCAAATGGGAATCCCGGATATTGGAATGGGGTAGTGGCTGGAAAAGGCACTGCTGGAGAAGATGATAACACTGAGCCCCGGAAAATTTCAGGCCCAAAATTCGTGCTTGCATTTGGAGGAGCCAAAATCCTCTGTGATCCAGCAGTAGCAACAAAACTATGTTCTGCTCTACCAGGGAAAACTGATGGGACTGAGATGGCTGAATAGGTGTTGGCTGGAAGGTACCAAGATGAGAAATTTCCAAATTCTGTACTACTTATTCTTAGACCAGGAACAGGTGATGGAAAAGGTAAACTACTTTTCACCGACAGATTGTGTGGTGCTGCTTCAGGGGCAACTTCATCAAGGCCTGGTCCATTGTTTAAATCAAAGCCTCTGGAAATATTAAGTGCACCATTTGACAGTCCACCAGGTAGTGATGATTTGCTTGATATCGTAGAAATTTCAAAGCGAGAGCTGTTGTTTGAGAGAAATCCAGTGTCTGAGCTCTCATCAGCTTTGTTCAAGTCAAGATCAAATCCACCATCAGAGCGATCACGAGCTCCAGACTCAGAACAAGAAGCTCGAGCAGAATTTTGAGAAATTACATCTTCTAGAACTCTCTCATCTGGAATATTTAGGTCAAAATCTAAAGGCGTGCGGCCTTGCTTTCCAGAAGCATCAACCATTGAGGTTTCACCAAAATTCAGACCCATTTCCAAATTCTTTCTAGGTTCAGCTGGTCGAAAAGCACTTGTAGCAGCCGATCCTTTCCACCCAAGTTCTCCCTTGGAACGTAGTGGGTTTTCAGGAAGAACAAATGGGCCTTTGGCAGCAGCAGCCACAGTAATTGAAGTAGACAAGGTTCCAGATATAGATGATAAGGGAATAGGCAAAGGACAAGGCAGATGAATAGTAGATGAGATATCAGCACCCATAGATTGAGCAGGGTCACCTTGGTTTCCATCATCAATCGAAAAGCCTTCATTCAAATCAAAGTCAAGCTTCACAGACCCGCCGGAACATGCAACTGAGACTGAAGCATTTGCAACAGAAGCATGTGGCTCTATTATCGCATCTGATTCAACATCATCAGACTTGAAGCCCATAGATATCTCAGATGGTTCACTTTTTTGAAAGGAAACAATGGGCAAGCCCACATGAGAAGCAGATGCACCCTGCACATCTTTTCTATCTAAATTCTCTGCAGTACATTCAATATTATGATCTGAACCAGATGAAACTAAGCCGGTCCACGGTCGCTCATTCAGCTCAACATGACCTTCTGTCCTAGATTTGTCAGGGACCTCAGCCATGTGCTCCACAAGGGACATTCCAGAAGGAGATGGCAGAATAGCATGATCACTTTTTCTGTCTGAAGAGTCCAGTTTAATGTCCACATTTTCAGATGGCTTCTGCTCTGTTGAGACACCACTAAGTGAATCATGATCAAGAGCATTATGCTTTTGAAGACTAACCTCCAATGATGAGCATGTTGGTTTTTCATTCACCTCCTTCCCACATTTTGCGCCAGTAACAGCTAATTCTGATACAGCTGCCACACTGCTTTCCTCCACTGTTTCATGTGCACAATCAGCCTTCCTTTCGTCGTTCAGTGCAGCAGTCCTGCCTTCAGATTTCACTGAAATGAAATTATGTTGATCCCTCTCACTTACTGATATTCTATGTTCAAGAGAGTGGTGGACAGCTTCAACCTCCCTCTTAATCTCAACCTTCTGAACAATAGGCAACCCTACAACTGAAGGATCACATGCTGGCTCAATTGACTTCACATCAGATCTCAAACAAGAAACTTCACCAGATTGTTGCAAATTTGTAAAAGAAGATTTCCCTTCTTTATCTTCAGATTCAACCAAAGGAACTCCACAATCCCCAGACGTGTATTTGAGCATTTTGTCAGCTGTATGTCCCACATCCTTCTTAGCCAACAACGAATCAACAGAATCAAGTACTACTGCAATTGGGCCAGCATCGGTTACATCACTAGGCTTGCATTGGATTTTCCCAGCTTCTTCAACCATGTGTTCTGGTTTGCTATCATTGCCAGAGGATGACTCCTCTGCTACAGGTGAACTTCTGCGAGAAGTTGAAGGTGAGACAGTATCAGCTTTCAGAATTTCTCCTGCTGCCACACTTGCAAGCAGGTTCATCCCAACATCATCATCCTCAGGTGAAGCAGATGCATTAGCTTCAGAAATCTTTGCGCAGCTTTCAACCAAAGCATTTATGGAGCTCAAAGAAGCATCATAAGGTTTCCCCAATCTAGGCATAGTCCCCAATAGTGAGTCAGTAGCCTTTGATTCTTCCAGTACCTTTGAACCTTCTTCGTCAATTTTCTGTCGTTCGACAGAAGCAGTCACAGCATTACCTTCATCATACCCATACTGCCCATCTTTCCCTTGACATAAATTCGAATTCCCACTTGATAAATTATTACATCGTGAAATTTCACCTCTTCCCCTAGCTTTCCTGTCATTGTTATCATGCCTTTCAGGTGGAGGAGACGTTCTACCACTTACGGCAGCAAGATCATCCAAAGAACTCCCACTAGCACCTCTTGAAGGACTTCGATTAGTGTGAGGTAACCGCACAATGAGCCGCTGATTGTTTCCATGATCCACATTGGAAATATCAGGCGCTCTATCATGTGAAACTCGAGTTGGTGATACCTTATCAGAGTTTGAGCTCCTATTTCCAGAACTCACTTTTGCTGCAATGACCTCCTTTTGAGCTACCGAGGCAACAGATGCATGAACACCATGGTTTGATTTTTGATGGCGAGAAGCACCATTTGAACCTCTACTTACAGTCACGGATCCAGTAGTTGAGCTTCTTGCATCTTCCCTACATGAAGAACCGACTGTCTTTGCATGTTCACTTGAACAAGATTGGCTGTTGTTCTGAGATTGACTTGAACTGCTACTCCTTTCCTCTTTGATTGGTGTAAGAGGTGGGTCTGAGGTTCCAGGCCCAATTAACATTCTAGAAACCTGAGTGGTCATGGATTTCATTGCACCAGGTGATGATGACTTTGCAACACCTTCCCCAGCTGCAAGCTTAACTTGAGAACTTTTAGATGACAAAGATTGTGTTACAGAACTTCTAAATCCACCATCAGCAGATGCCCCTAGCTTTCTGCTGCCTACATGAGAAACTTCAGATGGGGCTGGCTTGGTGGGCCATGAAACACCACGACTTGATCCAGTTTTTGAATCATTCATATTCATCTCAGCTTCAACACGCTTCTTCCACGTGTCAACTAAACTCCTAGCTTTCTTCTGGACTTCAGAATTTTTATGAGTTCGCAAATGATTAACTGATCGGCCCATATTACAAGATTGTAATGCATCAAGATTTACCGGTAGCTTGTCTAATGCTCTAAGTAGTGTCAAAAGAAACTCTTCAACAGATTTATCATTGTCCTTAGAACTGGTACCATCACCAATTTTCCCTTTATGTACCTCCTGCAGCCATTCATCCAAAACAGGTAAACCCCGGAGCTGCACGAAACGCCCAAGACAGTCAACTCTATCTGTAACTGCTATTACATCAACAAGCATTATTCGACCGGCCAAATCTATTTTCTTATCGGTACTGTCAGATTGCATAAGTTGTACTAATCTCTCAACTCCTTCTAAATCAACAAGACCTCCTTTATCAGTTATTTTGGCGAGTTCAGACTTGAATACATGCTCAGTCCGGTTTTGACCAAAATCCCTATCATCTGGTTTAGACAAACGTTCCCGTTTAGCAGGTTCAGAAACCTGATCACTCCGTTCCCTCTTCTTAACTTTACCCTGAGATGAGAATGAAGTACTGTTCTGAGCAGTATCTGAATTCGGTTTTAGTGCAGATGTTGGACCATTCAAGGGTTTAGGAGAACGGCCTCCTGACGGCACTGCCCCATGCATCTCTAGTCTTGTCTTGTCTAATAACTTGTCTACTTCTTCCTGCCGTTCCTGTATCAGAAAATTAAATATAGATCTAATCAAAATAATAATGAATTACAAGAAAAAGGAAAGCAAACGGGACAATGCACTTACATTAATATAATCTTTATCAGTTAACCACCATAAACACGTGTTCTCAGTATCATAAACTCTTCTGCACACAAATGAAGATATCCCTGAAGGAAGTTCAACACCTTTACGAAGGAAAGCGACTTTGCACGGATGGAGTAATGATGCAGCCGGAATTTCATCCTTATGGAATGAGTAGAAAATTTCGTTAGGTGCAGCTTCTAAGAAGGCACCTTTTCCAAGCTTAATGTCAGAAGGTCTGTAAAGCCAATTGACCCCTAAAGTGAGTCTTTCCTCTTTTCCTGTAATTAGCTTCCGAATAATTCCAATGAAAGGTGGGGAATCCTGGGGCGGCTTGAAAAGTGCACAATCACCTACATAAATCTTGCGTCCATCCTGCAATTAGTGATGGAAAACATTCAACTATATTGGACCAGTATGCTACTGGGATGGCGGGAAACATTCAAATTAATAACAAGTTAAACATATTTAAGATTAGCAGAAGATTTAAATGAGAACGCAAACAGCCAAAGCAATAAAAATAAAATAATTTCAAAAGAAGATGAAAACAGTAACGTTAAACATAGCATCAAAACATACCAAAATAATCATAAATGTGGATAAAAAATAATTGAAAACTCATAGGACAGCAATTATGAACCAAGAAAAGGGTATCTTTGAGAGAGGCTTTTGGCAATTGAGCAATTACCGAAACACACAGACATTCTGAAGAGGATAAAGTGACAATTTAGGAATCCGTTGAATCTAGAAGAGGAAGAAGAAAAGGGAAAACAATTACAACCACCACGAAAACATCGGTAAGCCTGAGCCAACTCAAAACACAAAGCATACAAGATAAGATGAAATATTAAACCAAACAAACTCGAAACGCAGAAATACCACAAGAGGTAATTAAAACGCAAAATAAAAAAGCATAATCACAAATCAGCTTCAACAAAAAATTTCAGAGAAAGGATCCAAACCACCAAACATCACTGAAAAACTCGAAGAAAAAACACCTACTAGCATACTCAGCTTGGTCAAAAACCCCCAAAATTCAACATCCAAAAAGAAAAGGAAAAGCCAACCAGTGTAACACACAAAATGAATAAATAATCCAGAAATGAAGATAAAAGACCGAGAAAGAGCAAGATATATACTTTAAGGAGAAAATTAGAAGACGATGAATAATCAGGAGAAAAATCTGCTGCAACAGCTACAGTCGTCGAGGAGTCAAACACCGGCAACATGTGCCGCTACCAATTTCGATTCTCACCACCGCTGCGGCGACCACCGAACCCACGCACACCAGCAACTCCGTTTCATATCTGTTCAACAAATCAATCCCACTTCTTTCTTCACTTAAAAGAACCATCAATCCCAATCCCAAATCGATCTCGAAACTCAAATCGAGACAAACCCTAAAACCACCAGGGACAACATGGCCGAACAAAAATATAAAAAAAATCCTAGATCAGGATAAGAGGGAATCAACAAAAGGTAAAAATTGATATGGGTAAACGAATCAGATTGGATTTTTATTGATGGGATTGGGCTTGGAAGGCGGAATTTCCCACTCGTCTTTCTGTTAAACTTTTTTGGGGGGTTTCTTTTTGTTGGATTTTCGGGTTTTTTAGTCTCTCTCGGTGGTTTTACTATCCGCGAATCGGATCGAGAGAGAGAGCGGTGGGTGAAGATAGGTGTGCTTGTGACTGAATTAGCGAAATCGAGAGATTTGGTGCGAAGACCTCGCGACAGAGAAGAGAATGAGAGAGAGAGAGAGAGAGAGAGAGAGAGGTGGGTTGGGTCCTAGAGAATGGGCAGTATTGGCAATGTAACGAGTGCCCAACGGCGTCGTTTCAAGGATTTCATTACTTTGTGTCCCATTTGTTCATGTTTGAACTTTAAACCCTATGTACGTCATTTTTTTAATTCTTATATAAAATATTTAAAAATTGATTTATTTGTGTATTTAATGATTTTTATTCCTTTCCCATCCTGTATCCACATAGACAATAGTTAAATTTTCGATTAACTCATATTTTAAAAATTAGACTAAAAATTAAAATAATAAGATAAAAATTTAAGGTTTAAAAAATTCGATTGGTATTAGACTATTATAAAAAATTTTAAAAACTAAAGAATTAAAAATATAATTAAAAGTGATTCTTAAATAAAATTTATTTATTTATTTTAGTTTATAAAAAATTATTAATTTATTGAAATTAGTCAATTTTTAACAATAAAAGTAATTAAAATAAATTGGACGATTAAAGACTTTTATAATTAAATTAGCTAAATCAATTAAAATTTTTAATCAGTGTGATTAACTTATTCTTTATGTTTATTGTAAATGAGAAAATTGAAGAACGACAGTCTCCGTCCCTAAGAATTCCTCAATAATCTTTGCAGCTTAATTAGCGATAAGAATAGTCGAATTTTGCAGCTTATCAGGTACTAACAAATTTAGACACCATCAAATATATCTTTTAGTTATATTTTATTTTTATTTATTTATGTATTTATTATAATTTTATTTACATAATTATATAGTAAGCTAATTTTACTTTTTTACTCTTTAACTTGTATCACTTTTTTATTGTCACATTTGAATGTGGATCTATCGGAAATAATCTCTCTGCTATATAGGAGTAAGCTACTTGCGAACTTCCTCGGTGTAATGATTATGACAATGATAATAAGAAATTAAAATTTTCATTTATTAAATTTTAAATATTAGTATGGAATAAGAAAGTATGGTTAATCAATGGCAGAACATGGAAGATGTTAGATGTCACTGCCCTCCGCTATCCGCGGGGGATTCATAGCCGTAGATTTCTCAACCACACCATAAGGTACTTGCCAATCAGGAGAATCTGATCCTGATGGGTCGCACTTTACAAAAGAATTATATATAAATGAAACCCAAACTTCATCTTTTGTTCTTTCTGGTGATTGTGAGGTCGGAGTTTCCATTATTAAACTTTTCTCATCAACATCATGATTTGATTACCGTCTACATCAAATGGGTCTTTTGATGGTGACAATCGAGACAGTGACTTGGTTTCTTGTTGCTTTTTGATGTTATGGCGCTCCTGTTTGTGTTCGTGTTTTTGTTTAAGCTTTGATCGTGGGTTTTGACCTTTGCCCACCGGTTTGTTGAAAGCGACGAGCAGTGGGAGAGTTCTGGACTCCTCAAGATTTTTGATAAGCCACGGACAAAGAAAGTTTAGTCGACATGACACGGTTTTTGAATGAATATGGCTGTTCTAAGTTGGTCATAATTGGGGTTGGATTTACACGAAACTCGAAAATTATATATTAAATGATGTAATTTTTAATTTTAAATACTTTTAAAAAATAAATTTAATCGAATTTGATTAAGTTGAATTTAGTACCTTAAGCTTCGGGTCTAGCCAGACTTTAGGTTATACTCGTGTTTGAACATAAAATTTTAAGTCTAGACTCAGAGTTTGACCCTTAATCATGGGAATTACTTTGGGTTAAACTTGGATAAAATATTTTGAAATTTAATAAATTTAGGAGATAAAATATATGATGATATAATATTATTTTATTTACATTCAAATGGAGTTAGATTATGTTTCTATTTTTAAGTCTTGGGTTCTGATTTTATGAAAATCATAATGACTATATTGATTAAAATCAATGTTTTAAAAATTAGATTATAAGTTAAACTTATAGACAAGAAGTTTAAGGTTTAAAAAGTTTAACATATTAGACCGTCAGAAAATTGATTGAAAATTTTAAAATATAATAGAAAGAAATTGTGCTTTCTTATCAAGTAATTTAAATTATAATTGAAAAAAAATATTCAATTGAACTTAATTAATTTATTTTAGTTTATAAGAACGTATTAATTTATAAAATTAAGCACTAATTCAATTTTTAACAACAAGAGTTATTAAAATAAATCAAATTGAAAAATTAAAGTTGAAACAAAAAGTTAGTTAATTCAAGATTTTTTTAATTAAATCAGTCAAATCAAATTAGTTTTTTAATTATTGGTTAAACTTTTGTTAAATGAGTTTTTTCCTAATTTTAAGTTGTTAATTTGATAAAATTTATTGTGTATATTAAAAAAAATAATTCTTAAGATAAAATAATTGCAAAATTGTTTATTGTAAATAAAAAAAGAGATAATGTGAAAGGAAAGAGGATTAAAATATACAAATAAAAAAGAGATAATGGGAAAGGGAAGGGAATTAAAATAATACTAATGTTCTTAACATGACACCAAATATAATTTATGTTATCTTCACTTGTTGAGTTTTATTTCCACATGAGACCTATCTTTGAGGGAACAGATCTTATGTTCCTGTAAATTGTTTCAATCATGTTCTATTAATTTTCATCCCTCTATTTATGTAGAACCACAAAGATATGTGGTTAAAAATCAATTGCAATGAAAATCTCTTATTTCTCTTTTATTTTTTCCTTATTATTTTAGTAATCTTGAACAATTAGGATGAGTAGTTATTTGAATTTTATTTACTTGAATATTAATGTTTGTTTTATAAGTATTGAAAAATCTCATTTTAAATATGTGTTTACTAATTTTTATTTTATTTTTTTAAGATTAATTACTTGAGAGTTCTTTTAATTTGGATGTTTTTTTACTTTAATTCTTAATTTTTCAAATAATTATACACCCTCTTATACTATATATACATATATACATATATATATAGACAAACTCTCACTCATAAATTATGTATATTGTATGTATATTAATATAATACAAAGGAAACCATTACATATATTTTTGCTTAGCTAAGTAGGAGTGAGTTTGTTAGGATAATTCTCGATGATTAAAAAACTCAACTAGTTTAGTCAGTTTAACTGTAAAAAATTTTAGCCTTCTAACTTTTCAGTTCGATTTATTTTAATATCTCTTGTTGTTAAAATTGATCAATTTATTAATTAATCAGTTAATTTTTGTAAATTAATAAGTTCTTATAAATTAAAATAAATCATTAATTTTTATTTAACAATCTCTCTTTTTTAATTAAACTTTAATTCTTTCGAAAAGTAAGGACAATTTCTTTTAATCATATTTTAAATTCTTTAATTTTATTTAATTTTTAGTCAAGTTTATGACAGTATAATACCAATTGAAACTTTTAAATCTTAAACCTTTTGTCCTATTAGTTTAACTTTCGGTCTAATTTTTAAAATATTAGTTCAACAAATTTAAATAAGTCAATAACTAAGCCTATATTAACCACAATATAGTATTATGAATATGATTATACTCGTCAATTTAATTGAGTGATTACTTTTAAATTTTTTATATTTTGTCTTTGATAGAAATGGTAGTAGTTTAGGTCATATTTGAACCACACAATTTTTTATTTGTTTTACTTGAATCTAATTTAAAGTTCAATAAAATTCAAGATATTGAGTATAAGTTCGACTCTAATCAAGCATCGATATGCTCAAAAATAATTATTCATTAATACACAAAATAATATTATTTATATATAAAAGAAGATCCAGCTTTTGGCTAATCTCAAATTAGTTTAAAAATTTTAGAAAAAAGTTTGACCTTAAAATTTATTATTTTTTAAAAATAATTAAGTTCAATTGAAAATTCAGGAACTCAAACTAAACAAACTAATTTAAAACTCATCACAGGCCTTTTTTTAAATTTCGGCTTTTATAACCTAATACAACTTGACTTTAACATTTTAAAACTTTTAAATTATTTGAATCTAATGTTTTAATTTCAAACTCATCACAGGCCAAAATTTTTTTTTTTGAACTTCAACGTTTACAATATAATACAACGTGAACTTTAACATTTTAAAACTTTTATTAATTGAACTTAATGTTTTAAAAGAATTTTGACGAAAAATTGATAATATTAACTATCTGTCAATTAAATGTTATGTTAATATTAAAGATGACAATTTTTAGTCTATAAGCATAAATTAAGTTGTTTTTAATGGATCGGGCCATAAGTCAGGTCTAAGCCCAGATAAACTCGAGCTCCAATTACTCTAAGAAAAATAACATCGTTTTATTTAAAAGAGTTGGACCTCAGGTAAGTTTGAGTTTGGACAACCTAGGCCCTAATTAAATTAAAAAATAGATTATTTTATATTTTTTATTTATAAAATTAAAAAACTTGGTGGGAGCTAGCCTATTACCATCCCTAGTCAATATTGACATATTTTAAAAATATTTTTAAATAAAATATGAGTTTTACTGTTACATAATTAATTTTTTAAAATTAATCAAAAAGTCGATCTTATAGCTACATAGCAATAAAACCTATATTTATATATTTTAGACAGTAAATCCCATTTGCAATTAATCTTAATTTTTTATTTAGAAATAAAAATAATATTACATTAACATTATCGTTACGTTTAATTGAGAAGGAGTTAATTACATTAATTTTTCCACCCTCTTATAGTCTATTTTAAATATTTTGGAAAGCTAATATTTAATTTGAAAGTTTCAACGTATCATGCTCAACTCTACATTCTTTATGTAAAGGTTAAGCTTCAAAATACTAGTTCCTATCACCATACCATATTCATAAAGCCTCAAGTAATCGTAATGAATCGCAACTAATAGCTTAACCACATAAAAGATTAAAATTGTCGTACAATGGTCAATCTTGGATGACAAGTTGGGATGGCAAATCTCACGACAAACCTCATCTTATAATAAAAGTAGGTCCTTGTAAGGATAAGCGAAAGCATCACCTCTAAGAGAAAGGTTCAAGTCAACCCTATGGAAAAGACTAAAGAGAGTCGTGAGTTATCAAGATAAAAAGAGTCTGGTGGTGGTTGTAGGTGACTGTTGAGAAGGAACCTGTGGTCTTTGGACAATGTTAGGTGGAGGAAAACGTAGGAGAATGAAAGATTACGACATTGTTAAGGATGATAATGATGTGATGACGGTAAGAGACACGGCACTTTCTTTCGAATCTCTGGTACATTTCACAATCAAACCAGTAATTGCCCATTTGGGATGCTTTCATTTCCTTTCGTAGAAAAGTAAACACAAAGTAGTCTTGGGCTTGCCATATATGTTTCCAACCAGCTCAGGCTTTTCTCTTTTCTACTTTTTGCCGGACCAGCAGATTTGTTCCTTCCTCTCCATTCCTTACTTTTGCTTTTTATTGCTTTTGAGATTACTTACACGGAACTCCTTTTAGTTTTGACTTTTTTTTAACAAAGGAAAGAAAAACTAAACAATTACATGATAAAATGCGGGAATAAATTCCGGTCATGTCCTTTAAAAGGAATGGGAGGCACCCTATAGGTGTAGCAGTGAGAATGGAAGTTCCAAGCTCAAAAATGAAGGCTGAGTTAGCAAGTCAATCGACACATCGATTGGCCTCCCTGTAGATATGATGGGACTTAACAATCCAATTTCATGCGAGCAACTCGTTAATCCTCATGATAAGGGTGTTGTGTGACATTATTCGTTTAGTATAAGAGGATAGGACGTTGGTTGTCGTGAGGGAGTCCATCTCGAGTTCAACCCGACGGTATCCAAGATCCCAAGCAAGTTGTAAGTCAGATAGTATTCTCCAGAGTTCTACGGAATTAGGAGAGCACCTTCCGATATTCTGAACAAACCAGCCAAGCCAAGCGTTTGTACTATCACGAATAAGGCCTCCTACGGTTGCTGAGGAGGATGTGCCTTTGCATGCTCCGTTTGTATTCAGTTTAACCCAGCCAAGAGTAGGTTTAGACCAACCTAAGAGGCGTTCCCTTCTAGGTTGAGGACCCATAATAGCCTTGTGATGCCAAATCGACGCCTTGTAAATCTGGTGGACATACTCCAATACATATTGAGTAGGGGACTCCGACCGAGAGAAGTCGGCTTCAAAAATAGACTTGTTTTTTCAGGTCCATAAGAACCAGCAAGTAACCCCAAATATGATAGACCAATCGAAGCCAGCTATCAATCGGTGGTGATGTATGTTCTTTGTCAACCATTCCTGAGAGGTTAGCGTATAAAAATCATTAGGGACAAGGTGCGGGGGAAAGGTGCTCCACATTGTGCGAGCAAGGGCGCAGCAACGGACGACATGCAAAGCGGATTCTTCAGCATGGCAATGATGACAAGCATTTTCGGTAGTGAGATGTTGACGCACACATTGTTGGTTTGAAAGAAGTCTATCGTGAGAAAGAAGCTAGAGGAAAGTGCGGATATGCGGGGGTCCACGCCAGTGCCAGATTTCTCGCCAAATGCTATCTGAATACGGTTCTGTAAAGTCCATGATCATGGCATAAGTTGAAGCAGTGGTAAATTGGTCAGAGTCAGAAGGTCCCCAAATTAACTTATCTTGTCCGAAGTAGGGTTGAGGGGGCAAAATCTCTGCTATGTGTAAGCAAATCGATTGGGGTAGGAGGGTTTGGAAAGCTTCCCACTTCCACGCTCCTAAAGTATTGACAAAGTGTTGAACTGTGAGATCTAGAGTCAAGCTAGGAATCAAGTCAGTCGTATGAGAGATAAGTGGTCGCCGATTCGTCACCCAAGAGTTTAGCCAGAAACGCGTCTTGGCTCCATCACAGATTACCCATTTCAGTCCTTTAAGAACATAGGGCCAAGTGTTTTGACTTTTTTTTTAATACAAGAGAGATGAGACACAAAAGTTAAACAACTACACACTACGCCTTTGGCCATAAGCATCAATTATGTCCTTACATAGTAGGGTTAGATAACCTAAGAGGGACTCCTGAAGGTACATTAAACCAATATGATGTAGGCTTGTAGATTTAGCCAACTAGTCAGCGCATTGATTTCCTTCTCAAGAGACATAATGTGGCTTCACCACCCACTCTCTAGTCATTAGTAACTTAGCCAAGAAATAGTTTGTCAAACTCCTCCCTATGAGTTCAATAGAATATTGATGACTATTAGAGAGCCTGAGTTTAACTCCACCCGACGATATCTTAACTTATTTTATGTTCTCAGTAAATAATTTGTTTTAAGTTTTGAGTTTCGTCCAAACTAGACCTAAATTTTTATTATAAGCCATTTAGTAAAATTTAAAGATTATTTATTTTTAAATAAATAAATTATAATTTTAATCTTTTAATAATATTTTTGAAAATTATCAGTGAAATATTATTATATTTTATTAAAATAAATAATCTAATAATTATTTTTAATTATTAAATAAATAAATAAAATCCATATATTTCGAAGGTATTTAAATTATATTAATTATAATTATTAAATTGAAAAGATTTATTTTAAAATTGTAATATTTAAATGAATTATAAAATTAAGTTAAGTCATTGGATTAAATTATTAATAATTAATATTAAGTTATACATTTAAACGATAATAAATCATATTACGAAAAAAACAGAAACAAAAAATAAAAATAAATTTTATAATTTCATAAAAAGCATAAAACTCAAATAAATTAATTTTTTACTGAATTTAAAAATATAAATAAAAAACTAAAAATATACATAAAACAAACTATAAGTAAAGATTATACCTGTATAAAAAGAATTAAGCTGAATTTTAAGTGTTATGAGCTCCGGGGCCTCGGTACGGCCCATTGTCACCCTAGGAGTCACAAGTTGGAAGGTTAGTCACAAAGATAACGTAGGCATGCTATGGCTGCTCCAGGGGTCCACTTACTGACGAACTTCAAGGTCTTTGAGGAAACATATGATACCATAGCCATAGGGTAGTAAGAAAGAAGAAAACTATCAGCATGAAAAGTTTGGCACATGAAGAGATGGCAAAGCTGGATTGAATAGCCTAAGTTGTCGGTTCAACATTCAAATCCATTCAAGCATCATCGTCTTATTACGATCTCATAATTATGACCAATCAATGCCATATTTGGATCCTATGACATGACAGTTTTAAGGAAGTTTAAACGTTAGGATTCGCATGTCAACAAATGGTAAAGAGGTACATAAAACATCTCATATGCTGCCTTTTTTTTTCAGAGCAGACAGCTTCTGATTCTAGCTCGTATTGTCATATCTACTGTCCATCTACATTGACTTGAGAATGACAATGATCGAGTTTTTGAGCTCCTTCATGTGATCCACAGTCAGCTGAAATTCGATCTAAGCTTTAGAACGTTAAGATGTAATTTTTGTCGTTCAAGTCTAATTGGCACTAAGTAAGAATGGACTATAAAACATCTAAGAGATAAAAATTGGACCCATACCATTTATGTCAGCCTTTCGCTATCTTAATGCATTCAAAACAACGCGTTTTCTAGATGATCCCTCTAGACACGAGAGAGATTTTAATAATTTTTCTAATTACTTCGTTCTTTATTTCTATTTGAAAGAATCTTTAAGAAAAGTTTTTTGTTTTTACCGAGTTAAAACAAGATGTCGTATGTCTGTAGTAAACCAAAGCCATCCTTTTTTTTTTGAAGAGCAAACCAAAGCCATCCTTTAATACTTAATTTAATGCTTAAATACTTATTGAGAAGTAAGGAGGTCAATCTTTTTCAAATATACAACATAGATTCTGGCAATGTAATATAGTTGAACTCTCGTGTCATTCTTTCCACGGAGGTCAATCTTTGCCTGCTAGGCAGGGAGGATAGCAAGTTACAAATTTTGTCTTGGTAGGATATATATATATTTTATTTCTATTACTATGAAATTCATAATTTATAAATGAAGTAGTTAATAAATGAATAGTTAATGGTGAGTTACCATTAGCCTTTTTTTTTTGTAGTGACAAATATTGTATGTGTTCCTAAGAAAAAGAATTTGTCCATTTTTCGAGGTCTCAAAGGGGCGTGGAAACACATAAAAACTCTTGAATAGAAATTGAAAGGAGATATAAATCTATTTCTTTCATAAATGGTACCTATTACCAATGGTAATAGGTAAATTTATAATAATCTAGTTATACTTATAATTTATAAGGGTAACAATTTATATAATTAGTTTATTTATATAATTATATAATTTCGATTTATATAATTGAAATACTTAATTTATAGTTATAGTTTATTTAATTTAGCTTTTTTTGTTTATATCTTATCAATTTTAGTTTATATATATCTTTATTATATTCTAATTATTCCTTTTCATTCTATTATAATAAAATAGAAAAATTAGAATCAAATTTATAATAAAAACTAAAAAATGTTCAACTTTATAAATAACTAGAATTCTTATACTCTATAGTCTAATAATTATAGTAAACAATTATAGTATAAATCTCACTAGAATGTTAATGTTAACTTATTAGAATGAATTTTGATTTATTTATAATTTCAAATTGAGTAGAATTTAAAATTCAATTTGAATTTTTTTAAATTAATATTAATTTAATTTAATTAATACTAATTAAAGTACAATTAATTAGTAGGGATCGTCGTACATGGTGAATAACCAAATTTCAATTGAAATGAAATCTTTATGATAAATCATTCCAATTTAGAAGGAATCAATGATAGGACATCAATTCAAATCCTGGATTTTCGAATTGAGAGAGATAAAAAATTCTCACTATTTCTTAAATTCATGGACCCAATTCAATTCAGTGAGATCTTTCATTCATATTTTTTTCCATTGACACAACATGACAAATGTATATTCTATTTAAATTCCATTTAGATTGAGAATTATTCTAATATTTAGTATTTAGAATTATTCAAATTTAGTTAGAATTTAAAAAATTGGAAAATAATTATATATAGTATATAATTCTATATAGTCAACGGATGCTTTGGGTTCTTACAAAAAGCAAAGAGATTTTTTTTAGTATCCACTTTTTGTCTTGGTTATATTAGTACTTATTTTTGATAATTCACATATAATGCAACATAATGATAATATAAAATATAAATAAATACATATAAATAAAAATAGAAAATTCATAATGTTATACATACATATAAAACATGGTAAAAATTAACAATAAAAGATAAAATAAGTAAGCAAATACACAAATAAGACATTACAAGAAAGTAATTAAGTAAGAAACTGTTTATTATAAATAACTAAGAGGGAACTACCATGTAATCAAAATATTAAGGCTAACTATAAAACATAATACTAGAGTACACTAAAGTTTTTTATTATGGCTCATGTCTTTAGTAAGTTTTAACGTAATCGTGTCATTCTTGATTACTTTTCTCAAGTTTTTTTTAGACTTTTCTTTTTTCTTCTTCTTATACTCTCTTAGTATAATTTTCTCACTTTTTTTATTGGAACTTGAGGATGTCTCCTTTTAATTTGTCCGAACCACCTAAGCTTCATATTTTTTAATTTTTCATTAATACTAGTTACTTTTAATTTACCTCTTACTAATATATTCTTAACTTTATCTTTTTTTTTGGTAAAGTTACACATCTAACAAATTATTCTCATCTCTATCATCATTGACTTATGGCAATAAACTTGTTTAATGAGCAACACTCAGCTTTATATAACATGATTAGCTTAATTGTTAAACAATAAAATTTATCTTGTCACATAAAATTTACGAGTTTGTCAAAGGACAATGGGATTGACAGCTTTGGCATGCAGAACATGGCGATCATTAGAAATTCACAAATTAACGTTACCGATATGACCATATTGTCGAGTCAAATTTGCTCCGTTTTTTTTTCCATCGCAGAAAATGATATACAATTTTTAGTCATTTCTGTGAAAATTTTTGAATCCCTATTTTTTCATGACAAATTCTAGACGCAGCAGAGACTCGGAGGAGTCACCGATTGTTCTGGCAATTTCACCGGACTAGGTGGGGGCGAAAAAGTCTGATCTGATACAGGATACTACATCTTTTAATAGACATCTTGAGGCACCGACACACATGTTTATCCTCCAGTCACCATCCCATTCACGTGTCTAAACTCTGCAGGCTTTTCTTTAGCTTGTAAGTGTCTGTCTTTGTTTTGTTGCCTAACTGTGGAACCCATGCGAAGAGGCTTGTCTTTCGTTGAAGGCACACTGTTATTAATACTGTTTATCTTAGCTTGGTTAATGAGTTTAAACACATTGCATATGTTCATAACTTCTGCTGGGACATACACATTGTGCAGCAACTCAGAACTGGTCATGGTACTTAACTACCAATGCACGCTGGGCGGTACTCTGAAATTGTTTGGTCCGCTACTCGTGTTTAGTTATATAGCAGGAGTTCTTAAAAATTCACAAGTGGAGTTGTTTTATGAGATGATTAAAAAATTCAATCGATTCAGCTGATTCAATCGCTAAAATCTTAAACAGATTTATACAGTTTTATAATAAATATTTAAAAGATGTGAAATTCATATGTAAAAGAGTATAAGAATAAAGTTTGATATGTATAAAATTAGAGTTCATAATTGGGTTTAACATTAGGTCAGACTGAGCTTAAGCTCAGGCCCGAACTTAACTCAAAAGTCTATGTTTGAGTTCGAATTTAGCGTGATATGTTTTTTAATTTAAAATTTTAAAACAATGTTGTTCTATTCAAAACAACATCATTTTATGAATATTTAAGCAATTGCATTAGAAACTTCCTTGATCTATTAGTGCATCAGATCTTATATCATTTGGATGGATTAGATCAGAGATAAGGTACATGGAATATACTGATCTTCTTGATATGAAGGAGAAGCAAAATGATACATAGAAGGATCATAAACAGCTCCATCTGTTCAATTATATGGTTAAAAACATGGCACGGAACACAATCTGACAAACAGTTTAGCCAAGTTATGATACTGTATTGGTAGGGAAAAACCATGGCCAGAGAAGCACATCACATGGGACCTGTATTAGGACAGCCATTTCACATGTGAAGCTGCCACTGTGCCAAGACAAAATCGTTTTTGTGATGCACTTATTTGCAATGTGGAGTGTTATTTCTGGTGGAGTTTTTGCTGGATATGAGGCTTGGGTTGCACTGTTAGGTTACTGGGATACACAGTTCTTTTCTTCCTAAAAGGTGGAGTAAAATACTCCACTTGAAGCTTAATGATCATGTGTTTGTGATGCATAACAGTTTCTCTAATAGTTAGAGGTAAGATTGTGTACTACTAGACTTCTCTAAATTTCGCCTATTAACAAAACTTTTATTGAGTTGTTGTTATTATATAATGACTCATTCTTTTTCACTTTTTTTCAAAATTAATAGCTATTTGTAATATGAGATATGCCTTAAATTTGGTGAATAATATTTTTTTTCTATATTTATACCATTTTTTAGGATAATTGATATTAATTTTGTATTTATTTACTATTTTTTCTTTTATTACCTTGTTCTATATTTATTATATTATTTATTTTTACTTATTTATATATTTTTATTTTATTAATTATTGTCTATTTTATTTTTAATTATTATTTTAATATGTGTATGCATCTTTGGTTTCTTTCTTGTTTTTTTTCCCTTTATGTGGGTTAATTAAAAATAGTCTGTTTATTAATTAAAAATAAGATTACGTACTATCAAATCTCACCATACTCTGCTGTTAGTGAATATATAAAACCAATTAAGTTGGTATCACAACAACTTAAGCTATTGTAGTGAAACGGTCATTTAACATGGTATCAGAGCCTTTGTGACCAAGTGGTCTTGAGTTTAAATCCTACCACCCACTTATTATTCAACATAAATTAGAGTGAGCCTGTACAAATTTCAAACCTAAAGGGCTTTCACTTGAGAAGGTATGTTAGTGAATATATAACACCAACATATCAGTCTTCTTTTACTTTCTTGTACCTTTAAAGGCCGACCTGCTCTTCTCAGTTTTAATTGTGAACTGTTAGGATTCTTCTCTTTATGGTACGAACTAGCAAGTACCCTAATAATGCAACTAGACATACGAACTTAAACTTCCCTAACTGTAAATTTCAACTTCATCAGAGTTAACGAGCCTACTTATTAAATGACCTTCCCCACAAAGTGTCGTCTCAGTTTAGCTCACATGGGCTGTCAATACTTTAATCCCTCGAGTCCCCACTTCACGAAGTACTGTCTTTGTAACGAGACTAATCTGCATTTTGTATTTGTTACGGAAAATTTCGGCATTCAATGAGGACACATGGCTGGAAACTCAAACAAGATGATAGCAGGTAAGTTGATACTGATGCATCAGAATTGATCCGGGATACTGGGTGCAACATGGTCGTGTATTAAACTGTATTTTTTAACGTAAGGATTGTACAACATTGTTAATGCCCCTAATCAACCTGATATGATTGGCTCTTAATCATATTGATTTGACCAGATTCATTTACTAAATTCTGTCAGAAATTTTCAGAGCTTGGTGATGATTACAGTCCATGTTAGTCCCATAAAAAAAAAACGTATAAAACTATCCCATCAAAGAACCATTCGATCTAGTTGTCCAATAAGACCGAACTGGACCTCAGGATTTGAAGACAAGAGTTCGATCTACGCCTTCCTCCTTATTCCAAGTTGCAGGCTAAGGAACCAAGGGAACAAAATTCAGATTTAACTCACATGAGTTAGTGTTCTTTTTGTAAAGAATGAGGTTGTTGTAAAGTGAGGAAGCACAAGTTCTAAGTTAGTGCAAATATGGCTTTACTTAATGTTCACGTGGTATGAAGTGCCAGCTACTAGCTGCAGAGGGATGTAATATGTCACGAGATTCTTGGCTTCTCTGATCTTGAGGAACAAAAGCGAACTAAAAAGTGTACAAGCATGGCATTTGATGGGCCACTGTTTCAGGAACATAATAGCTTTTCAACAAGAATTTGCATGAAAGTTTTAGTACAGATTCCAGTTGAGTCCCATGCCAAAAGCAAGCTTTTTTCAGGTTTTTCTTTCTTCTGTCAGGACCTTGTAGTCACAGTTAGTCAAGTTTAGTTAAATCATGACAGTTCTTTAGCCTAAAGTTGCAGTTTAAATAATTACTTTTCAGGAAATCTTAGTATAAGGTCCCTGAAATTGTCAATTTCAGGTTACCATGCTCACATGACGAGGTATCTTGAAGGTCAATACTAAGATACAGCTTTAATAATTAAATATTCTTACCAGATGTGAGGTTTTGACACATTGTATATAATCAAAAGTTTTTCAGATTCCTACCAACAGAGAGTCAGACCCTAGAAATGTGTAGAACAAGGAAAAGGATGCTAATTTATTTACAAAAAAGAGCAAATAGAATCCACTGAGTTACATTTATGGAATCCAATTGAGCAGACATGGACAGGAAGGATTATTCCCTTGGGTTATCAGAAACCTGACTGTTCTGAGCTCAGTTTCCTTTCTGAAAGATGAACAGTAATTGCGCCTGTGTCGCCTGCATTCTCCTTGATTGCCGGCAACTGTAGCATAACCTGCAGCAATTTAAAACTTTTGAGGCCACTCAACTAACTAGTCTAAGTTGATGTTTTTTTAGAAAAACTTTTTTCGGAAACAACTTCTCTACCAGTTAAAAGTAACGCTGTATACACTAAACTCCTTGGGTCGTTGTTATTGTTGTAGTAGGCAAGTTGGTGTTTTGAGATGGTGTGTGAAACAGTAAACATCCAAGTAAAGTAATTTACAAATTGACTTTAGCAATCATGGAAAACAAGCTGAACTTGATATGATCTTGTGAGTAGCTATTAACATGAATCATATTAAACTATTCCTTTATTTTATGCTAATCAAGTTATATAATGATTGAGCTGGACCTTCTATTTGCGTCCACAGATTCAAGAACTGAGACTCTCACTGCCAATGATCTCTCTGTTTCTGTCTCTCACACACTCATACACATACATTTAACATTAGGCTGTGATCATTTGTCCATCTCATCATACTTCTCAATCTGAAGCCTGGACCACACTGATTTTAAACTTGAAAGATCCAGAATTGGATGGGTAGCATATCGAACTGATTCTGCTTCATCTCAAACGTTACTCTGGTCTCAGAAGGTCACCTTCATCTGGGTATTCAGCAGTTCTCTGCATCCTCTGTTCTTCTCTGGAATCCGCTATGGCTCCAACAGTTTTAGTGGCAATCGAGAAACCTGACAGCTTCTCGATTGTACAAGTCAATGCTTCAGACCCACATTTGTTTCCTGAGAAACAAAAATCTGCGAGTCCAAAGCAATTCTCATGGTTTCTTCTCCTCAAAGCTTACAAAGCCTTTACCTTCCTTTCATGGCTGGCAATGGTTTCCAAAGCAACGTTTACTGCTATTAAGAAGCGAATTCTCCTATCCAACATCAGGGAAGATGAGCCTAGAAGTAGAGGAAGGTTGTACAAATTTATCAAAGTGTTTCTCGTCATATCTATAGTATCATTGATCATTGAAGTTGTTGCTCATCTCAAGAAATGGAACCTGAACCTGATACAAACTTGGGAGGTTCAGAGTCTAGTGGAATGGTCTTATATGGTTTGGTTGTCGTTTAGACTTGATTATGTTGCTCCTCTGGTTACAACACTTTCTAAGTTCTGCATTGTATTGTTCCTGATTCAATCTCTCGATCGGTTAGCACTCTGTCTTGGATGCTTCTGGATTAAGTATAAGAAATTGAGGCCTACCATAAGTAATGACGCATTCGACATTGAAGACCCTTCTAGTTTTCCCTTGGTTCTTGTTCAGATTCCCATGTGCAACGAGAAAGAGGTAAAGAAACAAAACTACATCCAAACTTTTCCATTGAATTCTCAAACAACAAAACATTCCAAAACATCTATTTCGATGTTCTTGGCATTAGAATCCATGTTTCTGAATCTGATGCTTAGAACTTGAATTTTTGTTCAGGTGTATGCACAGTCTATTTCTGCAGCTTGTCAACTTGATTGGCCAAGGGACAGGTTTTTAGTTCAAGTCCTCGATGATTCAGACGACGGAACTCTTCAGCTCATGATTCAAGATGAAGTCTCCTCGTGGCGTCATAAAGGGATTAACATAATCTATAGGCACAGATTGATTAGAACAGGATATAAAGCTGGTAATCTTAAATCCGCCATGACCTGTGACTATGTTAAAGATTGTGAATTTGTAGCAATCTTTGATGCAGATTTCCAGCCAAACCCAGATTTCCTCAAACAAACAATTCCTCACTTCAAGGTACCAATCGAATTCAGAGTCATGAATTTGCTCTGGAGATTATTACAGCAACTCTGAAACTTACATATGATCTTGGCAGGGAAATCCTGAACTGGGTTTAGTCCAGGCTCGCTGGTCCTTTGTGAACAAGGACGAGAACTTACTAACAAGACTCCAAAACATCAATCTCTGCTTCCATTTTGAAGTGGAACAACAAGTCAATGGAGTTTTCCTCAACTTCTTTGGATTCAATGGAACAGCTGGTGTGTGGAGAATCAAGGCTTTGGAAGATTCAGGAGGGTGGCTTGAGAGAACCACAGTTGAGGACATGGACATAGCAGTTAGAGCTCACTTATGCGGATGGAAATTCATCTTCTTAAATGATGTGAGGGTACTGTGTGAACTTCCAGAGTCTTATGAAGCTTACAAGAAACAGCAACATCGCTGGCATTCTGGTCCAATGCAGCTGTTTCGTTTATGTCTTCCTGCGATTATAACTTCCAAGGTTTACTAAATTCTCAGATCATTTGCTTTCACTTTCTCAAAACCCGTAAGAATCTAACTCCCAAGGTTTCATATTCTGTGCAGATATCATTGTGGAAGAAGACCAACTTGATATTCCTATTCTTTCTGTTGAGGAAACTTATACTTCCCTTTTATTCATTCACTTTGTTCTGCATTATACTCCCATTAACCATGTTCATACCAGAGGCTGAACTTCCTCTTTGGGTGATCTGTTATGTGCCCATCTTCATGTCCCTTTTGAACATCCTGCCTACTCCAAAATCCTTCCCTTTCTTGGTTCCATACTTGCTGTTTGAGAACACCATGTCTGTTACAAAGTTCAATGCCATGGTTTCTGGGTTGTTTCAACTTGGGAGTGCTTATGAATGGGTTGTGACTAAAAAGACAGGAAGATCATCTGAATCTGATCTGTTAGCCTTTGCTGAGAGGGAATCAAAAACATCACATCAAGAGAAGATTCTCAGGAGGCACTCCGAGTCTGGCTTAGAACTGAAAAGTAAACTCAAGGAACAAGAAACACCAGTTGATGTGAAGAAGAGAAACAGACTCTACAGAAAGGAGCTTGCACTTGCCTTTCTTCTCCTCACTGCATCTGCAAGAAGCTTACTATCAGAGCATGGAGTTCATTTCTACTTCCTGTTGTTCCAAGGGTTGTCCTTTCTAGTTGTTGGCTTGGACTTGATTGGTGAGCAAGTAAGCTAGCTGAGAGCAGCTTTAAAGTTCCTCCATTTTTCCTTTTCTACACACTTTCTTGGTGTTCATACAAAGTATGAAGGGCTAATGCCAGTTATTTGGATCTGGTTTACACTACATACAGTGAGTCTGTTATAATTTTAATCTGAACTTGTAGGATATGAATAAGCTATTGTAGTTGGAGCTTGTACAATCTTGAATTTCTTCTGATTATCCTGTATGAATAATGAAGACCTAACGTAAAATAGCTGAAAGTACTAGTATATTAGTGTAGATGATTCTCAAGCTTCTGATGTATAGAACTTCTATTCATCAGTCTTATTTGGTTATGCATTGTTCATTCATATCCGTAACATCAGAAGAGTCAACGAGGCAAGTAACTTTCTGCAGATTATAAAATCTCATTTTCCTGGAAAAGAATACATGGAAAAGGAGAAATATGCATGATGACGATAAAACATACGATATAACGCTAAAATGTGTAAGCACAGAACCTTCCATTAGCTCAGGGACTTCGTGACCATGACTCTGCACAACTTTGAGCACAGCCGTTATTAGAAGCTGATAAGGTTCTGCATCTTCCAAAATTGCATGTAGTGCATAAAAGTTGGGTGAGAGGTGAAAGATAATGCCAAGACATATCTAAAAATCATTCCTTAGTAAAACTTGGAATAAATAAGATGAATATGATTAATCTTGATCAAAGTTGCTTCAACAACTGAAGTTCTTTTGACATTACTGTAGTGCATAACATGAGCCTTAGTTACGCATTCGAGATTGAATATGAAAGAGAATAAACAATAAAAACACAAAAAATACTTGATTTCATTTCCATAACTTCAACTGAGTTTTTTTGGAGCTGATCCAAGATGTCGTTAACATCTTTTTGCAACTTTTTTAATATGTAAATCTCTTGACCATTCACCTTAACCTTATATATAGCTTTTATATCGAATTTTCCTTATAAACCTAGTATAAATTTGACCCACACTGAGGAGGGTTTAATTTTTTTGGCTAAAATTCAGCCCATTAACCTAGATCCTTTATTGAATATTTTGTTATCTTTAATCGGATAAAATAGTAGAAAAATACATATAATACAAATATCAAACATGTATACTAATCAAATGTTACTAACGTTATAACATAAATCAACTCTTAAACATAGTTTGAACCAATTAAATTCTATTTAAATTTAATAATTTAAGATATCTATAATAAATTATTAATTTAAGTAAAATTTAATTAGTTTATATAGAATTTAAGAGTTAGTAAACATTTGATTAATATAAAATAATATTAATAACGTGCGTATTTTATTATTATTATTTAATTAAATTTTGAAAAGAGTTTTTACCGAAAAATAAAAATTAGAAAGATTATTTTTTATAATTTTAAAAAAATTTAAAAAATTTTAAGTTATAAGAGAAATTTACGTCTTTTATCTTTTAAAAAAATTTAAAGAAAAAAACTTCTGAAAGTACCTGTTTAGGCTTGGGCCTAAATGGACGTTACAAAGTCCAACTCGATGAAACGGCGTCGTGTACGAGGACTAGCTGAACTTCATCTTCTGCAGCTCGGTGGAGCAGGATGATGTGGCACGGTAATTTTCCGGCTTCAGGCAAGGCCTTTTCTTTCACCCTTTTGTCTTCTTTGATTGGTTGCCAAGAAAATCCAGAATTGCTTAAGAAACCCATCTCAAGATTGCGTTTTTATTTTCCTTTTCCGAAGAAGAAAGGTAGCTCAACCACTTACCATCTTCTGTTTTCTTGTACTTCCTCGGGAACCTGACATGTTTCCTTTGGGTTTTCAACTCTTTGAACCTTCATATCATTCCTTTTGGGTTGTTTCTTTGAGAATTTTAAACGTTATGTAGATTGTTTCGTTGTTAGTCTAATAGGAGTTGGTGGTTGTGTGTTTCTCTTGAGTACTTGGTGTAATGCTTCTCTGAATGTTGTGTCCAAATATCTGTATTAGAGCACGATACCTTCAATTCATTGTAAGTGTACTAGCTACTATACTTTGATGGTTATCATGTACTAAAAGCTTCTTGCTTTATGAGTCTAGTGTTGGTATTAGACTATTTGTTAGTGAACATAAGAAAAACCAATGGCCTTTTCTTCCAGTATTCTTTTGATTTGTATACAATAGACTTGGTTTTGATGGGAAAAGAGATTTTATATTGCAGGGAAGGAGGAGTAGAAAATGGTTCTGATGCAGACTCTGGCAACTAGTCCAGCAAATTATGCACTTCCTCAACTATCTGCTGCTATTAATTTCCCTGCTCTAACTTTAAGTTATGGTACCAATTTCTTCGGAGTATCCAGTAGCCTCAGGAGGGAAAGGTCTGCTTTCATATCTTTGAGGAAATGCTCCAAACTGAGTGCTTGTGAAGTCGAGTCGGAAAAGGAATTTCCCATGCAGACAGGCCTGGGAGTTTGGGAAGACCCTGATGAAGGAAGTGGCAGTGATTATGATGATGAAGATGATGAGGAACTGGAAGAAAATGACATGGATTATGAGAGTGACTGGGAGCAACAAATGGATGCTTCACCAAGTGCCATGACAATTCAGAAGTCAACCTCGGCTAGCCGAGAAGAGGAGGATCTTGTGGAAGGTCTCACCTTTTATCCTTTTGTTGTTTGGCCTACTACCACTGTTTAGTATTTACCCCTTTATACTTATTTCTTTGCGAATTATATAACCTCCATAGAGGTGGGGGTATCTTGGATGACCTTCTGGTCATACTTCACAGATGTTCAGAAAGAGACTAATCATATTTATGCATAATTTAATTATGAGAATTGAAACAAATTGTTGATGAATCCCTGCTATTGAAAATAAAAGTTTATTTGTGTCATACTTCTTTTCGTCAAACTACGCTTCCCAATCTTATATGACTTAAGTTTAGGGATGCTCATCTGCCTCCAAATTTGTATTGTTCTTTCAGCATTAGGGAAAAAGACTTTGCGAGTAATTTCTGACATTTTGAGAGCTCATGACATAGCTTTAAATGGTGATTTGTACAAATCTTACTCTGCAATCCATCCTTGTGAAATTCAACTCAACTTGGAGAGTTTCAGCCAACTTAACCAGAAACATAACCAATACGCATCGAGTTGTCAAATCTTAGCTTGCTTTTTCCCTTGCATATGACTTTGTAGTGCTTGCACCCTATGTTTCCTTCTCTGTAATTTGAACCACTTTTATATGCATCATTCTGTTGTGGACCTTAAAACATTATTTGGTTAAATACTTGTGACTATTCTGTATGTGGATATGAAATAAGTAAGTCAGTCTGTCATTTCTAATTGTTGCAGAAGTTGAAGGACTTTTAACACCAGAAGAAAGAGTTATTTTGCAGCAGAATCCAAGCCCAAACCTGGAGAAAATATCAACCGTATGTTCTTTGTAAATTTTCTTCTTCACATATGTGGTAGATTAGACCTTTATTTGCTGCCGGAGTTTGGTTACAATTTGGAATAGTATGCCAAAAGAGCTGATTTCTTTAATTAAACTTATCCAGTATTGCTAGATAGTATAATTGGTAAAGGCCATGAATATGTACTTTTCACATTAGCAGGGGATTGGTTTATTAATTCTTCCATTTTATACCTCTATGATTTAGGCAAAATGGAAGCCACTCCAGACTCTCGCACTATCAGGACAGATAAGATTAATGGACAAGCTACTTGTAAACGGACTTGATATTGACAGTGTTGATAAGGTGCGTTTTATCCCATTTGTTTTAACTGTGTAACATATTTTCTTAAAATGTTCGTTTTAAGCAGCTAGCCCATTAATTAAGATGGTGAAACAGGATGGTCTTACGGCTTTACACAAGGCAATTATTGGTAAGAAAGAGGCTGTTATAAGTCATCTTTTAAGAAAAGGTGCAAGCCCACATGTCAAAGATCGGGTGAGGACATCATTTGGAGTACCAGAAACTTTTTTTTTTAATCGTGAATTATATAAGTTCATTTTCCCTATGTTGTGTCTACTTCATATCAGGATGGCGCTAGCCTTCTACATTATGCGGTTCAAGTTGGTGCTATACAAACTGTAAAGTTGTTGATCAAATACAAGGTTGATGTCAATGTTGCTGACAATGTGAGTTTGCCTCTTATATTTTCATATCTCCATATTCCTTTGATCTTGTTGCGCTCATAACATGTACAACCTCCACACAGGAAGGATGGACTCCTTTGCATATTGCTGTTCAAAGTAGAAATAGACATATAGTTAAAGTTTTACTGGTAAATGGTGCAGATAAGACCAGAAGAACCATGGTAAGTGTGTATAATTGTAGACTTGAGAGCAATGCTCATATGGGACACTACATTACTCATCGATTTCGATCCTTTTTTCTTAAGCATGGAAACACGCCCCTGGATCTTTGCTTATGTTATGGCAAGGACTTCAAGTCTCATGATCTTGCAAAGTTGGTGAAGACTGTACCTGTTGACAGAGGCATATGATGGGCTATTACAGGAAGTCTGCTAAAACTTTGACTTCACTTTATGGCATGGATGATCATCAGAAAATTCATCGAATATCAGAATGATACCTATATCATCTGAAGTGCACAAGTATGATTACATATCGACCTGTGGACTGAATATGGCTATGAGATTTATGCAGTTCAGCTGGAAATGCTATTAATTATCTGTTCTCAAGAAGAAAAAGTGTTTCCTGTAGAAGTTTATGGTTGATACCGGCTTTGCCATTGCCACAAATGATGAGGATTCCCCAACGAGAATCGACTGAATGGCAAGTGCTACCTCTATTACTAGGAACAAATTCTTACACACGGTTGAGACATGCTTGATTCAGTGTGCGATAACAAAATCTTACGTCATTAATGTATACTCTTATGGCATTCAACGATGTAGCTGTATTTTATGGAAGCTGAAGTGCTTTCTCAAACTTGTCCATTAGATTCCTGATCTCATTCTCTTCCAATTTGCTTCCTTGACATTGCCAAGTAACAACTCTGCAGACAAGCATGTACTAATTTGCAAAACCAGCTGGTCTGATTTAAGTCGACTTAGTTTCAAGCCGTGCTTGATTTGGAGGGTCCGACTCGGTCTGTCTTGAACAGTTTGAATCGGCCGAAGTTGATCCGGCCAAAATGTAGACTTTTGATATTCCAATTTACGCGTTATACGTGATCCAAGTTTGCACTTCCAAAAAACGTAAACAATGGATATGAAGAACGAGAGTGCAATACGTGCAATCATGCAGGGGAATACAGATTGAACGTTAAAATCCACCGGCGAAACCACTTTTTTAAAATAAAAAATGGATCTTTTTACATGCGAACGCATTCCGAAGAAAGGTTCGGCCCAGAAAAGCCCAAGAATTCACATCATCCAAGCTCAAATAACTAAGCTCACTTTCGTGTTTGCCACTGGCGTACCTGACAGGTTTTGAACTAACTGTACACAATTTTGATACTTTCCCTTTTTTCTCGAACAACGGAAGAATCCATCTGCTTCAAAACCTCCAAGAAATTTGACTTGCGATAGGACTAGACTAGACTTCCATGTATAAGCGCTTTATAGCCATTACCAAGATATTGCCTTTCTACTTTTCTTCTGCCATTGTTCACCTTGGGGACTAGGGATCAGTTTATTCGCCGGCGATCTAACAATGGAGGATGAAAAGAATGCCTTTTATGTTGTACGGAAAGGGGATGTTATAGGCATTTATAAAAGCTTCAGCGAGTGTCAAGCTCAAGCTGGATCCTCTGTAATTCTTGTCCTTTTATTTTCGACATCCTCATATGTTTGTTTCTTCTACTTTTTCTTAATTGATTTTCAAGCACCCAAATGGAAATCGTTACCTGGGTCTTATTCATTTGGAAGATTCAATATTTACATGATGTTAA
Organism: Erythroxylum gracilipes; assembly: GCA_026413385.1. NCBI lineage: Eukaryota > Viridiplantae > Streptophyta > Magnoliopsida > Malpighiales > Erythroxylaceae > Erythroxylum > Erythroxylum gracilipes. Next base: position 24,245,671 of record JANZLC010000001.1, read on the forward strand.
TTTCATACTGGTTCACTTCTGTTTTACTCTGCTGCGTAGCTGGAACGACATTTTTCCTATGAATCGCTGTGAGCATTTACTTTTGTTTTGTGTAAGGTGTGCGACCCTGGAGTAAGTGTTTTCAAAGGTTATGGCTTGCCTAGGGAGGCTGAGGATTATCTTAAATCACATGGGCTCAAGAATGCCGCCTACGCTATCCATGCATCTGATGCTCAAAATGATCTCTTTGGCAAACTTGTTCCTTGTCCTTTCCAGGTTGACAGAATTCCTAAACTTGTCTATAGAAATTTCACAAAGTTGTTCTCTTGCTTACAGTATGCTTTTGCATAGTATACACTACGTTACTAGGAGAGTCTGGTTTTCTTTATTATTTCTCGTACCAGCTTAAAATGCACAGGATTCTCCGATTGTATGTCTGCGTGTTTCATTGTTCTGAAGTGTTACAGGACTTCCTTGGCTGTTGTTATTGTTTGACAGAGAAATTCACTCATTCCTTATGTTCTTCCAGAAGCCAGCTAATTCTAGTGGAAAGGCATTAGCTAAGGATTCTCCACCTAAGAGGTCGCTAAAAGTGTGTGAATCAGCGGTAAGTTGAAACTAGACACCAGCCATTTCATGGTAGAGGTATTTAACCTTGAGACCAGTTATGAAAAGAAATCCTCAAAGTGGAAGGACTCTAAATCTGAGGAAACATATAAACACTATCAAAAACTTGTCCAGATCATTACTTCCAATGGCAAGAAGTTGGTGTAGTCAATGTTGGAACTATAAAAATGAATTTGGGATAACCGTAGCATGAAATCAGAATCTTTGTGCCGCATCAATCTCTTCTTCTTCAAGATTTAAATTTGGTTACAGAATGTTCGTTTATATTCTTTATCTGCTATATAAAAGTATGTTAGATATCAACTAAGGACAAGACTAAAAATGCACCATTGTTATTTAACAGTAAAACCTGAACTCACTCTACCCACGTTATGAGCTGTGGTAGCCATCATATAAGATTGTTGCTCATTTCATTGCAGGAGATGACTGTATTAGGTTCATTTCCATCAAATCCTCTATTAGGTTCATTTCCATCAAATCCTCCAAAAAAGAGTTTGAGATCTGAAAATGGTCCTGCAAGCAGACCGTCATCTTCTGATTGTGTGAGTTGCTTCTTGAGTTTGTTACTATTTTACCTTTTTTTTTTTACTCGCTTTGACATCTGATTCCTGATATGGTGTTTATAAGTCTCAAACCTGCATAAATATGCTTTGTATAGAAGTCCTCCTGCACCCTTGAGTTTGATGGTGCTTCAAAAGGAAATCCTGGACCAGCTGGTGCTGGAGCTGTCCTTCGTGCTGATGATGGAAGCATGGTATGTGGCTACTTGAATGTACCTCATGTTTTCAAATTAACCAAAAATTCTGCCTCTTAAGCCTGAAGTTTGGTAGGTCTGTCAACTTCGTGAAGGGCTGGGCATTGCAACAAACAATGTTGCTGAGTATCGTGCCATAATATTAGGACTTAAGCATGCACTTATGAAAGGGTTCAAAAACATTCGTGTGCAAGGAGATTCAAATCTTGTTTGTCAGCAGGTTTGTCTATTTACCCCTTGACATTTAAAGATCTTATGTAATCTGCAATTGCGTTTAATGTCTTAAGATTTCTTTTCAAGAAGTGGAAAGTCTCATATGGTAATTTTGAATCTCCCAAGTTCTCGAAAATGCAAATGAAAGACAAAGCTAAATCGTAGAAGGTTAACAATAACCATGAATCGTGTAATGTGACTTGGATCAGTGACCAAAGAATGAGAAATGATCCTGAATTTTAACTATTTACTCCTTATGCAAATAAAGTTCTAAGGACTTGTGAGGAAGTTCCCCTAATTTTTCATTCCGTTATTGTGAAATCAAAGTTCCAAGTACATACTAATAATTTGTTTGCCCTCACTATGACTTGGATTGCCTATAAAGCTTCTTGGCTTAATTATTACTTCCGTTCCTGCTAATTGGAATTGCATATGGAGCAGATTCAAGGTCTATGGAAAATTAAGAATGCGAACCTGGCTGATTTGTGTAAAGAGGCCCAGGACCTCAAGAATAAGTTTAACTCATTCGAGATCAAACATATCCCCAGGGTACTGGCAGATTCTTTTTGCAATCCAAAGTTAGCTATTGACAGAATATGCTATTGATATTCAGAAATATCTCACTTCTGCTTAATTTTATGGTTATATATGCACCTGGTACAAATGACGAACAATTGTTCATTTTTTAGGAATTGAACTCTAAAGCTGATGCTCAAGCAAACCTGGCTATCAAACTTGAAGGTGAGGTCCTTCGTCTCTTACTTGCTTGATGGCTTTCAAGGTTTAAGCTTTTAAAATTACAACTTGAAAAGAAAAATCTTTCTGATTCTCGTAGAACAGGGATAAAGGGATTTGATTGAGGAAGGTTTCTTGTTCTTATTATAAGTTATTCTTGTATAAGATCATTTGTCCCCTAGATTCAGCATAACGACATAGCCCATCTCTTGCTTTTCTGCAGATGGTCAGGTTGAAGCGGAATGCAAGAAGTAACTCAATTTTTGGTGAGCTGCAGTTAGTGTACGTTCCTGGGATGTTGCCCAAGCCAATGAAGGGTTATGATATTACAGAAGACTGAGCAGCTTGTAGCATGGAAATTTAGTTCAGGGTATTCGGATCTAATGAGTTACCATCATGTTTTTTGAATCAACAACTATACATTACCATCGTATAAGAAAACGGTATTCAGAACTGAAGACAGTGATCAGAAACTTGGAAGTTGGAATGTGTTTTGGCAAGATTATGTAAAGCTTAAATTAATTAGGATAAGAACCTTTATAGTCCTCTGAAATTCATATATTTTCAATAGCATGTATATTCGATTTTATTTTGCACCATATAAGAACTTGCCATTTAACGATTAGCAGAATGTGATCATTTCAGTCATTTTCTGTTTTTTTTTTTTTTCTTAAAATGGTGATCGTTCAGCTAGAAGTAGTTTGTTCCTAGCAATCAATACTAGAAATGTTAATATGTGCATCTTTACCGGAAAGTTTGCCGACTGTTTTCTCATGGAGGCTTTGCTTGCGATATATACAATGGTTCAGTTGTGACCAAGAACACCCCGGACTTCTGTAGTACAATTAACCATTTTTTGAGCCGATCATTGCCTACAAAAACGATCCTGTCACTTGGTTTGGAGAAATTTTACACCATTACTTGTTATCCTAAACAAGCCCGACTTTGTTAGATGAAAGGGCAATCTCATCCGTTGACTGCTTGATTTTCTACAACAGGCTGAAGGAAGTATAACGAATGGACGGTTCTGATAAACTTGAAGTTTGACTACAGTTTGAGCACCAACAGACGATGTCCAACGGAATTACTTCCAGTGGATAGTGTCGAAAAGCATCTCTCTCTCGCACCCAGAGAACGAATACCGGGAGAGAACAAGAATGGCCCTTGTCTCATCATTCTCAACTCTGCAGTCCATTTTCTGCAAACCCAATACTCCAAAGATATCATCTCCTCCTCTGGCTTTTCTCACTAGAGCCGCTCATTTCCAACCTTGCGTAGTTGCCAGTCCATTAAAGCACTTGATTTTGTTAGACAACTGGACAAGAGAGAGCAAGAAATCAACTTTCTATGGAGTTAGAAGATTAAAGTCAGTTGACGAGGAAACCCAACTCACAGAAGAAGTAGCAGAAGCCGACCAACAACAAGAAGAGGCTGAAGAGCAAATGGTTTCTGTCCCTGTGTCTCCTTCTGACACTCTCAGCATGTATTTCCAGGTGCTCATCTCATAAGGGCTTCTCTTATCTGCCAATTTTATTAGGTGTGTCAAAGGTAATAGGAAATAAGAAAACCTGGATTGGGACCTTGGGTATTTGTTGACTGTTTGATCTTTGGGGTTTTGTAGTAGTTACTTGTGAATGTTCAACTGGTGCTTTGCCCATATCACTTCCATTTATGTCTATTTCAGCTTTGTGACAATATTGTTTACTGAAATATATGCTTTAATTGTCATGTAGATTCTGTAACCCTTGTTAGTATGAAACCAATGTGATAAGGTTTCTTGAATTTCACCAACAAGTCATTTCCAAGCTTTAAATTTTTTCTTCTTGTCTTTGGATTATGTTTGTGCTTATTTCTTGCCCTCCACCGATGATTTGCGCTTGCATATTTGAAGGCAGAAGGAACAATGAATGAAGCAGCTATTCCTAGGGTGACCACGGCCTTAAAGGTACAAACTTTACTCTTACATTTCATTTGTTTTGGGTTTGAACATCATAAGCCAAAAAATGTTTGCAATTTATGTAAAGGGAATATGTGGATTCCCCAATATGAGCTGTTTGAGGATGAATTCGTAAATGAGGTGATGAGCCAGATGGTCACTGGGAGAAGGATAAGAAAATCTTTTACTTCCTTCAGATGATTTGCAGGGTTAAAAACACTCGTTTGTTGCCTTCTAAAGCGCATATACATTGCTGAAACTGTAATTATTATGCATACATTATAATTATAGCGGACTCGGATTGTGCGTACGTATTTTAACAAGGTATCTAATCCCATAACCCAGAATTTGTAGATGGCATTTTCCTTTGAAAGTGTAAATATATGTGGTTCAAAACTAGCTTTTCTACTCCACAACCATCTAGGAACTAAAGGACTACTCTTAATGAAGCTTGAATTGTTTTGAGGTGAACTTAGACTTTGTTCGGCGTGTCGGTTGACCTTTATTTTCCTTAAAGAAAATATCTAAAACTCATCATATCCCTTAGTATTACGTTTTATCAGTTTTAGCTGCTTTTAAATTCTTTGAAGGTTCTTTTTCGCTATGAAGTTGCAGACGAGTCATTCTTTTCAAGTAATGATTCTCCCAATTGATCTATTTCCATTTTCTTTTTGTACATGTAGGACATCGAGGGTATTTCGGATCTGAAGGTTCAAGTTCTTGAGGGTATTGCGAGTGTTGAGGTATGTGTTAAGAAAGTTGCTGAAACTAGCAATTACAGAATGATTTGCAGGGGCATAATGACTACTGTTTTATTAGATTAGAGTTTCTGCACATGCCAAATCCCTTGTAACAATAGCATTTGAGTTTCTTGATTTTGTACAGATGACAAAACAGACTACAGTACAAGCTACGGGGGTCGCATCTAGTTTGGTTGAGGTCATACAGGGTTCCGGTTTCAAGTTGCAGACATTGAACTTGAGTTTTCAGGATGAGGAGGATCTTGTTGCATAGATCATATGCAACTTTTGTAGTAGAGAAGCGTCAGAACAATTTTCTTTCTATTATAAAATATGTATATGATAGAAAGAAGAGGTAGGCCTTATAAAACTTGGACTTAGTCGAATCATTGTTATTTTTCTCTTATATTGACTCTGAGTGGAAAACATATGAGCTAAGTCAGCTAACCATTATATCTTGGTACACTTGCAAGTAAATAAGTGGGCCGAAGCCTGAACTGGTGCAAACTGTACTCTGTCAGGATATTATTTCCTGACTGCTGTGTCTGCACCTGACAAACATATAAATATCTGTGTCCATGTAAGAATACAGCCTGTACCAGCATGCCAAAAACATAGCTATCTCGTAATTTTGCTTCCATTTTTCTACCAGCTTTTACCAAACCTGAGTCCAAAAGAAATCGGAGCATGGTGACTTTGCTTACTGGTACAAGTAAAAGGTGTAGCCAGGTAAGATCCACAGACTTTTCTAATAACACAAGTAAGATTACAGTTCCTGTCACAAGTGTTGATCAAGTCCGTAAAGCTACCATTTCAATTTAAAAGGTTAGAAGATTGATCAGTTCATCAAGTAATTTACAGGACATTGCGTCGACCAATGCTTGCTACCAAGATGGCAGACCAAACCAAGAATATACAAAAGGACCCAAAGATTTTCAGAGGAGTTTGAACACAACCATCCATGTGTAGTTTCTATTTCTAGCTCATATCCAGCACCAACTTCAAGATTCATATTGACCAATGCTATGGCATGTGATCCCGCATGGAATTAGGAGAGTACACTTGGATTCTTGTTGTCTACTTGAACTTTGAACCAGTTGTAAGGTGTTGGAGTTGGATCCATCTTCTAATAAGTTAATACGAACAGATCTATTCGAGAAAGTGCATGGGGTGGATGAAACTTTTGCTGGGTAGATGATGAACAGGAAACAAAAATGCTCGTAAACCCAAAAATGCTTCCTTTGTAACTTCAGTGACATAAAATAGACTAGGCCATTAAATAAAAGACAAATGTTGACTATTTCACCAGTCACCAGTAACATCACATCGCAAAGAACCAAACTTTGAAATGTGTGTCAGTCCACTCCTGGGAAATTTTAGTCATGTCGTGTTTCCTGTTGGTCTCAGTCCCAAGACTAACTTAGTTATAAGTAAAACCGAGTGAACTCACCAACCCTTGCACTCAAATGGCGGAATCGCTCACACTAAGCTATTTGAGCAGAAGCAAGTCCTGAATCCTCCAAAGAGGGGTAGCTTTGGCCCCAAGTTTGGCCTTGACTGAGAGGACAGACCTCGTGTATTGGTTAATAAAATATTGCAGACACTTACTGCTATCAGTAAAAATGTCTTAACTTGACGCCTCTAAGATGGACTAATTGGTGCAGATTATCTTCAGTGTACTTACCATTTTAAAAGTCTTGCTTCTTATTCTCGACCTGCATATGCCAGTTAAATTGAGCTGATTATCGTTAATTCATCAAATAGTTTATTTAGATATCCCGATTCCATGTGGGGTTGAACCTAAGGTCAGATTTCAATCTTGGGCGGCTAGCAATAAGTGATGTGTGGTCAGTGATCTAATGATGGTGCCGTCCATATTTAATTGATTGTAAAGGAGATAAAACTTTACTTCCATCTATTTATACCCATCAGCTTGTTACATCTTGAATCAGTGCATAGCAGTTAGATCTGCATTTGGTTTTGCTTCTCTTTGCTCTCTACCTGCACAATGCTTCTCAAAGGAATACTGTTTCTGATAGCTGCTTTTCTTATAGTATCTTCAAGGGTATGTAGCTATCTAACTCCACCGAAAGAAAACAAGAAAGAACAAGAACACTAGCTACTTCTTGTCTTTTTGACATATGGCTCACTAACTGCTAAAACTTCTCTTTTTCCCATTTGCAGGCTTCATACAATGATGAAGAATCCCATGAGATGGTAATGATAAAGGAAGTACCTTTAAATCTTTAAATTTTGTATGAACCTATTAGGTGCTTCAAAGCTAAAAACTGAAATTTGCAGGGTGTTTTTAGCAAAGTTTTGGCACCAACACAAGCACCTGGACTACCATTCAAGCCACCAACTCCTTCCCCACCATTGATCAAGCCACCGACACCTTCACCAGTAACCAAGCCACCACCTTCAACACCACCGGCGAAGCCTCCATCGCCTCCTACTTTACCACCGCCACCAGCACCACCAACAGTGAAGCCACCTACTCTTCCTCCAGTTAGAACAAGAGCAGGTATGTTCTTTCCATAGTGTAGAAGAAGAATTACTCCTCTACCATTCCTAGTCTCCTACCTACGTTCTTGAAAATGTGATGCTTTTTCTTTATATCAGATTGCGCCCCACTTTGCGGAGGAAGATGCAAGTTACATTCAAGGAAGAACCTGTGTATCAGAGCTTGCATGTCTTGCTGTGATAGGTGCAAGTGTGTGCCTCCAGGAACTTACGGGAATAGGGAGATGTGTGGCAAGTGCTACACTGACATGACCACTCGTCGGAACAAGCTTAAATGTCCTTGAAAATGGAAGGTTTCTCTCTAGATAGTTAACTAGTAATTCTGGTTGCTAAATTCTGTGTTCTAAGCCACAAGATTGGAGTGATTATGATGTGTATGTACCAGACTTGCAAATGTATGTTTGCAGACATTAATATATCGTCTCATCAACTTCTGTTTCACAAGATTTAGATTTTTTTTTTTCAGTAACTTAGCATGCACTACATCAGCCATTTCCAATTTTAAGTTTGAAGTTGAAGAGGAGCAGAACCGTGTAGGGGAAAGAAAAAACATAATGAACAGCCATAAACAGTAAGGTAGAAGAACTTATAGGCCAAGTTAAGCTAGAGGTAGTCGGACTCAACCTATTCATTGTCATCTAGGCTGGACAAAATTAGTCTAACTTGGTACGACTAGAAGTCAACAGGATCAGTTCGAGTAAATTAGGCTTTGGGTCCAATCCTAACTTAACTGATTTCCATCTAGTCATAATTTTAACTACTTTGTATTTTCAATATTAAAAGTTGACATATATGATGATTATATGATTAAAACAAAGATAAAAGTTATATTGTGATAATAAATAATAAAAAAGAAAAATGATATTTATCCATTCAATCCAAAGGCCAAGGGAGACACGGGCCAAGCTGGCCCGGCCTCTCCTCTAGCCTGACTGAAACAAATAACAAGTTTTTTTTTTTTTTTTTTGCTCGGCTTAGCTCGGCCCTTAGTCTAGACAACTTGACCGGGTGAGTTAAAATTGACATTTTAAATATTTTTATAATCCTATTTATCTAGAATCATAATAATTTTTTAATGGAAAAAAATGAGGTTAAAATTGGAAAAAAAAAAGAATTCATATTTCTAGATATATCATAATCATATATGTTAATGATTAGAAGTAAAAATTATAATAAACAAATTGTTAATATAGAACTAATGAAAAAAATGATCTTAAGGAATTCTATTTTTAGAAAATCCAAGTTCACAATCAAATAATTTTTTTGCTATAAAAATAAAAATACACATAATTTACAAGTTCATAATTAATGTTTTAAAAATCAGAGTCAGAATTAGATCCTTCAAATATGTAAGTTCAACTTATATTAGATTGTTATTATATTGAGTACGGATTGAATAAAATTAAAAAATTTAAAATGTACTTGAAAGGGTCGACTTTATATATTAAAGAATTTAAAATTTAATTAAAAAATATATTAATAAATAAAAATTAATATCTTTATTTAATTGAATAAGAAATTATTAATTAATAAAAATTAAAAATAAATGATTACTTTTAATAATTATTATTATTAAAATAAATTGAATTGATAAATGAAACTATTCAAAATTTTACCAAACCAATTATGTTTCTTAATCATCGGATATAATAAATATTTTTTCTTAGATAACACAAAATCATGTGAAATTGGATCTTGATTAACATGCTATGATCCAAAGGTCCAATTTCAGTTCTACTTAACGGCCAACGACCCGATCCAGAGCACCGGTAAACCATTACTAGAGACTAGAGAGAGCAAAGTTTTGAACACTTGGGAACAGAACACACGATCATGGGACTAAGTGAAGGGATCTTGGGAGTCAAAGACGGAGAAAGCGTCAAAGCAGAGGCACCCAGAAGAAGATTGTGGCTCAAGAGAAGAGAGAGATGGCTAGTGATACTAGGCGTTGTTCTTCACGCCGTGTATATGCTAAGCATCTTCGATATCTATTTCAAGACCCCAATTGTTCACGGCATGGATCCTGTCAAACCCCGCTTCAAAGCTCCCGCCAAACGCCTTGTTCTCCTTGTGGGTATGTTTCTTTTTCTGTGTTTGATGAATGCATGGCAATGGCACTGGTGAAAGATGATATCTTTTTGCTTCTTGTTTGATATAGTAAGCTGAAGTTGTTGGTTATGTGAAGTTGGGCTTGTTGTACTTGTTTGTTCTGCAAAATGATGCTTGTCTAGTTTCGCTATTGAGAGGAGTTTCCTGATGTGAAAACGGATTTTTTTTAATGAAAATTTTGAGATCCCAGGTTGCTTGTAGCGAATATTTTAGTTGAAGGGTCAGTGAACTCCTTTTATGGTGGAAATAGTTCTAAAAGAAGTAATCAAATGTTCTCTTTGTTGTTGTTCATTCATTTTTGTCATGCTTTATTTATCCCAATGTGCAACTTCATTTGATGATAAATATGACTACAGCTGATGGCTTACGTGCTGATAAATTTTTTGAGCCGGATCTCGAAGGAAATTATAGAGCACCATTTTTGAGAAGTATAATAAAAGAGAAAGGTAAATGGGGAGTATCTCATGCTCGGCCGCCAACAGAATCAAGGCCTGGGCATGTTGCTATCATTGCTGGTTTCTATGAGGATCCCAGTGCAGTTACTAAAGGTGGAAACTTGGAACACCTCTCTTCCAGTTCAATGAAAATCTCTCATTGCTGACATTTAGTAGAGTGAAGCAGTGCATTCCGTCATTAAAAAACTTTAATTGCACTTGCAGGGTGGAAAGCCAACCCTGTCGAATTTGATTCAGTTTTTAACCGAAGCAGGCATACGTTTTCTTACGGTAGTCCGGATATTGTTCCAATATTCTGTGGTGCTTTGCCACACAGCACATGGAAATCCTATCCTCACGAGTTTGAAGATTTTGCTACTGGTTCGTAATCACTGATTCAGATATTAATTTATTGGGATCAAGGGCTATTGTTCATAATTGGCCTAATACAATCATTGGGAACTAAATTCTTGCGTTAAGATTCCCAAGGTTCTTTCTTTCTCACATTTCTTCAATTCTTTATGAAATGAATAGTGTTAATGCAGATGCTTCCTTTTTGGATGAGTGGTCTTTTGATCAATTTCAGAGCCTTCTGAATAGGTCCAAAGAAGAACCAGAGTTGAAGAAGTTACTTCTACAGGATAATCTGGTTGTTTTTCTACATCTACTGGGCTGTGATTCAAATGGTCATGCGCACCGTCCTTATTCATCCATCTATCTCAATAATGTCAAGGTCGTGGACCATATTGCAGAACGTGTATACTCTATTCTTGAAGATTATTACAAAGATAATCATACTGCTTATATATTTACAGCTGACCATGGGATGAGTGACAAAGGTTGTTCTTGTTCAGTTGTGATGAGGCTTTTTTGTTTCATGCTTTGCATTTCATTAAAACTTTTGCTTTTGTGATGTTTATTTAGAAAGGGCATGGCAGATGTCAGTGATATAAGTTTGGCTGTTGATTATAGTTCCATCTATGTTTCTTATATTAGAGATTAACTGATTAAGATGTTGAACACCTGGACTTTGATTCTTACAAAGCTGATTTTTTCGTTGGTTTTCCTATTAATTTGTGCACTTCATGCAAATCTGCGTTTTTTTTCTTCAATAATTTGGTTTTTAAGTGAATTGGATTTCATATTGGAAATGTTCCTATGTTTCTGATTCCGCTTGTAGGTAGTCATGGAGATGGACATCGTTCAAACACTGATACTCCCCTAGTTGTTTGGGGAGCAGGTGTTAATTACCCCAAGCCGATCTCTGGTCGCAACCATTCTGATCATGCTTTTCGATTTGTTGATGAACATGTGCACGACATGCCAACACCTGTAGACTGGGGCCTGAAGGGCATTGAAAGGATGGATGTGAATCAAGCTGACATTGCACCATTAATGGTTTTACATCTTCTTCTCTAAAGTTCTTTTGATTACAGACGTTGTTTTGAGCTCTGAACTGTTCTTTAGCATTATTTGTTAAGTTCTCTATTAACTTCTAATTCTGGCAGTCAACACTTCTTGGTTTGCCTTGTCCTGTCAATTCTGTTGGGAGTTTACCACTTGGTTACATCGATATGACTGAGGTCAGTTCAATGGATGCCTTTACCTGCATGTCAGACAGGTTTAAATGGATGCCTTGTGGATCTTCTTATGAGACTTTATTGAGTTTTTGGTGCTACCAATTGAATTGCCACAATTGGAGAATTATAAATGTTCGTAAATATGATTGTCCCAATGTTCAATAAATAGATAAGACATCATTTAGAGAGTCTAAGTTCCTAGATCAATATCAAGCATTCCCTAGATATAACTGGTAGCCTAGTAGACAGCAGTAAATACTATTGGTTGCCAAACTTAAATTTTCATTTTACCATATCTTCTTCATTCAGGCAGAAAAGCTTGAAGCTGTGTTGGCCAACACAAAGCAAATTTTCAACCAGTTTCTTCGGAAATCACGTATCCTTTTATTGCTCAACAATTTCAGTCTTAGTTAGATGAGAGGCACTGTATTGAATCTTAAGCACATGGATTGATTTTCTGTTAGGTTCGACTAAATATCCATGTTTCTAGTTTTAATTTAAATGCTGTTTTAATTGTCCCATTGGCCGTAGCAAAGCTATGTATTGTCCATGGTTCCCATAATATGATCAGTGTAAATATATTTTTGATACTTACAAGTAGTTCATGTGGTATGTGATTGGGTTTGGTAAAATTTTGTTTTCCCTTGAACAAGCTTAGAAATAAAGCAGTCAAGCTCATTGTATTTCACGCCTTTCAAGCCATTGGCCAACTATTCCTCTATGCTGGAACAAATTGAGTATCTGGTATCAATTAAAGACTATAAAGCAGCAATGACACTGTCGGAAGAACTCAGAAGCTTGGCACTTCAGGGACTGCATTATTTTCAGACCTATGATTGGCTGATGTTGATGAGTGCAGTTACTCTTGGGTACATTGGTTGGATGGTCTATATTCTTCTTCATGTTTTGCAGTCTTATACAACATTTGCAGAAAACGTATTCATGAAGAAGCAAGCTGTACGGAAGAGAAGTTATACTGGAAATGTAATGTCTAAGTAAACTTGATATATCATGTGCAATATTTTATCTTATTAGAAGAATGGAGTTATAAACAATAATATGAGATATGTTTTTCCTAATTACCATGCTCTTTTGACAATAAATATTTCTTGTCTTATTATCCCCATTTATATTAACTCCCATAAAACATTAGGAAATTTAGAATACGATAAACAAACCATGTGAATTACCAATTTTTCTTAAAAAAGTTTTACTCACTAAATTTACCCACTTTCTAATGTGCATACTTATCATATTACATAATTTAGCTTTGATTTGTGGTTTTTCATTTGAAAGTTTGTTTTTTGAAACTAAGCTGTAAATGTTTGACATTTCTTGGTCTATTTTTCAGGTACAATTTTTCGGATGTCTATTGATGGGATTCATTTCCATTTTATTGTTTGTGGAGCATTCTCCTCCCCTATACCATGCATACATGGCAATGACGGTGTTCCTTTGGACCAGGATACTTGGTGAACATCAATTCATAAAAACATTATGGCGGCATATAAGTGGGAAAAAGTTCAACTATATGACTCAACTTTTTGCCGCTTGTCTTGTATCGCTGATCATCCTTGAACTCCTGGTATGGGAACTAGTCTTACTATTTATTTTCGAGCTTGAATTTCTGATCAACTTACTTCTGATTTGTACAGGTGAACAGCTTCACGAACCGAAAACTATATACTTGGTGTTTCTTACTTGTGGGGGTAATAGCTCCTTTTTATCTTTTCAAATCAATGCCATGGAGATCTGGGATACCAATTTTTGTTTGCATATCCTGTTGGTTTCTCTCCTTTTTCACTTTGATGCCAGCTGAAATTCCTGATAACAATGAACTAGTGTAAGTCTTTTTCACATTTTCGCTTCTTGGTTACCAAATTAGTTAGTGGATATAAAATCATTAAGTGATCAAAGTAAATGGCAGTTTTTGGTTAGTAAGAGGTTACATGAGTATCGTTTAAAGACTTCTTGAACTAATCATGGTTTCTACTAAAGAATTTCCTTGTTAAGATTAACTTTGTTAATAGAAGGACAGTTGTAACTATCTTTCGTGTTCTGATCAAAAAGATTGCTGGTATTCTATCAAATAATATATCTTATCAAAGGCTATTTGGAAACTTTGTTGATATTAATATTTTGGGAGCAAAAATCTAAGGAACCAAAATTAAAAGAAAAAACTTGAGAAATAACACGCTAAGTTGCTAACAAACTTTTCCATTGTCATCGTTGCTCTTACTTGAATTTCCTACTCTACGTACATGCTCGTGTGCAGAATTGCAAGTGGAGCTGTTATTGTCCTGATTGGAGCAGCTTCAAGGTGGGTGGATCTTCGTTCTCAAGGGAATAAACATTGGCTAAGCATCTGTAAATGTGGAGCAGAGAAATCTAGATTCTCTATACTATTTTACATACAGGTGCCGCATTCCTCTTATTTTCTGTTTCAGTTACAGGTACTTAAGCTTCTTGAGAACAAAAGACTGATGTAGTATATGGATTAAATCTAGGAATTTTTGGTTGGGATTGCCGTAGTGATGGTGTCATTAACAACATCTCATAGAACGGAAAAAAGGGAACTGCATGCCTTACACCAGCTAATAAACTGGTCTGTTGCTGGTATTCTTCGACACCATCTTTCAGTTTTTACTTGCTCTTAGTGATTCTTTGTAAATTCTCAGATAATATGAATAAATTGCCATTTTTGACTTTCCCGTCAAACAGAAGCATATTTTTTTGTGCTACAATTTTACAGATCGTCGATATTTATCATCTGTTATGCTTATAGCTATGTCAATATGAAGTTTCCAGCTTAATCCTATTAGTCACAGCAATGCTTATATTACATGCTCAAACCATTTCAATGGCATGACACCTTAATTGCTTCTTACTAAAGTGATTATTTTGTTCTAGGTTTCTCAATGGCTCTCCCACTTTTTTCGGAGTGCAGCCTTTTGTCACGGCTTACTTCTATATTTCTTGGCTTTGCACCAACATTTCTGCTTCTTTCGATTGGGTAAATCGTATTTCAGAGTACAGTTATTTAACAATTAAGTGGCACGAGGAGTTTTATGGAACCTTTCTTTCTTTGTGCCATCTATGATTATGTCAGATATGAAGCTCTCTTCTATGCAGCACTTGGTGTTGTGCTTATGGCTTGGATCCTTTTTGAGAACACACTTCTCCATCTAACTAAGGTGAAAAATTCATCAGCTTCCATGAGAAACACAGATCAACGTGTTACAATTCAAAATGGTCATAGATACTTACAGCTATCTGACATAAGAATTCCATTAACATTTGTAAGTCCTATGCCTCTTCTAATTGGCACTATTGTCTTTCCTTTTCATTTCTGCATATTTGAGCATGCATAAAGTAACTATTCTGAAATCATTTATAGGTAATTTAATGAATACTAAAGGATCTTCGTCAATAGTTTAAAAAGGTGGAAATGTAGCCCGACTCTTCCAGAACTCGTACTTTTTACCAAATTAAAATTTTATGTTCTTTGTTTGGTCAGTACAGTCATTTTTCCAGTAAGATAAGCAGCATAAGAAGTTTTTACATGGTTAAAGTTTCGATCTTCGTTTAGAATGAAGACATTACATTTGGCCAACAGGCATGTTGAGTATACTCAGTGACACGCCACACTAATGCACTGGCCTTTAAGTTTTTGTTGCTTTCTTGTATTGTTGAAAGAGTGTTTAACGTATAAATCAATGAGTTTCAAGTAAGGCATTCGGCCCTGACATATTTTTCTTTCCAGATGGTTTTATTTAATGTTGCTTTCTTCGGAACGGGAAATTTTGCAAGCATTGCTAGTTTTGAGATATCATCTGTCTATCGTTTCATCACTGTCTTCAGCGTAAGGAAGCGAACTCTGAAATGGATATGCTTGTTTCTTTTTCTAATGTCAAGTGTGGAGCTAATGTCATCTGTTTTTCATTACAGCCATTTCTGATGGCAGCCCTACTTATCTTCAAGCTATTCATACCGTTCATGCTGGTTATGTAAGTGAAATCTTTTTCTCATGGTACAGATATTCACAAGATAGTAACATGCTTTGTACTGGAATACCGTTGTGATTCGTAATACCATTTGTGGGATCTAACATTGGTTTGGAGGCATTATACTGTGCTATCGATTGATAGTAGTTAATATATGGTTTAAATCAACTTCCATCAGCAAGTTTCCTTCCTTTTCTGGTTTTGATCACTGATTAAATATTAAGAGGCAATGAGCTACTTGCCATCATAGCAACGATGATCTTGCAAGTTTCTGTTCGTGTTGGAACTTTTGCTTGTTTCCCTTAAACAAGTTGCTAGAAAATCTTAGTCATGTTTACTTGCTTTGAAATGAAATGCAGATGTGTGTTCAGTGCAATAACCAAACTCCATCGTCTTCCACGGCTCGGATGTTACTTTCTTGTTATACTATTTTCAGACGTGATGACCATCCATTTCTTCTTTCTGGTAAATTCAGTTGCGTTCTTCTTGATTTAATAACTTTTCCTTGACACTTATTCCCCTATAATGCACTTGCTTTAACCATCAAGCCATTTTCTCTATATCTTCTTTCTAACTTCTCAACGTTGAGCACATTTAAAACAATCCTCCATAATTTCATCTCTTTGAGCACTCACTGCCATTTCTGATCAAAAAATGCAGGTCAGAAACACAGGAAGCTGGATGGAAATAGGTAACAGCATCAGCCATTTCGGGATTATGAGCGCGCAGGTTGTCTTTGTGCTTTTACTTTTTGCTCTCACTAATGTATTCACAAAAGACATTCAAACCAGACCACCAAGCTTGTACTCTCAGAAAGCAGTGTAAGTAGTATACTAGGAAGATTTTTTTGACACAACATTAGCTGCCAAGGTTTCTCTTACAATGAGGTACTTGTCTAGTTGTCTTCCTTCATGTAAGCTTCTCTAGGCATAGTAACTTCACATTTTTAATGTTTAGTTCTTGATTCTTGAAACTGCATATTTTGAGGTGTTGGCTGATAAGATTGTCTTATGTTTTAATCCAATGTCTAAGAGGAGATCCTGCATTTTTGACCAGAGCTTCTCACAACTCTCATGCATATATATATATATATATATCTCTTCAGGCAACTAGGGTTGGCAATGGGCCGGGCATTCTAAGGTCCGAGCCTAAGTTTAAACTCGAGTTTGAGTTTAATCAAATATATTTTGATCCATTAATTTCAGATTAAGTTAATTTGATTTTTTTTGTAATTAATTGGATTTGAAAAAATATCAATTTAAATTCAGTTAAATCCGATTTATATAATGATTTGTAAAAAAATAAACAAATATTTATTAAAAATTATATCACAAAATTAATCTAATTATTTTGTTAAATAATTTACTAATAATTACAAATATTATTACTGTAAATCTTCGGCTACAAATACTGTTTAAATGATGTAATGATGAAATAATTATTTATTTAGTAAATATATCCTTTTTATTTTAAATCCTATCCCATCGCTTAATTGGTTAAATGATTTAGTAATATAATTTTAT
Organism: Erythroxylum gracilipes; assembly: GCA_026413385.1. Taxonomy (NCBI): domain Eukaryota; kingdom Viridiplantae; phylum Streptophyta; class Magnoliopsida; order Malpighiales; family Erythroxylaceae; genus Erythroxylum; species Erythroxylum gracilipes. Next base: position 24,262,828 of record JANZLC010000001.1, read on the forward strand.
AATATTAGTTAAAAGTAAAAAAATATGAATTAAATACTATATATTTCATTATTAACTCACATGATTAACTTTGTTAAGGTTATATAAATTGAACCCATTCATGGAAAATAATAAGTAGGATTTAATAAATATAAGATTTAATAAACTAAAATTTTAAAAAAATTTCTTGTTATTATTAAATTTAAAATTATTGATAGCTTTATAACAAATACAATAATTTAAGTTGTACTTACGGATAATAATAGATTGGATTGGGCCCAACCTACTCAAGCTCGCAATGGTATCTACTTAAGTCCAAATTTTTTTATCTTTTAATATAAAAATAAAAAATGATTCCTGTTTTGATAAATCTGCGAGATATTTTGACTAGGTCTGAGTTATTGAAAGCACCTTTTAAGTTATTACCACTTTTAGTACTGGATAAGCTTTGAAGAGATCAATAAGTAATTTTTTCTGCCATATATTTTTTTTAAATAGGTGATTAATTGTAAAATAAAAAAGTATATTTTAATAGGTATAGATTTTTTGGCAGCTAAAATACAGCTTTTTAAGAAGCTCAAATTTGGAGCTTTTAAAAAAAATCTCTCAAATGACTTTTTTATAAGTTTTTCGGATCAATTAAAGAATCAATTTTTTAGTTTCTTTTGTCTTATATTTTACACATAATTCTAACAATACCTACAAATTATATAATAATCAACATATTGTGTTTTTTATATTATTTAATATACTTTAAATAATATTCTTATCAATGTTATGATGCCCTATGAAGTGATTGTAGTAATCGATTGTAGCTTGCCCTTATCGTTAGATATATGCCAGAATGCCCTTCGGGCGTCCCGGTGTGTACCCTACGGTAAGGGGGCGCTACAAGATGTATGCTTATGGGAATGTTATGTATAAATGCATAAATATACTTGAATGTGTTGCTCAACGCCAATGGCTATAAATAGTTTAGCCACTGAGCTGTGAAGCTCAACCTATTTTTCCCACTCCTTAGGTGCAGATCAAGAAGAAGTAGCGATCCTTGCAAGACAATTGGACAACTTCGAGATAGATAGCTCTTGTATTAAGCTAGCTGAACTTTTGTACAGATTGTTAAGATGAAGAGCATAGGGCATTTACTTATATTTGTTTTAAGCATTTTTGATGTGTAGTTCGATTTGTAAAGAAAGTTGTTCGAATGTTATTTTGCTTAGTTATGAGATTGCAAAATTTGGGAATTTCCTTTTGTATATGAATACATCTTTTAAATGTTGAAACTTATGATTTAGAAATGAATTGAGAACTTGAAAAGTTCCCTTTTGTACAATGTGTTATGTTTTCAAAGTTTGACTTGATGGATGTGTATAATTTATTTGTTGAGATTGCCTATTGTTGCTTGAGTTTCGAATAGCATGATGGAGTTGGGAAGTTTGTGTGTGATGTGTGATTTGGATATTGAAGTTGTGAGTTTTGAGTATTACTAGTAGTGATGTTGAATGGGAGGTTTAAAAGTGATGGCTTTGGTGATGGTTAGAATATATGTTGATTGTGAGTTGATTGAATTGAGAATTGGGAGTTTGATGCTTTGGATTTAGTATTTGAATGATTATGAAGTTGTTTTACACTCGAAGGGTTGAATTTGGGGTGATTATGAATGTATATGGAGCTAGGATGGAAGATGGAAGCTTTGGGGAGGCTTTGGAAGGAGTTTTGGAGTGTTTGCCCAGTGTATGTCCGTTAAACGGACATGGATGTCCGTTTAACGGACCTTCTCAGATGAAAATGGGCAGTTTGGCCAGTCCATGTCCGTTTAAAGGACATCCTCGGATAATCTACAGTAATTCGCAATTTTGACTCGTTTAGAGGCCGAAGCTCACTTTGGGGTATCTAATATGAGTTGTAGATATCGATGTCCTCTTTCCAATGGTTTACAAATGAAAGCAATTGGCCATTTGTAGAAAAAGTTATGGCACTCGTACCAAGATAGGTTCAAATAGATTTAGGGTTTAAACATGGGTTTTTCTTTTGAGCATATCTCACTCACTAGACCTCCAATGGAGGTGATTCTTAGACCAGTAGATCTCTAAGACATGTATCTTTCTATACATAGTAAGTTTATACCATTTGGAGTTGATTCAAGAGAGTTGGCATTAGAACAAGTGAAGGTTCAGATTGAAGAGCATAGTTGGAGTATTTGCACACTTAGGCTTTTCAAGTATATCTTGAGTTATAGAGCTCCAATTGAAGAAATTCTTGCTTCAAAACAAACTAGAGACGTAGAATTATGGTTTCTTTGAAGAAGTCAAATTGCAATTCGAATTTTAAGGTTTCCAAATTTTGTTCGTGAATAGAAGAAATGCGTTCGAGTATAGTAATTAATTCGTATGGGCACACCAATGAGCATATTTTGACCAAATTTTTGGGATGTTGGATCAGGAATAAAGATGAACCAATGATAGTTAGAAGGACTCTTTGTAGATAACCCTATGGGGTGATGTGTGCAAGTCTCTTTGTATGGTATTCGAAGCGATTGTTGGGCTTTGGAAATGGGGCCCAGCATTTAGTTCCATGTATAGAAAATGATACATTTTTCTCAAAAGGAAATAAAATCATAGGATATATGCTTTCCTTCTGGTAGGAACCTTATTTATAAACTTACCTTATTATAAATGGTTTATTTGAAAGGATCCTACTAATTATGAAGTTCACATATTAGCTTCGTGATCACTGGAAGAATTTTAGCAAAGATAAATGTTGAAATTATTCATATTCAAATCGATCCAGTTGATTAAGGATGCAAGCGAAGCAAAGACTAGTTGAAGGAAATATTATTTAAGAGCTAGTTGAAGGAAATGACTATTTAAGGAAGAGATAATACAACTATGAACAAGTAGTAATGAACGATACAGAAGCTTGTGAAGCTATATTATCAAAATTCATCAAAAGCGTATACATTTTTGAAAGTGATATCTTTGTAAAATTTCTCTTGTGCATTAGAAAGAAAAATTCTGTTAAGAGATATTACTAAAGCTTATATCGAGCAAACCTTATTTTTTATTTGAGAGCTTATAAAGGCTAGTGAAATACTACTAGTGTGGAAGGTTGAGGAACCTTGAAAAATATTAACTTGTGAGCTTCAAAAGGCTCGTCAAATTACTACTTGATTTTATAGTGAAACACTCAAGTTAGGTACTTGGTGACTTGACGTAGACTTAGGTTGTAAGTCCAACTAGTATAAATCAAATACATGCTTCTCGCTCTTCTCTTAAATTTTAAATTTTTGTATTACATTATATATGTGTTTATTTCAACAAGAGGCTCTTTCACTTTATAATAGGCTCCTTCTATTTTCAACTTACAAGAGGTTCTTTTCAGTTTTAATAGGTACCTTCCGTTTTAAATTGTTTTTAACAGTACTCTTCGTTTAGTAGGGTTATGTCGTTTAACGAGCTTTTTATCACTTAATAGGCTCCTTCCATTTAAATAGGATTCTATCACACAATAGGCTCCTACTATTTTAATTACAGATAGGCTCCAATCATTTCTTTTTAAACTGAAAGTAACTTGGAAAAAAATATTGTCACATACAACTCACCCCCCTCTTACGTGTGTTTGCTTTATCTTTTGTTATCAGAGTGAGGTTTCACATTTTTGTGCTTTACAACATATGATAGATCATAGCAAACAATCTGAGAAGTTTTGAAGGACAATCCGTCTCAAAGCCTCCTTACTTAAATGGAAACAACTACTCATGCTGGAAAGAGAGAATAACTATATATCTCCAATCTGAAGATATCGAAGTATGACAAGCAATTAAAGTTGGAGCTACAATTCCCACTTCTGATAACGTAGAATTATGGACTGATGCTGACAAGAGAAATGCACAACTAAACGCTAAGGTAAAGCATCACTTGATGTGTGCATTATCCCCAGAAGAATATGAAATGATATCTTACTACTTTCCAGTAAAAGAAATGTAGGACAAACTATAAGGTGAAGGAACAAATGAGGTAAAGAAGCATAGAATAATTCTTTTAGTTTATCAATACGAAACTATTGGCATGAAACAGGGAGAGACCATAGACAAATTTTTCAAACACTTTAACAACATCATCATGACCTTAAAGAACTTAGGAAAGATATATCCCATTGACGAGTTCATAACGAAGATTCTAAGGCCACTACCAAAGGAATGGAGACCTAAAGTGACAGCTCTAGAAATGACAAAGGCTCTAGACACTATTTCACTCAATTGGCTATGAGGAATCTAATGATACATGAAACCGAGCTTAGACAAGATGAAAGATCCTCCTACAGAAAAGCACTGGCACCAAAAGCAACTGACGAATCAAACGGAGATGAAAGTGACACTAAGCTACAAATAGATGGAGATGATGAGTTCAACTTTATAGTTAAAAAATATGCCCACTTCTATAAAAAGAAGATGGTGAAGAAAATAGAAGGAAATAAGAAAGATGGAAACAACAAGTTCCTATCAAAAGTTAGCAACAACAATAGCAATACATAAAACAATTAAATCATATGCTATCACTATAAAAATCCCAAGCACACAAAACCAGAATGTCCTATACTTCAAAAGGACAAGTCAAAAAATAGAAAATCCAAAAAGCAAGCGATGACTGTAGCCTAGTTAGATGAGGATTCTGAAAACTTTAAAGAACAAGAGCCAGAAGAAGTCAACAACATTTGTTTTATGGCTAAATCACGAGATGATGAGGTATATTATTCTGAATATGATATTGAAGTTGATGAATTGAAAAATGCATATTATGAATTGCATGACCAGTACATAAGGTTGACAATGATGTATTTTAAAGAAGTTGAGAATTCTAAGAGCAATGATGCATCTCTGAAGAGTAAGATTAAATCATTGGAATCTGCAAATGAGAATTTGGCAACCAGGAATATGTCTTTTGATGTTAACTATAAGAAAAAGATTTTTGAAAAAGAAGCTCTTCAAAAAAGAGTAGCTAAATTAGAAAATACTCTGCTAAAAATGATTCTGATAAGGTAAAAAATAGTTAGAAGAAAAAGTCGTCACCTTAGAACTTGAAAAGGAGAAAAGTGATGGAAAGATCTTATCTCTAAAAAAGATCTGGAAAATTTCGTTGATGGAAGAAGAATCTTGATGCATTGCTTAGTAGTGGTAAATGTATTTTTGGTAAGGCCAGAATAGGATACAATGAAAATAACAATATCAGGCCATACAAAAACTTCTTTTTAAAATCCAGCAGTAGCTACAGCCAAAATAGCAAGAACCTGCTAAGTAGCAAAAATCATAATAACTATCATTCATTTGTTTTGTGCGATTACTATAGTAAACAAGGTCACATTAGTCATTCTTGTAATTTTCGTAAAAAGAAATTATCTCATATGTATGTTTGGAGACCGAAAGGTCAAACCACAAACCCTAAAGGACCCAAAAAAATTAGGTACCTAAACTAAGATAATGCTTCCTGCAGATATATTTCAAAACAGAGACAAGAGAGAATCAATGGATAATTGATAGTGGTTGTTCGAGACACATGATAGGTGAAATATCACACTTTAACTACATTAAAAGAAAAGACAAATTTAATATTATCTTTGTAGACAAAAATAAACTAAAGTTCACCGGAATTGGTAAAATTGGTGATTCTAACTCTATCTCTATTGATAACGTTCTCTTTGTTGATGGTTTGAAACATAACCTGTTGAGTGTGAGTCAGCCATGTGACAAAGGTTACAAAGTCATTTTCTATGCATCTCATTATAAAATTGTCGATATTCATAATGATAATATTATGTTTGTTGGTCCTAGAAATCAAAATATATATTGTGCTCAACTAGAAAACATGTCCTCACAAAGTGTTAAGTGTTTTGTTTCTCTAGAAAAGGATTTGTTTATCTGGCATAGAAGATTTGGACATGCCAACATGAGCATTTTATTAAAACTGTCCAAAAATGAGTTGGTAAGAGGACTACCGACCTTAAAGATTGAAAGCAATCAGGTTTGTGAGGTTTGTTTAAAAGGTTAAAAAGTCAGAAGTAGCTTTCCTTCTAAAAATATTGTGTCTACTAGCTAACCATTTAAACTTGTGCACATGGATTTATTAGATCCCACTAGGACTCAAAGTTTTGGTGGTAAACATTACTGTTTTATTCTAGTAGATGATTATTCCAGATTTACATGGTTTTATTTCTTATCAAATGAGGATGATGTTTTTGAAGTGTTTGAGAAGTTTTATAGAAAAATTTAGATAGAAAAAGGGTAATACATCACTTCAATTCGAAGCGATCATGGAGGAGAATTTGATAACATAAAGTTTGAAAATTTATGTGACAATAATGGTATAACTCATAACTTCTCTTATCCAAGGACTCTCAGTAAAATGGAGTTATAGAGAGAAAGAACAGAATTTTGGTTGATATAGCCATGACCATGCTATGTGAAAGTGGACTACCTTATGGATATTGGGCAGAAGTAGTATCCATGGCATGATATATACTTAACAGATGTTTTATAAGACCTATTCTAAAAAGGACCCCCTATAAGTTATGGAAAGGAAGAAAACCAAATATTGCTTACTTTCGAGCATTTAGCTGCAAGTGTTTCGTTCTAAACAACGGAAAAGACAACATTGGAAAGTTTCATGCGAGATCAAACGAAGCTATTTTCTTGGGCTAAAGTACCACTAGTAGAGGATTCAAAGTATATAATTAAAAAAATAAAGAAGATAGAATAATCAATACATGTGGTATTTGATGAAACACTACCTTAAACAACAGCAACTGACTCCGATGATGAAGAGCATCCATTGGCACCTAAAAATACATCAAAGAATCAAAATACACCTATAATACCTTCATAATTCAAGAAGACCCCTCTGAAGTTAGAACAAAGTAGGCTACTTCATCTCAGCAGGAACCTATACAACGAAAAATACCGAGAGAATGGAGAGGTGTTGATACACATCAATATATTGTGGGAGATCCCTCTAAAAGTCTAAGAACAAGATCATCGTTCAAGAATAACTTTGTTGCTATCATCTCATAAATAAAGCCAAAGACAGTTGAAAAGGCCATTATTAATGAAAACTGGGTTTTAGACATGAAAGACGAACTGAATCAATTTGACAAGAACAAAGTCTGGAATCTAGTACCTCGTCCTCAAAACGAGTCAATCATTGGGACCTGATGGGTATTTTGAAACAAGCTTGACAAAAATGATAAGGTGGTAAGAAATAAAGCTAGACTTGTAGCTCAAGGTTACAATCAATAGGAAGGTATTGATTTTAATGAAACTTATGCACCTGTTGCTAGATTGGAATCAATTAGAATTTTACTTTTCTTTACATGTTTAGAAACTTCAAATTGTTCCAAATGGATGTTAAAAGTGCATTCTTAAATGGTTACATTAATGAAGAAGTATTTGTTAAGAATCCCCTAAATTTTGAAGATGAAAATCATTCGGATTATGTGATGAAGTTAACCAAAGTTCTATATGGTTTAAAGCAGGCTCCTCGAGCATGGTATAAAAGGTTAAGTAACTTTGTGCTTGAGAATAACTTTAAAAGAGGAAAGGTTGATAAAACTTTATTCATTAAAAGAAAGGAGAATGATTTACTCTTAGTGCAAATATATGTTGATGACATAATAGTTAGTGCTACTAATCTATCCTTCTGTGAAGAATTCTTAGCATTAATGCAAGGGAAGTTTGAAATGAGCATGATGGGAGAATTATCATTCTTTCTCATATTATAAATCAAACAAACGTAAAAAGGAATCTTTATTAATCAAGATAAATACACAAAGGAACTTATTAAGAAATATCATTTTGAGACTGCTAAACCAATGGATACTCTCATATACACTGGAACTACACTTGATAAAGACAAAAAACACAAAGCTATGGATAAGATAAAATATAGAGGAATGATTGGATCACTACTATTTCTTACATGCTCAAAACTAGACATTATGCTTAGTGTGTGTCTTTGCGCACGCTTTCAATCAAATTTAAAAGAAAATTAACTTCAACCAATCTAAAGAATCTTTCGATATCTCCACAGAACTATGGATTTTGGACTACAGTAGCCAACAACTGATTCATTTAACATAGTAGGCTATTGTGATGTAGATTATACAGGTGATAAAGTTGATCAAAAAATCTCCAGTGGTCACTATCAATTTATTGGAGAATATCTAGTATCTTGGTCTTGCAAGAAGTAAAATTGCACAGTGCTTTCGACGTTTGAAGCGGAATACATATCAGTTGTCAGCTGTTGCGCTCAAATCTTATGGATGAAGCATCAACTACAAGATTTTTCTTTAAACTTTTCTCATATTTCTATATTATGTGATAATACTAGTGCTATAAATCTTTCTAAAAATCCTGTGCAATAATTCTAGGATTAAGCATATAGAAATCAAACATCATTTTCTTAGAGATCATGTTTTAGAAGAAACCATTGATTTTTTGCATATTAATACTAAGAATCAAGTAGCTGACATTTTTACCAAACCACTCTCTGAAAATAGATTTTACATATTAAGAAAAGAACTTGATATGTGCAAACTCTTATATATTTAATTGTATTCGAAGATACTATACTACTTTCGTTTGCAGGTATTAGCAGGCCCCTTCTAAACGGAAGGCCCCTATCAAGCTAAATTAGTTACATAGAAGGATCTTACAGTTTGAATGAGTTATTTAGAAGGCTCCTTCTAGTTGATATTATTGTTTTTACATCTTTGTGGGATTATGACATTTTTACTTTTTGATTGATTAGTTCTTTCCCCTCTTCTTTTTGATAATGACAAAGGGGAGAGTAGATATATTTTTTTATAATAACAAAGGGAGAGAGTCTTTAATGATTTGTGATATTTTTTTCAATATTACTATGATGTTCTGTGATGTATTATGCTGTGATAGATAATTTGTTAATAAAAGAATAAAGTCTACGGATATATATCAATTTATGATTTTGAATTTTTGAAAAAATATATGTTCTTGGTTGTCATCATAAAAAAAGGGGGAGATTGTTAGCTTAAGGCTTTTTAATGATTTTGATGATTACCTTATAATATTTCAAAATTCAAATTAAATTTATTTCCTTGTATAGGTAACAATACATTTTTCTAAAAATGAGCTAAAATCATAGGATATATGCTTCCTTTATGACAGGAACCTTCTTTATAAAGTTACCTTATTAGAAATGGTTTATTCGAAAGGATCTTACTAATTATGAAGAGCGCATATTAGTTCCGTGATCATTGGAAGAATTTTAGTAAAGAGAAACGTTGAAATTATTCGAATTCAAGTCAATCCAGTTGACTAAAGATGCAAGTAAAGCAACGACTAGTTGAAGAAATACCAATTTAAGGAAGAGCCAATGCAACTGTGAAAAAGTAGAACTGAACGATACAAAAGCTTGTGAAATTATATAGTCAAAATTTATCAAAAGCATATACATTCTTGAAAGTGATATCTTTGTAAATTTTCTCTTGTGCGTTAGAAAGTGAAATTCTGTTAAGAGATATTATTGAAGCTCATATCAAGCAAACCTCATTTTTTATTTGAGAGCTTGTAGAGGCTAATGAAATACTACTAGTGTGGAAGGTTGAAGAACCTTGAAAAATATTAACTTGTAAGCTTGGAGAGGCTCATCAAATTACTACTTGATTTTGTAGTGAAACACTTAAGTAAGATACTTGGGGACTGGACATAGGCTTGAGTTTTAAGCCGACCCAATATAAATCAACTGCGTCCTTCTCTCTCGTCTCCTAACTTTTAAATTTTTGTATTATATTATGTGTGTGTTTATTTTAGCAAGAGGCTCCTTCACTTTATAACAGGCTCCTTCTGTTTTCTAATTGCAAGAGGTTCTTTTCAATTTTAGCAGACGTCTTCCGTTTTAAATTGTTTTTAACAGAACTCTTCATTTAGTAGGGTTCTATCGTTTAACAAGCTTTTTATCGCTTAACAAGCTCCTTCCGTTTAAACAGGATCTTATCACACAACAGACTCATACTATTTTTGTTGGAACCTGATCTCGAGACCGGACCCCAACCAGAAAATGAAGGAACGGAAAACGAAAACATAAACGAAGAATCCGAAAGAACAAATCGAAAGAACGGAGTTCTTATCATATTCGAAGCGAAACGAAACGGAAGTAAATCAAATTCGGAAACAAACGAAGTCGGACATCCGGAAACGAAAATTCTTGAAAATCCTTGTCGCGTTGGAAACCTTAGACTAAAACTATCATTCCGAAATCGGTATAATTCACTCAAATCTGGTATAAATTTTTTTCTTTCTTTCTTGTTTCATTCTTATTCATTCCTTTCATCTTCATCAATCTTATACAACTTAAAACAACACAATTTCCCATTTGGAAACTTAACCATTCCAATCTCACTATCTTTTGCCATATATTTTCCATAATCTCAAAATCACTAAGATTGGTCTTAATCATACATATTTTAATCGCATCTTTAAAACTCTTATTCTTATACTTATTCTAACTTGCCATAAACCGATTTTATCGAAAATCGGGCAGCATAACGGCTGTATTTTGAACAGCCCAAAAATCTGCAAATCAAATAAAACACACTTCTATATATATCCCAACCAAACTCAAAGTCATCGGACCTCCCGTCCGGAATCCAATCATACACAAACGCAATCCTATACCTAAAACACTTCCATAATTCTCAACCCATATTCCATACTCCAATGCACATTTCAAGTCACATTCATATCCAACCACATTCACATACATCTCAATTCAATTACACAAGTCCATAATTTACTTACATAATCCAAATCCATAATCATACACAAACTCAATTCCATACATGAATACATAATTTCTATACATCATGAGATAATTGCTTACAAAAAGCTTGGCATTTCAATGCCATAAACAATACCAAAAATTGCATATACAAGAAAACTCAAACAACGAAATCAAACAAGGGTCTTGACTTCCTTTCATCCGTTCTCTTGCTCGAAACCTGGAGATGGGGGTGAAAGGGGGGTGAGCTGATAGCTCGTAGATAATGTGTTTATAAATTGAATGATAAGCGAAAACATTTGCAAGATCTTTTTGCCATTAATTTCAAAAGTTTCTCAGTAGAAAATTTTGCAGATTGAGAAATCATTGCTAAAAATAATTTCAATAATATCACTGCTGAAGATCCATAAATAGTATATTTCTCAAAATTTTTCCACATTTTTCACATTTCATGAACAAAATCAAAGTCGTGTAAATCTTAATTTCTTTCATATTATCGTTCAAATCATGTGATGCATCACATTTATAAACAAAACACAACATATAACACATCAAATGGTTTGGTTCGGTCCAAAACAGAACGTATTGCACATTCCCGCATAGCGGTCCTGTGCAGCTGTGAACGGAACGTACTACACCTTCCCGCATCGCGGTCCGGAGTAGCCGTGACTTATGGGAGTCCGAAATCGAAACTCCAGTGCCACTAGCAGGTAGTTGAGAGAAGGCTTTAAAACAGACAAGTGCGCACTTATCCTACTTATGGGACCTGACCAAACCCATATAACACATAATCAGAAACGAAAATTCGGATTGCCCTAAGGCATATTTCAAAATCTTGATTTTGTTTTCATATAGTGTCGTGCTTGACACAAACACATTCACAATTCACATAAATTCATATTGAAATTTACATGCAATCTCAATTCATCACAAAGAATGCATCAATTTCTTTAAATCATAAATCAAACACACAATGCACATTTTTCATCCAAAAATTCATGTACAATTTTTCATCGTTTATTCAAAACAATAAAATCCATCAATTATTTCAATTTAATAAAATCATAGCAATTTCATCAATTTATTCGAATAATTCGAAAACAATAAATTTCATAAATCTTGTATTTTCTTAAAAACATTCCGAAAACATTGAATTTAATCCTTCGAAAATCATAATTTTCAAACATTTATATAAACGATAATTTCTTAAAATTTTGCTTCTTGATTTTTCAATAACACATGCTTAGCTTAAAATTCAATAAATAAACATACTACCCACCTCGAATCGATGCTAGAAGCTTGTCCAAATCGTCAATTTGCCCATAGCTTCTTTCTTTCTTCCAATTTAAATTTTCCTAAACCGAAATCACCCAAATTCAACATCATAAATACATAATTACTCAAATTAATCTTAGAAAACACAAATTCCTCATATATTTAAGCCATCTAAATCAAAACTTCCAAAATCCCCAAATCCTAAAAATTGGGCATAAACCCTAACTCACAATTATCCCAAAATTGAACCAATTAAACCATGTTATCTCTAAAATTGAGCTTAGGGAACATAAATCCATACCATTTCCAAGGTTTCTAAACCAAGAACTCACTAAAAACTCAAAGATCTGAAAAATCAATTCTTACCTTTCCCTCCATCATTTTCGGCATTTATAGGCTCCAATAGAAAGCTTTCATCCTCTTTAATCCTTTTTCCTTGGACAAACATCAAAAGCCCCCAAGAATCTTGCAGAAAAATCGAGCCTTAGCCATATCTTCTTCTCTCCTTCCTCTTCTCTCCACCGACGGCATTCACCTTCTTCTCTCTTCTTCTTATTTTCTTTCTTTTCTTTGTTATTGTCGTGCCTCACTCCTCACTTAAACGACAGCTCTTCACTCTTCTGTTTAAAAGACAGTAAAATGACCAATATGCCCACTCTTGTTAGCCTTATAACATAACCCTTTAAGTGGACTTCCTAATTTTCCCTTCAAACATTCTTGAAAAAACTGACATATTCCTTCCTGATTTTGAGTAGGTAAACGAAATAATTTGGTAATACTTCCTTCTATAAAAGTGTTCCTCTATGTCTTACATTTCCAACGACACAAAAAACGCTTAAATATGTTCAAAAACGAAGGAGTTATGGCCAAAACACTTTTAGACCTGCACTTAACCATGACTTAACATTATACCAAACTTTACTCCAGATATTGAACATCTTAGGGGCTCAATTAAACTTCGATCCCTTCACATGATTTGTAGCCCCATGTCTCAATTTTATTTTTCCTCAAAAATCACTTAAATCAGATCTCCACAGATCCCGAATTTCACAAAATCTGAACCATATTCAGAAAATTATCTAACTCATAACCTTAAACAATCCTCTTACTTTGGTTCAAACAATCTCTTTCCATTTAATCTCCTAAAAATCATAATTTCCCATTCTGATCAAGATAATTGTCTTAAGAATCCAACGCTTCAAAAATAAAATCAATCGGATGTCGGACAAAGGAATTATAAGCAAAGAATTGAAAAAAGGTCGGATCAAAAACAAAAGAACAGAACTCAAAGCTATATATATATAACTGAATTTTCCAAAAAATCATATCTCTTAATCCCAAACTCTAAATTTAACAAATTTAACATCAATGGAAAGATAAGAACATAATCTAAAACTTTCATGAATAACCTAAAAGTAAATTTAACCTCTAACTAGGTCAATTTTTCATTAAAAGTTTCTGCCCTGCTATTGTCATCCTATACCAACTCCAAACTTTAAAATTTTCATATCTCCCAATTCCCACTTCTAAAAATTACAAACTTTATATCGTCGGAAAGATTGAAAGACAATCTACAACTTTCATTAAGACTACTTACTTCAGTTCAGTCTAAATCAGTACGACGAGTGGCCTCAAAGCCGAGTACACGTAATCGTCATGACATTCTAATCTTAATATAACTCATCACCTTAATCAAATCACCAATTAGGTTCTTCATATAATGCATGAAAAATCCATTTACATCTTTATCACATTTTCTCTAATTCAATCTTAACAAACATAATGCCCAAGTAAGATCCTAATACTGGGCTCTGATACCATCTCTGTTGGGACTCGATCTCGGGACCGGACCCCAACCAGATAAGAGCGGAAAACAGATAACGAAAACAAAGTGGCGGAACGAATCAAACGGATCTTATGACCAAAGTGAAACGAAAGTGGGACCAACAAAGTCGAAACACAAATCGGATTCAAAAGCGAAGCAAAGCGGACGAACGCGAAAGAAGCGAAACCAAATCGAAATCGAATGCGAAACGGAAACATAAGGCGAAAAGCAAAGAAACAAAATCAAATCCAAATCGAATTAGACAAATCGGATAACAAAAGGCGGAACAAAAATCGAAAGCAAATCGCGTAAGGACAAAAACTGAATTCCGACATCCGGGTAACGAAAATTTTAGAACCAAGTCGCGTTGGAACCTTAAGACTAATCCCATTCCGAAATTGGCATAATTCCCTAAATCCGGTATAATTTTTTTTCTGTTTCTATTCATCTTTATTCAAAACCAAAACCGATTCCCATTTGAAATTCATCAATTCCATTTAATCTCAAAATACTTTGCTAAAATTTTCCATAACCTCAATTTTACTTGATTTCTTAAAATCAAGTATATCTTAATCTCATATTCAATTCTAAAGGTTCTGATACACTCATACAAATCCCAAAATATATCTATTTACCAAAACTTATTTGCCCGTTAACAAAAATCGGGCAGCATAACGACTGTATTTGTAAAAACCCAAAAATCTGCACATAGCAAAACACACTTCTAATATTCTAAAACAAAACACCAATTCCTCAGACCTCCTGTCCGGAATCCTAGCATACACAAACATAAACCTACACCTAAACACTTCAACATTCTCAATCATAATCAGAAACATCCATCCATACACAAAATCAAAGTTTATTCATATACAATTCCATTTATATTTCATAATCATACACAAATTTATAACTCAAAACTATACATAAATGCATAATTCATATACATCTCCATACTTCAATGTCATACTTCAGTAACTAACAAAAGTGGCATTTCCAAGCCACGGTACCAAACCAAAAACCCAAATCCAAAATAACCATATGACAAAAACAAATGCAAAACTGATGTCTTAACCATCTTCCATCCGATCTCCCGCTCGAAACCATAGAGATGGGGATGAAAGGGGGTGAGCTAGACAGCTCGTGGATAACATATTTATAATTGAAAAATAAGCAAAAACCATTTCTCAAAACATTTTCCATTTGGCAAATTTTTCAAAAACTCATTTCTTAAACCTTTCCACTTTTCAAAACATTTATACTGAAATTTCCAAACTTTTCACAATTTCAAACCTCAAATTTTTCATTCCTCGAAAATTCCAAAACTTTTCCAAATTCATAAATATAA
>JANZLC010000001.1:24280771-24291394 GCA_026413385.1 Erythroxylum gracilipes
TTTTTTATATATATATATATATATATATATATATATATATATATATATATTGTTTGTCTAGTACGTTTCCAACAGCCTCCAGTATTTAGAGGGTTCCCCAATATTTCTGACACTTCGAGGGAAGCAGCTGTCAAGGAAGTCATATCACTTCGATGCAAAAATAGCCTGCAATGTTGATTCCCTGATGTTGGCTGTGGTAGTAGTTGAACAATGAAAATTACCACATCAGCAGTTAACTAACGGACGCTTAACACCATTAGTGGTTCCGTCTAGTCAGGGTTCATTTTGAACATTTTCCAAATGTTATGGTTCATTTTGAACACCTTAAAACATTAGGGTCCAATTTAGACATTAGTGTAAACGTTAGAAGTTATCTTACTATTTTGGCCAATATACTTTCACTTCTACTTACTTTGTGAAGTAAACTGCTACTAGTATAAACCTGGTTTGTTGCATTGTTACAGGGAAGGTTCCTAATATCTCCATCCCTTATGAGGTAAAAGATATTAAACTACAGATAGGAGTGTAGTTGACAACAGGCTTGTGATGTAGGTGTGAGTGACGTAGATGAAGTGTCACTAGTATACTTAACACATTATGACTTAGCTTTGTGTATCCTTGCAAAGCTATAGTCAATAGTATCCATACCTAAGCATTACATAGGTTAACGTAGATGCATCTTCATAAGATCTACGCTCTCTTATGGGATCTTTTTAGGATTTAAGGTATTTCACCAAAGGCCACACAATAAAGATAAGGTAAGGTGAAAGATCTATAATAATAATGATTATGTATGAATGTTTACCTTGCAACTATGCGTTTGATTCTTCTTGCTTCCTTGGGGGTGCTGGAAGTCTTTTCATGTTATAGGTACTCTCTAACTTTCCTTATCCACTCCTCTTTCGGTTGCTTAACATTATTTACCTACACTTCTTCATAGGCATATCCAGATCTTTATTCTCGTAATAAAACAATTTTGTACACCCCTGAGCCCCCCTATTTGGATAATTCGTCTGCCATAACATTTTCTTCAAGGGGAATCAATTATAGGTTTATATCTAGGGTGGTGCTCATAGGTATGTTCATCTCCTTATATCTATTCATACCCTCCTCTTTTGCTTTCAAGGTTCCTAATATTTGGTTAAATAATAGTTGTGAGTCTAATCTTAACTATAAGTTTCTTTAACTGCAATTAAAATGCCAACCTAACATCACATAACAATGCTTCATTATTAGAGGCATGAAATTCATGCTTCTGAATATACTCGATTTCCATGTTGAAAGGCCCTTTTACCACATCCCTTACTTTGCTCCTTTTTCTTTCACTTGACCCATCAACAAATGCCACCCACGCAGTTGCAAGTTTTCTGTTCTCTGCTTGCTTTATCGATTAACCTATACGCTCTTCCAGGAAGCTCATAATCACTTGAGCTTTTATGGACAATGTCGATATATATTAGATGTCGTATTCAGTTAAATCAACTAATTACTTGACCAATCTCCTTTAAAAATCTAGTTTACTTAAATTTTATCTTAATGGAAGGTTTGTGATAATATTAGCAAATATGATTGGAAATAATGTATACGCTTCCTTGCGAATATCACTAGAGCTAAGGCCATTTCTCTAGCTTTCGTATCTCTTTTCATAATCATTAAGGATTTTTCTAATATAATATATGGGCTTTTGATGATCCTTTTCTTCTCTCAAAAAGATCAACTTGAAAGCCCCTTTAGGAATAACCAAATAAAGGAATAATGGTTCAGTAAGACTGTTGAGTTGAATTGTCTTGTGCAGCCTGAGGTGTTGAAAATGGTAGAAGAGTTGGCAATGTCAGTGAAAGTTAGGAAGAAAAGAAAGCTGAAAGGTAAGCTGAAGGAGATCTCGAGCAAATGGAGATTGGAATTGATGATCCTAGGCATAATTCAAGGTTGCATGGATTAAGGAATGATGATCAAGTCCAAATGGGTGAAACTCAATGCAAAAAGGAAGACAAAGAGAAGACAGAAGCAGTCATGAAGAATTCAGAATGTGCAACATGAAGAAGGATTCAGAAATTGCATGATGAAGAAGAACAGAAAAGAAGAAGTGTAGAGAAGGGAAAGCAAAGAAAATCCTGAAACCAGATTCAAGGGAGATTAATTAAAGTAATCAAGATTTATTAGAGTTAAGCACAACAAGTTCAGCTGGCATAACAAACATTTCATTTTCTTGACTAAAAATCAGATATGCAATGTCAGAATTTTGGTTGCTGAAGAATCAATTTGCTGCTGAAGAAATCAATTATTGTTCATGCTGTTACTAGTTTCAGCTTTTACCTTTGTTAGTTTCAGTTATGCTAAAGACAATGAAGTTGCTTTTGTGTCTTGCCAAATCAGGAAATGGTTGTACTAGTATAGCTTTACTCATCAGATTAAGTTATTGTCCTTCAGATTTAGTTTAAAAGTTGTATCCGGATGATATGAGGCTAATATAAAGCTCATCATCTTTTCATCTTTCGAATGTAATGAAAAAAACCAGAAAAACCTTCAATACAAGATCATTTTTCTTCAAGTTTTTGTTTTTGTTTTCCTAAAGCAAGTTCAAAAGTTGAATATTAGAAGCAGCGAAGAATCTTTGTGGATGTTCTGTTTTTTTTTAATCCTGAAGCTAGTTTCGTAGAAAACCTCATCTTACCAATATACTCATTTTCATTTTTCAGTCATCTTGATCAGTCTTGCTTTGTCAATTTAATTGAGTTTCTAGAAGTAAATTTGTCCACTGAGTAGTGAGTAGCTGAAGTAGTCTTTACACATTCAAAAGTTGCAAAACTAAAAATTCACTGTTCCATTCAAATACAACAATAGAGCTACATTCGTTTATATATATATACAGAACCATTCACCATACATTCACTGATTTGTGAAAGCTTTGTGCTACAATTTGGAGGTGCATCATACATTCAGATCACAAATCCGAAATACAGAAGTTGCAGCATTTCCCTTTGTGTTGGAAGCTTGCGTAAACAGTGCATGTGAATAGTGCACAAAGTGTTTGACAAAAGTTTCAACCGACATTGTTCCTCGACAGGTTGTGTAGTGAAGGAGCTATCTTCAATCCTCAAAGGGGCATCTTCAAGAGTGGTATCAGAGCATCACGGTTCACCTAGTCTGGACCAAACTGAACAATGACAGGTATGAATCCGATGATGATGAACTTACAAAAAGTGCAGGCAAACATTCCGGTGTTGACTGGAGACAACTACAAAGCTTGGGCCATTCGAGTAGAAGATTGCCTAAGGATCAGTGACTGTTGGAGTGTAGTCACTGAAGGAGTAGCAGAAGAACATGGAGCCATGACACAAGCAGATCAGACACAGATGAACCAAGATAGGGACAGAGATTTTCGAGACTTGGTGTTTTTAAGATCAGTGGTAAGTGAGTCAATCTTGTTGAGGCATGCAAGTTGTAGGAGTGCAAAAGAACTATGGGATACTCTCAAGGTAGAGTATGTTGGATCAGCTCAAACTTTAAGGCTAAAGAAATAAGCGGTTTTGAGAAGTTTTGAAAAATTTTCTATGAAGGATGAGGAAAGTGTAGCTACAGCAAAGGGTCGTTTTTTAAATTTGGTACAGCAACCAAAGGAGTTTGGGGAGAACATAAGTACAGAAAGGTTGGTAGACAAGTTTCTAAGCAGATTGCCATTGAGGTTTGAAGCAAGTATAGCACCTGTGGAGTGGCAGTTCACAAATGACCCAGTTTCAGTTTCTTTGGAGCAAGTCTTCAATGTTTTGGAGATGCATGAGGAAAGACATGGGAATAGAAGAGAAGGGGAAGTGTTTGTACTCAAAGCTGAAAGATTTAGGACACCAAAAAACCCTCCAAGCTACACACAAAACCAGAGTTCCTTTGACTCAAAACCAGTACAAGCTCAAAACCATTTACCTAATCAGCTTCATAACCATCAAATCCCTCATCAAAGCAACACCTACACTCAAAACCAGCCTTACCCGAACCAGTTATACCCTCAAACACCATATATCTCACCAATGCCATGCCAAAACTTCCAAAATCCAAACCAATACCCTGGCCATAAAGATACCCGATTGCAAGGAGGAACAAGGATGACTAGAGTAGGAATGTTTGCTAATTGCAAGTTTTGTGGGAGGAATAATCTTGCTGCTAAGGATTATTTTTAGAATGATAATGTTGAATGTATATTTTGCAGGAAAAGGGGACACACTAGACGCGTTTGTTATGAGAAATAGATAAAGGAGCATCAAAATCCCCAAAGCCCACTTTTTGGCAAGCCACCTCCAATACATCCTCTCCAACAATCCAATGCCTCACCAAACATGATAGCATCCCAACCACAACCTTACCAACATGTTTCTGAATCTCAAATGCACCAAGCACATTTTATTGAAAAACCATAAACTCATCAATCATCTCAACCCTTCATAACCTCATATCCGATCCCTCAACAACATGTGTTTCAACCTCAAATGCCTCAACCTTCTTCAATTCCTCAACCTTATGCCTACTACCCTTAAATGACTCAGCCAAATTCAACTCATTCAAGCTCAACATATCATAATTATCAAATCACTCAAACATCAATGCTTAGCCAATCAAGCCAACAATTCCAAGGCATAAACCCGATGACAGAATCAGCTCCATCCTCACAGCCACAAACACTTTCAAATCCTCAAAACCACTCATCAAACATGTCAAGCACTCAACCTAAACCCTCACAGACCAAAAACCAATCAAACCAAGCCATAACTGAAGAGAATGTTTTTGTAGCTAAAGCTAAAATTTGTCAA
Source organism: Erythroxylum gracilipes (assembly GCA_026413385.1). Taxonomy (NCBI): domain Eukaryota; kingdom Viridiplantae; phylum Streptophyta; class Magnoliopsida; order Malpighiales; family Erythroxylaceae; genus Erythroxylum; species Erythroxylum gracilipes. Next base: position 24,285,574 of record JANZLC010000001.1, read on the forward strand.
GATTTGAAAATGGTAACTGCTGATAGTGTGTGTATTTCTGAAGTAAAAAAGGAGAAGGAATGTGAGTGGTTGATAGATAGTAGTTGCTCCAACCATATGACAAAGAAGAAGGAAGGATTTTTGGAGAAGAATGAAGGAGTTAATGCTATGGTTAGGATAGGAAATGGTGAAGTTTTGCCTGTTACATGGAAGGGGTCTGTGAAATTGGAAACTAGAGCAAGAAGCACAATTCTTGATGAAGTATATTTCATCCCTGAACTTGATCAAAACCTGATCAGTGTGGGACAGCTATTGGAGAGGAGGTATAAAATGTATTTTGAAGATGGAATGTGTAGGATTTTCAATGAACAAAGTGAGTTAGTGCATAAGGTTCCAATGGTAAACAGAATTTTCAAGCTACAGATGCAGGAAATGGATAGAGCATTTGCAACACTCTCATTGACAGAAGTAACACAACTATGGCATCAAAGATATGGGCATGCAAACTTAGATTATGTCATTGAGATGCAAAAGAAAGGATTGGTTCTTGGAATACCTCCATTGAGTAGTAAGTTAAAATCAGTATGTGAAGCTTGTGCAAAGGGCAAGAGCCATGTTTTACCTTATCCCACGAGTGATTGGAGAGCAACCGAAAGACTACAATTGGTACACTCTGATGTATGTGGACCAATGAAAACTCCATCAGCAGGGGGAAGCAAATATTATGTGGAGTTTATAGATGATGCATCAAGATATTCATGGATCTACTTTATGAAAAGCAAGGATCAAGTATTCAGATTGTTTAAAATTTGGAGAGCTGAAGCAGAAAGCCAATGTGGACATAAGGTGAGAGGCTTGAGAAGTGATAGGGGAGGAGAATATGTCTCAAATGAGCTGAAGAAATACCTTGAAAATGAAGGGATATACCATCAATTTTCTGTTGCATATTCACCACAACATAATGGTGTTTCGGAGAGAAAGAATAGAAGCATGATGGAGATGGCTAGATCAATGTTAGTTGGAATGAATGTGCCAAAAAAATTCTGGCATGAAGCATGTTATACAGCTGTGTATTTGCAGAATAGGTTGAAGACAAGATCATTGGATGGAAAGACACCATTTGAGATTTGGTTTGGGTTGAAACCGAAAGTGCAACACTTGAGGGTATTTGGATGCATTGCTTATGTGCATATACCTGAAGCTAGAAGAACCAAGCTAGATGAGAAGGCAATCAAGGGGTGATGATGGGATATAGTGGAGATTCAAAAGGGTATCGGATTTATAAGTCAGAAACAGAAAAAATGTTGGTGTCTAGAGATGTGAGGTTTGATGAAAATGAAAAATGGAATTGGAATGAGCTGATTGATGGCAGATCAGGGACTGTGGGAATTGAATTTCCATTGGCTGATCCAAATGAAGGTGAACTAGCAAGAGAAAATGCAGATGATGATCACAATTATGCAGATGATGGATCTCAGGAGGAGACATCACATTTAGACTCACCAAACTCAACCAATCCCAACAGTGATGGAGGTCAGGAGGAGCATTTGTCAAGTTCAGAAATTGAGAGAATGAGCTCGGATTCACATAAGGGATCATCAAGCTCCAACAGTGCTCACAAAACAAGGGACTTGGCATCAATTTATAGAGACACTAATCCTATTTTTGATTTCAGGTACAACATTGTGGATGCAGATGAAGAAGAACCAGATGAAGCATTAACTATAGCTGAATCTGCCTTGGTTGTTGGTTCATAACCAAAAACATTCAAGCAAGCAATTAAGCAGGAAGTATGGAAGAGATTTATAGATGAAGAAATCAAAGCAATAGAGGACAATGAAACTTGGCTGCTAGTGGATCTACCTTCAGCTGAAACTAAAGTTGTTGACTCAAAATGGATGCTAGTGGATCTACCTTCAGTTGAAATTAAAGTTGTTGACTCAAATTGGATTTTAAAGGAGAAGTTGAATCCGGATGACAACCGTTAACAGTATTAATAGTTTGAAAATTGTGCTTCAATAGCGTCCTTTCTATAGGACCACCATTAACAGTATTATTAGTTTGAAAATTATGCTTCAGTAGCATCCTTTCCATGTGACAACCGTTAACAATATTATTAGTTTGAAAATTGTGCTTCAATAGCGTCCTATAGAGATAGGACCACTGTTGATAATACTATTGTTTGAAAATTGTGCTTTAGTAGCGTCCTTTCTATAAAACTACCTTTAACGGTATTATTAGTTTGAAAATTGTACTTCAGTAGCATCCTTTCTATATGATCATCGTTAACAGTATTATTAGTTTGATAATTGTGCTTCAATAGTGTCCTTTCTATAGGACTACTGTTAACGATATTATTAGTTTGAAAATTGTGCTTCAGTAGCGTCCTTTCTATAAGACCACCGTCAACAGTATTATACTATTATTAGTTTGAAAATCCTCCGTTCTAACATTTTGTAGCACAGAGGATTTGTATTTTGTAATGCTGTAAATACCAAAATATTCATATTGCTTTTTTTTTTGTTTGTTTTCCAATTAAAAGAAGAAGAAGACGGAAAATCCAGCATGTGGCATTGTGAAACATACAAAGGCTGGCTAGTCTTTAAAGGGATGTCCATAGATGCTAATTTAACTTATGTAGTAGTAGTACTTGAAAGCAAAAGGTAGTGATGAAGAAATTTCTTATTTCAACATGAGTGTAATCTGTACATTACTTGTGCTTTTATATTGATGCTTGAAAAATAACTATTAGTTGATGCTCTGTTGGTTGATGATCTGTCCTGTGTAGCAGAAGAGAAGACAACTAAAGGAGGTGATGGCAGGATTGTACAAGGCAGAAGCAAAGGGGGATGCAAGGTTGGTGTTGCGCAGCAGATGCAAGGGTGGCTAGTGTCCAGCAAGTCACGTGGTCTGCACTTGTTGGACATTTGGGTCACGGATGCGGGTCGGTCATGGATGGTCCATGATCCTTGGGCTATTAGGTTTTAAGGTTATTTTGTTGTGATTATACTGTAAACATTGTAGTCTTTATCACGCCCCTCTCAAGTCGGAGACCCGGAGAAACGAAGGGATCCGAACTTGGAAAGTAAGGTGACGAATGCTCGTGCGGTGAGAGGCTTTGTCAGGAGATCTGCAAGTTGATCTTTGCTTCGTGTGTGCTGGAGATCTAGGAACCCCGAAGTTACCGCGTCGTGTACGAGGTGGAGATCGATCTCCAGGTGCTTTGTCCGTTCGTGGAAGACGGGGTTCTTGGAGATGTGAATCGCCGCCTGGCTATCGCATAACAGAGGTACGCTGGTTCTGATATCTACCCGAAAACATTTCAGTAGTTGAACGATCCACTTCAGTTCACATGTGGTCGAAGCGAGGCTACGATATTCTGCTTCGGCGGACGATCGGCTAACGGTAGTTTGTTTTTTTGTTTTCCAGGAAATGGGCGATTGGCCGAGGAAGATACAGAACCCGGTTAGAGAGCGTCGACTGAAGGCACAACTGGCCCAATCCGAGTCCGAATATGCGGTAAGTTGTAGATCTGAGTTTGCCGAGTAAAACAAACCCTGGTTCTGAGTTCCTTGGAGGTATTTTAAAACATGTTTCACGGCCTTCCAATGGCTGTCCCTTGGTGTTTGCATAAATTGACTGACTTGTTGTGTGACGTAGGTGATGTCGGGTCGGGTGAAGCTCAGGTAGTGAAGCCTCCCCACGATCCTTCTGTATAGCTCTGGATGTTCGAACAGTTCACCTTCGTCCATGGTGAGTTTGGTTCCTGGCGCAATGGGTGTGTTGCAGGCTTTGCAGTTGAGCAGGTTAGTCTCTTGTAAGATATCTCGCACATATTTTCCTTGGCTGAGGACTGTTCCCTCGGCCGATCTGGCTATTTCGACCCCTAGGAAAAACCTAGCATACCCCAGGTCTTTTATTGTGAACTCTCTGTGTAGTGTTTGTTTAATGTGTATCAAGTGTCCTTCATCTGCTCCAGTGATGAGGATGTCGTCCACGTAGATTAGAATGGTTACGAAATTATTGCCCTGGCCCTTGGTGTATAGGCAGTAATCGGATTCTAATTTGTCAAACCCCAATCCTTGTAATTTTGTGGTGAGTTCCTTATGCCACTGTCTCCCTGCCTGTTTAAGTCCGTAGATGGACTTCAGTAACCGACAGACCTCTCCTTCCTTGGCCTTACTGTAGCCCTGTGGGGTTAACATGTAAAGTTCCTCTTCTAAGTGCCCGTGCAAATAGGCGTCATTGATGTCACATTGTAGGATGGGCCATTGTTTGGCTGTGGCTATAGCTAGGAAAGTCCAGATTGTGTCAATCCTGGCTACCGGGGAGTAGACTTCGGAGTAGTCTATTCCCTCCCTTTGGTTGAACCCCTTTGCTACCAGTCTTGACTTTAGCTTGTCAACCGAACCATCTTGATTGTATTTCACCTTATATACCCATTTGGATGCTATGGCCCTCTTCCCCTCAGGTAACTTAGTTAAAACCCAAGTCTGATTTTCCTCCAAGGCTTGTAATTGCATGTTCATGGAGTCCACCCATTCTGCAGATCTGCATGCAGTCTCATATGAAAGAGGTTCAAATATGGCACTTACATTACCTATGAATTCCTTGTAGCTTGGACTGTATGCAATTTGATGTGGAACTTCCTTGTCTTTGTAGGTTCCTGCAGGACCAAGAACTTTCACAGTAGTGTTGGAGCAATCAAGGGCAGAAGTGGAGTGTTGAGCCAAGGCTTGGTGGACATAATCGTCAAGGTATTTTGGGTGTGTGTGTGTCCTTAGACTTCTTCTTAAATGAGTGTTTGGGACAGTATTTTGGCTTATTGTGTAGGAAAATTCCGGTGTGTCCATCACATGAACACGGTGTGGAAAACAAAATTTTTTGTTCCGGGACCTTCCCGAAAGCCAGGATCTTTATGTATATATAACAAAGTCAAACCATAACGACCAAAGGAGACCGTCTCTAACGGTATCCACGCAGAGGTCGGAGAATCTAACCGGGACAAACCCTTTTGACCCAGGAATAGCTAGAACAAATTAAAGACTGCTAGATCTTACCTTTGTTCTTGGAGAGCTAAAGAAAACGATGAAGGAGATGCTGGAGAAGAAGAGTCTCGTATATGATGAAGAGAAAATTATCAAACCTTTTGACAAACTCTTTTCAATCAACAAAACTCATTCTGTTGTTCATATTTTTAATGAATTCGTCCACTCTCCTTATATCCACCGAATATGACTCATCTTTTGTCTTATATGGAGGTGTCTTTAACACTTTAAAGACTAAAGGAGAGGGTTCCACGTTGATGGCCTAATAACCATTAAATAATCACTTTAATCATTACCTTAATGCTTAACCCTTAAGCTTCCTCTCTTATAAAACCCACGACCATCACCCATCAATTTGTCATCTTATGCATTTATCTTATTAGTCATCAAATACAATAAATGCTAAAGGAAGACTAGCTTCCACGTGGATGACTTAAATAAATGAAGATGATGGTCTTTGACTAAGTCTTCTTCTCCTCTCCTTCTTACACGTCCATGCATATATATATATATTAATCAATTCTTTAATTAATTAATCAATAAACATATATATATAACTGCTGAAGCGGTCCAGTCACACTGGGGTCAGTCCTACCGGCCTACCGGGCCCTGGTATCGAAAAATCACCGGAGACCTGTTTCAGCAATATCGATGTCGCGATCTCATCGGGACATATCCCAATCTCATCGGGATCCATTTAATCCTATTGCTCTCCAGATATTGGATCTCTGTCCAAAACTATTTTACGAATTCTCCGAATCACTCTTATGCGTGTGACCCATTAGGTTCCCGGT
>JANZLC010000001.1:24328897-24352363 GCA_026413385.1 Erythroxylum gracilipes
ACCCACCTTAATCCTTAAGCTTGATTCTCGGACCAATGACCTTTCTTTTAACTCTAGGATTGATCAATATACCTTGGGATAGGATTGAAACACGATCATTACTTCAATTAAGATAATGAAAATTTATTTCATCATTTTTTTAAAATTTATATTAGGTATCCGAACTTAATTAGACTAATTCTAAGTTCTTAGGACCCTATCTCAAGAACTTTAGAGGAGATAAATCTGAAATTTCAAGATTCCTCAGGTTCTTATGTAGCTTGTTACTTCTGCGCACAAGGAGCCGTCACATACTTGATTAGTCGATTGCTGATTGATCACTGGTCCCATGCTTAGCGTCAGGTTCCCATAAACCTTCGGATTCCCTAATAGCTTCAACTCACATACTGTCGTTGGAAGCAAAACGTCTGTAATTGATCAGATCAAGGAGCTTTATCTAGAAGACTAAATGATCATCAATTAGGAAAATATCTCATTTCCTCTTTTTTGACGTAATTCGAACTCAAAACCTCCTGTAAGGGAGAGCCTTAAGTGAGGAGTGTATACCAGTTAGGCTACTCCTTGATGTCTTCATTTCATCTTTTTAGTTGGACGTTTGAGTGGTTCGCAAAAAAAGATTGCCTACAAAAAAAGATTCCTAAAGTGAAAACTAAGAGGAATATATAAACCAATATTTCTATAGATTCGATTGTGGTTTACAAGTATAACTTTCTTATCTATTTATCGGAAATTGCTCTTTTGAAAAAATAAACAAGAAAGAGCGAGATTAAAAAAAAAAGGTGACAATATAAATCAAGATATTTCCAGTTTGTCCAAGTCAATTTATGTTTAAAATAAGTTAAAGATTGTTCTTTTCTGAAGTTAGTAACTTAGTATATGACCACTCTACTATAATATTAATGTTGAAACTTTGCAAAAGGTAATGGCATTTCTGCTTTTTACAAGTGGAAATGTAACTTTCAGGTTTGTTTATAGTCAAAGACTTCAGACTGGTAATCGTTGAGTTTTGAGATTTAGTTTCAGCAAATACAGTGACAAGACATGCATCTTTCTAATAATTTGACTCTTATAAAAAATTCCAAATTTTACTGCATCTTAATTAGATTTTGTGCGAGTTTATCACCCTCAAAATTGTCTTATTCATTCATAATTTGAGATAGTTCGACTAAAATAACTTTATTAGTATTTTTTTATGAAAACAAGTAGCTTAAGCAATAAGGTAAGTAATAATTTTTTTTTTTTGTGTTTGTTAATTTTAAATAGATTACTATTCTGTTAGCCTTTATGTTATGAATAGAACTAGTAGCCAGTTGAGAACGTAATATAGTTAAATAACCGGATCGATAAGTATCATAAATGTATGTCTTCACGTCAAAAGACTATAATGACATTTCAACCAAACAATTTAATAAAAAATAACTTAGCCAAAGTAACTAGATTGACATTTATCATCAATATTTGTCTTTGAGTAAAGTACTAAATCCATGTTCACAAAAAGTATTTAAAAGAATGACATAAAAATATTTTAAGAATAAATTTTTTCACCAAAACTTATTTGACATTAAGTTATTTGTTAATATGATAGCAAAAGGTACATTTTGTACTCCAACAATTATAATAGAATATAACTTAAAATTTAACTTTTTGAAGTTTCCAAATTGAACCATAAAGTTTTGAAAATGTTTAAAATAAACTATAAATAAATAAAAAATTTTATAGAGTTATATGTCACATTAATATTGACGTTATAATATTTGTATATTTTTAAATAGAAATGAGTTTTACTGCAACGTAATTAGTTTTTTTAAATAAATTAAAAAGTGACCAGTGCCAATAAGTATCCTAGTATACATTTTACACAGTTGGTCTCATATTAACATCATATTATTTTTATATTTTTTAAAGTAACGTGAATCTCACTGCTACATAATTAGCTTTTTTAAATTCATTAGAAAATAGGTCCTATAGTTAAGGATGACAATAACCGACCCATGAGCTTAGAATCATGTTTTTTAGGCGTTAAGTTCAAATTTTCTAAATAAAATGACATCGTTTTATTTACAAGAGTTTGATCTCAGGCTGGTGCAGGCCTGAGCAGCCCAAACTCGGGTTCAATTAAAAAATGTTGTTTTATATATTTAATTTAAAATATATAATTAGAGTACAAATTTGAATTGAGTTGAAAGCAAAATTAGTGTTGGGTATATAATCTAAAAAATGTGAAAGCATCAAAGTTAAGAAAAAATGACATATTTTATATTTTTAATTATAAAATAAAAACAAGTCGTACGCAAGGACTCGGGCCCAAACCTAGTCATTAAGTTGGTATATCCTTCCCAAAGACTACTTGAGTCCTTGCGTACGACGTTTGCTGACTTGGCAGCAGTTTTCTGTTTTAATTGGAGTCATGTGGGCCACACATGTCCGATGTCCAATACAAATATAAATACTACACGAGAACGAGGAACATCTAGAGAGAAAAAAAAGCGATATACATATATATATATAGAGAGAGAGAGAGCGCGCGGGACAGGGTGGTTGGTGCTTACTCGGTGACGACGATTAGAGGAAGGAACCGGGTCAACTTCCCTCCACCGCGTCTTCCTGCAACCATCCGGATTCTTTCCTGCGACTTCCGGGAAACACAACTGCTCAACAAGTTACATTTTGTTTGTCTTAGACTTCGAGTCACCTCCTCAATCCTGTATTTATTGCAGCTTTTACGTACCCCAAAAAAAATAAAACGGGAATCATCAAGAGAATTTCTATTGGGAATATAACGAAAGAGCAGATATGGGAGGAGGAACAGAGGCTTTCCCTGATTTGGGTATGCATTGCCAACATTCTGAATGTCATCAACTAGATTTTCTGCCGTTCAAGTGCGACGGTTGCCGGAAGGTAAACGTCGATATCTAATATCATTCTGGGTCGATATTAGTTGTTTCCTTGATCGTGTTCATGTGATTGAAAAAGGGTATCTTTAGTATTTTTGTTGAGGGTCGTGTTTATTTGATCAAAAGAGGGTATCTGTTTGTTTTACTAAATTGGTGTTCCGGTGATTGGTGTAGGCGTTCTGCTCGGAACATTGGTCGTACAAGTCTCATGATTGTCCAAAACCCGATTCGAAGAACAGGAAGGTTGTGGTTTGTGAAATTTGTTCGATTTCTATTGAGACTACAGGACAAGACATGGACGATGAGAAGTTAATATTGGAGAAGCACTGCAAGTCTGGAGGCTGCGACCCAAGAAAGAAGAAGAAGCCATCTTGTGCAGTTAGACGTTGCAGGGAGATACTGACCTTCTCTAACAGCTGCACTTGCAAGAATTGTGATTTGAAGGTTTGCCTGAAGCACCGGTTTCCAGCGGACCATTCATGCAAGAACGTTAGTTCTGGAGCCAGTGGGAATAGCTTGGCTCAGGATAGTTTTTTGGTTGCTTTCGCTTCAAGAATCAGGAAAGAATGGGGAAAGTATGAGCAGCCTACCTCCAGGTCTTCGTCTATAAAAGCATAGGGATAGGAACTGACCAGAGTTTCACTGTTCCTTAATCTCTTGTATAAAGCGTCAACAATGATGTCAAATTGATTCTTTGTCAGGTTCTTGTATCCTGTAGAATTCATATTCATAATGCATCAGGTGTCTTCTAATTGATTGGAAATGGATTGTTTCTGTGAAATTCTTGTACACTCTTCTAAAGTAAAGCTGTGATCTTGATAGCTCATATGAGCCAACTTTAAGAAAAAGAGACAAAGATCATACACCAATTGTCTATAATAGTGTTTTCAAGCCCTAATCGAACCCGAACACTCCAAGCTTGAGCTTCTTCCAGACCGCATATCTGAATGCAAACTTGATTAAACTTAGTTTGACCTGTTGACTTCGAATTCGAACTAAGTAAGCTTGAACCCGACTAATTTGCCATATGTGGTCAGACCCAGAAATAGCAAACTCCAACTCGATCGGACTTGAATACTTGAGTCAGAATCTGGTCAAACCAGACTTGATCCATTGGGTCTCCCAGTCCAAACAAATTTGCCTTTCCTATTCTTTAACATGTCATGTAGTTAAAAGTATTAGAAATCAACAACAGCAATAACTAATGTGTAGCTATATTCTGAAAAAAAAAAACTTCATATGCAAATATATATCCTACATCAGTTTCCTGCTACAGAAATTTGTAATGGAAAATCAACAATGACAAACTATTCAACACGGATCATATTATCAGGACCAACTACAATCTGACATTATCTACTCAGCTGCTCTCCTCTACTCAATTCCCTCTGATCCCTTCTTCAGCATTTACCAATGAAATTACATCATTCTTTCAACCAGATGAATCGTCATGATATACATACAATCATAAAACATAATGCAAGAAATTTTCGGGAAAACTTAGTTAGCTGCTGCAATGAAAATAAGGATATCCTTGACAATGTAAAGCCATTTAATGCATTTGCGAAGTTGGCCGTTTCTGGGCCGGCAAGAGAGCCAGGAGAATCTTCTTCCTCGGACCCTGCAGATAAGGCAAGCTACATGAGAAATTATGTAACAAGTCTTGAAAGGCCAAGTCAATGAAGGATAACTATAGGATGTTAAAAGTGCTATTTCAGTGTACAAGATACCTTTTACTGTCTCAATATGATCTTACACGGCACTTGCCACCCCAACCAAAAAGATAGTGAATATCACAAAGTAACATTTGGAAAGCAGTATAGTGCATAACTATAACAGCCATTCACTCAGTATTCCCCGTTAATCCCCGAGTATGCTTATTCTCCTGTTCTAGATAATGCTTGCTTTTTGGCCACAAATGGACACAAAACATGATATTCAAGATTGTTCCTTTCCCTAAGTACTTACTTCTTACTGTTTGCAGAATAATGATATGTAACAATAAGAGTAAGTTTGAAACTGAAACCAATTTTTTGTGGAAGGTAAAAGTAATTCATGTTAAACCATTACCATGGGTATTCCCATTTCTTTCAGATCTTTGTCCCCCATCTGCTTCAATACAGTCATGTCCACCTGCAGGATCATAAACTACGTGTTAAGCAATCCGATCCATTACGCGATAACCATTTAATATACATTGCTATGGACAAAAGAACTCCACCACAAACTACATAAGAATAAAAAGCTCATAATGCCACATCTAGGAACCTGCATGATTAGCGAGTGAATAAAACTCCATTAAGGTATTAAGAAAACATTTAATAAATGGAGTTTTTAATTTAAATTGCTTGTAATAACATGTATCTAGAAAAGAATGCCATATTACGACATTTTGTAAGATGTCAGACTAAAATGTTGCATCTTTATCATCCTCCCCAAAACAAGCATATCAAGCAACATTCCAAACAATCTAGCAACTCATCTTCAGGAGTCTTAAGACATATTTCCCAAAGACTCCAGTTTTATACACTCTCGCACCACCCATTCAGCAAATACCACTGCCACCTTCTTTCAACTTCCATAACACACTCATCTGAAATGCCAACGTCAAAGCTTAAGAGCCAATGTTTCTTGTGGTCTGATTCCTTCGTGGTAATTTTTATATTATGGTTTAAAAGGATATAACTATCACAGCTTTTTAGCTGTCTATCGTAAGTGAAACACATCATCTCTTTTATATTCCAATGATCATCAATACAAGAAGGCAGATCACTATAATCAAAGTAACATTCTTCAGAAATAACTGAAAAAAGCACTACTTACTTCTTCTGCATGAAAATTAACAGCATATTTCCCCAAACCAAGTGAATGCAAGAAGCTAGCAACAGTTAACGGTTCCTCTCTCTGTAAACTCATAAAACAAAAGAGGCACAAAAAGTTGATTCGGGTTGAGACCTGATGATGACTCCAAATAAAAATACTTGTGCAAGAAATGGAAAAAAAGATTCCACAAAAAGATTACCATATATGAGACATTTTGCATGGTGCCATTCATTGGTGAAGTTCGTGTAACTGGATTGCCAGCTTGAGAGGTAGCTTTCATAGCAATAGGCACAGAGCTTGTTGGCCTAGAACTATCAATGACTCCATTGCCAATGTATCGTCCACCTCTTGACATGTGAATTGACCTCATTGGTGCAATTTGTCGTAATTCAGCAGAGCTTCTTGGCGGTAAGTACCCACCCGAATTTCCCAAGATTCTCTCTGGTGATCTAGCTCTTGACTCTTCCCAAGTCTGAGCGGAATAAAACCTCAAGTCCATTTGATGCATATCTTGTGCAACCTCTTTGGTAACAAATTTCCCAGGAATATTACGTCCACTAGATTGAGGCTTGTGTGAAAGCACATAAGAACTTGGAGAATGCTGAGTGGATCTTGAAAGTTTCCTCTGTTGATACACTTTCTCGCGCTCTTCAGCAGCAATAGCTTGCTTAGATATCCTTTTGCGCATCAACTTTAATCGAAGATCATTATGAGCAATCCGGGATCCTTTATGCATCACAATAGATTGGGGTCAATGATCATAAATGATATGAAAGGAAAAGAAAGTAAAGAGAACAAAGCATGCTACCGTTTACTCCATCATGACCAGGAGCCCATTTCATACCGCCTCCTCGATGCCTGAGACGACATCAAAGCCAATTTGTATTAATAATGTACAGTGTGCCTTGCATAATTCTTACAAATATTGTAACCTGATTATTTCATCCGTCCAGATGATTCCAAGTTCCAACACAAAATGATAATACTCGTGAATATAATGGGATAATTTGATTGTATGCGAAGCTGCTCTTAGTACAACTGAACCTGTTCTTGGTATAACTAACTAAGAAAGCTTTGTTCATTATAATACTTCGACAAGGAATTAAATTGTATATTAACAATATCCATTTCCTTCCAGCCAATTCATGTTGGAAAAAAAAGAGAGAGTGAAATCGCCTCTCCTGTTAACACATATTTCCTTACTGTATCCAAATGTTCAAGACTCCCACTAAAACAGGGAATTCCCTGATCTCTCAGAGGAATTATGAAGAACTCCATAAATAGTAGTCAAGTACCAACAGATGCCAACACACCTTTTATTCGTGGAAAACAAGAACCTGTCACCGTTGTTCTCAACTCTTTCTCCACTGGAGCGTTTGCCACCTTTTTTCACCACCTGCAAACATCGAAACCAATAAACAAAATACAACTCCAGTAAACCAACAAACAAAATACAACTCCAGTTCAGAAGAATCAAAATTCCAACCTTGTCCCGTACTAATTAGACGCAAACCAAATTCTTTGGAAGCAACCCAAAGAAGACGTAGAACGGATAACACTTAAAGAAACGGTCTTTACTGAATACCCAACACCAAAACAAAAACAAAAACAAAAAACACGAAAGCTCGATTCTTGAGTCAATATCTCAGATGCAGCCCCAAACCCACCAACCAATATCCCCAAAATGAAGAAAGTAACAATCTTTAACGAAAATGGTCCATATATAGGGACAAGGAAAGACATAATCTATTCATTCTCGGAGAGATAAGAGAGAATTAAAGAGGATACCCGGCCATTTCGACCAAGAGTGATGGTGACATCGGGCCTGGACATGTTATACCAAGAGAGACGGAGTCCTTAAGATCTTCAACAAGAAGACTGCTGCTCCGAAAAAAGTTTTACCAAACTGGCTCTATATTTTCATCATTTGATGATGATTGTGATTGAAGTAGGATGCAGTTTATGGGTCAGCTGAATCAGGTTTAACACAAAAGTTGTCTCAATTGGTTCAAAAGCAAAAGCAGAAGAAGAAAAGACCAAGAAGACGACGAAAGAAACGTAAGTGCTAAGTTGGAAGAAGGGCTCACTTTCAGAGTCACACGTCGTGCTCGTGGGGAAAGGAAAGTACTTTTGGGTTTGGATCGACGATTCTCGCCAATCACTGGGCTGGGCCTGTTCCTAATCTCACGTGGCGGCCTAAACAAGAAATGATTAACATTTTTTTTTGAGGGAAAAATGATTAACATTTTATTAAAGTATGTTCTAGTTTAAAAAATCTTACAATTTTGAAGTTTAAAGTATGTTTTAGTTTAAAAAATCTTACAATATTGAATTTTTTTAATTTAATTTTAAAAAAATCTCTTATGTTAAAGTTAGGTTAAAAAAATTAACACTAATATAAAATTAAATTAATAATTTAAAATAATTATAACAAATTATTAACTTAAATTAAATTTAATCAGTTTAGTTCGATTTTAAACTTTAAATTTTGTATAAATAATATTCGATTCAACCTTTGAATTTTGTATAAATAGTATTCGATTCAACTACGTCTAATTTTTACATTGCATGTGTTTTATTATTATTTTAACTGAACTTAAAATTTTGAAAAATAAAAGAATTTTTAAAGAATTTTAAAGATCATGATTTTTTTAAATTTCTTTAAAAATTTAAGTTTTTACCCATATAAAATAATATTATTTGATTAATTAACATTTTAATTATTTAAAAAATGATATTATTTTTTATAATAACTCAAGCCAGTTTGAATTGAACCAACTTGAATGAAATCCAATTTAAATCTAACCAAATTTTATTCAAGTAAAATTCAATCTGCTAATTATGTTATATATATATATATATATATATATTTGTTTTAAAAAATATTTGTTTTTTGATTTTTTATTTGACAAAAAACTTAAATCTTTAAATATTAAAAATAACCTATAAATTACAAATTTTAAATAAAAATTTTAAAAAATTAGACAATAAATTTTATTGAAGTATTATGATACAAAAAACTAGATTAGGGAGTTCATGAAACTAAAGATTTGATCTTTCAGTAACATAGAATTTGGTCATTATCAACATTTTGGGTTTTCAAATCTCGTTACTGTGAGTGAATATCATATTGAAGTCTAGCAAGCTTCATTCCCTTCGAAAGAATCATAAAGGAGATAAAGAAAGGATCAAAAGAAAACTAAAGCTGAAACTGAAAGCTGATCTTGGTAAGATGATGAAGTATTCCAAGCCTTTGAACAGGAATGAAAAACAGTGCAAGTCTTCAAATGGTAATTCTCTTAAATGGTACCATTTTCAAAGTGTAGTTTTCTTTTATATGATAACTAACAGTATCATATCCAAATCTAACCGGATCGGGGAAAAGGGGGATTAGGACACCAGACAGTAGCCATAGAAGGGGATAGTTCCAGCTAACAAGTGCATCTGTTCTGTTGTTAAAAGGACATGACAGCCAGTTGAATCTGTTGGTCAAAATATAAAGGACTTGCAAGGCAGCAGATTTCTTTGTGAATTGGATACATTACGTAATATACATACACATGATTAGTATCCCAATACAGAGATAATACTCATCTAGCAAGTACCCTTTAAACATTCACACGTTTACTGTTGTTTTCTTAATCTCTTCCAACGAGATTGTCTGCAGAGAAAAAGGAAATTATTTTCTCAGATGATTAAACAGAATGCAGAAAAATGTAACAATGTGACTGCAAAATGCAAAAAACACTGATGATCACATGAGTGAGTGCAAAAGCAAATTGGTTTTCTCTGTGTCAACATAATTGATTAGTTTGGAGTTTCTAATGTCAAGCCTTAAAAACGCCAAAACCGTAATAAACTCATTCGTATTGCAGGTTCCAATAGCATATATTAGCACAAGTTCAGAAATACAAAAGCGGGATTTATAATTACCTGATCCTTCCCGGAAAAATCATTTTCCGGTGTGAGAAATAGCATGCAGTGGCATTCCTTCCTGCGAAAACAATCTCACAATTAAAAATGGAGGACCGAGTATGAACTGATGGCAAACATCAGCCAGAGTTTTAGAAATTTGCAGTGTATTGGAATATTTCAGCATGGTACCTCAAATTATACGAGGAAATGTAAGAAGCTTATGTGTGTCTATCCAAAACCAAGCAAGTAAAAATTTTCTGATACATTCCCCATGTATGAATAATAATAGGCATATCACTAATACTTGAAACTTCAGTTTACCAGGCCAAAGTAGCTCCTGAACCATGAGATGCATGCAATTCAAGTTTACAGGCAGAAGTCTTTCTGCCCAATAGGTGATATCATATCTAAACCATTACTAATTGGTAGCATTCACCATTATCTCCAGATATGTATAGAAAAGCAAAACAAAATCACCAATAGATGATAGATAGACTGGACCGTCACCCTCATCATCCAGTTTGAACACGCCATGGTTCTGGCTTATACCACTTAAAAGGTAGCGAATAAAGGATTTCATTAACTAGAAGATTCCTTTCTGGTTCTAGGTGACCATGAAAGCCAACAGGCAACTAAAGATATTCAATCAACTTGTTTGCAGGCCTCTCTACAGCTATCGTTGCTGTATCTCTGTTCCCTTTTGCAAAATTTTTGGTGGAAGTCATAATGGTTTTTACTTTCACAGCACATTTTAATTATAGTACACCAAACTATATCTGGTTTCGGTCGTGATATACCAAAGGATGATCATCACTGAAATTCAAAGAAATCATTAACAATTGATAACACAGGCAGGTTTGCACAGCTTCTTTTCATCCAACCTAATCAGCATTTCAGTGTCCGCTAAACTCCACATATGCACCACAAATAAACCACAAAAGCATAATTTACTTAAGTGTCTCTTCAACAATTTTACTTCTGCAACTAACGCATGTTGCAGTTATAATAACTGCTCTAATTATAAAATATCACATTGCATTTTCGAATACTTCTTATTCCCAGAGTCATTAACTCACAGACTCTTAATAGGATAGAATTATGATGTGATATCAATTTATGAATACAGGCACAATCAAGTCAACCATAAAAAGTAGCACGACTAGAAACATCGCTTTCTATATAAATAAAAATGTTTAAAACCCCCAAAACACTATCCAAGACATTCCATCTACTGAATGTCTTCAATGTTTTATAAAGGAAAAGGTTCATTTACCTCTCTCTCATGGGAACACATGGGCAGTTCCAAAAGCCCTGCTTTGCTTCTGCATCCTTGTCATCGTAATGCCTATGTGCGATAAAGCCAATATCAGAAGATTACTAAAACGATAAATCTCATCACCTATTAAATTAAACAAATTGCTGCGGATATGTTAAAATAAATGCCAATGATTAAGGATAACAAAGGGGGATGTGCAAAATGACAATTACCTACAAGGGCAAAGAGGTGCACCCAATTGATCTTTGTGCTCAGCCAAGCCCTGTTTATTTCCAATTTATGAAAGCTTGAGGAACCAAAACCAAGGAAAACACAAAGTAAAGAGCACCCAACAAAGACAGCAGATTGAAGATACCAGAACAACAAGGTGTGGGTTTCCAAAAAAGCATCTTAATACAGTATGCCATCATTAATAGATTAATCAAAAAACAACTACATTGAAGAATTATAGAAATTATAGGTGCGAGCGAATTGAATTTTCCATTCATGTTTTAACAGATTGATGAGACTGCGCTACGATGGTTAAAGAGGTTAATGATAGAAAATAGACACACAACACACAATTAACGAACAGAAACCTAGTTGTTACCTTAATAACCACAGAAGTTACTCCCTTATCCACACAAAAGTAAGTTCCAGATTTGCGAGCATACTGCTCTGAGAACTTCCTCATTACCTCCACGGACTTATCCGACGGTTCCGCTGAGCAATACCGTCCAATTCAAAGCATTGGAAAAAAAGAAAGAAAACAATTAGCAAGAGAAAAGTATAATCAAAGTGAAACCCACTAAACAAGAACTCCATATGGGTTCAAATTTCTTTCCCAGAAGAGAGTATTCAACTAGTCCTATCTGATAATTCTTTCATCAATTCCCCAATATTTACTTGCAGTACGCGAAACATTGCAGTAGAAAGGTGAGAATTTGAGCCAGTACATCAACCATATAAGCATAAAGATAGAATCTTTAATGAAAAGGAGGCAAATTCAACTAGAATTCAGCCAAATTACCTTGGGCTCGAACAACAGTGTACACGGTGCGATGAGCCTGGGGGGAGATTCTGGGTGGGGCAACGAAGGAGGAAATGCCACCACCATAGCTACAGGAGCTTGTTTGTAGAGTCATGGCCGAAGTGGGATTCAGTTCAATGTATTGTAACAAGGAAAACACCAGTTTATTTATATAAGAATCTCAGTGCTTATCTATCCGAGTTGAAGTATTTCGATCGAGTCTTAGGATTACAAGTTTTGTGTGTTAAGGCCGTACCCGCCACTCGTTTCAAGTAAAATATCGGTCGCCGGCTCATAGAGACCACAGAAATTACTTGCAGTAAGGTCTACGGAACTTGTATATCATTTGAGTAATTCTAATTTTTAAACATTTTAAAAAATAGTTTAATTAATATTTTTATTTAAAAATAAAAATATTTAAGTTAATTAATAATTAATATTTATTTTCATTAAAAATTAAAAAGATTTAAATTTATTTAAATTTGTATAAATCATATAAAAAGGTTATTTTTAATAATATGTCATATTCATTAAATACTTGATGTTTTTTATTAATTATATCAGCAAAAACCGAATGTTTTGAAGTTAATTGTTAAAGTTTTAAGAAAATAATCATTTAATTGAAATTTTTAAAAGTTTAAGTACTAAATTGAAAACATATCAAAAGTTAATACTTTAAAATGAGTTTAGCTTGATATTTTTATAATTTTATTCAATATATTTATAATAACTCAAATTAGATTAAACTAATAACTCGAAATCAGTTCAAAATCTAATTAAACTCGTATCAATTTCTCAAGCCAACCCAAATTTAACCCAAAACCCAATTAAATTATATTTAATCCATTGACTTTGACTTAAGTCTAACCAAATGCAGTTGCAATGTCTGATTTTTTGACCTCGTAAAACATGGAATCCAAAGATTCTGTGTTCAAATCTCCTTATCTATACTCTCTCGAGTCTATCGTACGGAACTTACCTAATACGGAATACCCAATTGACGTGATTTGCAGACTATTACGTTAATCCGAAGATTTACCCAATGCGCATTCAAAGGACAGTGAGTTCTTTTTTTTATTAACAAAAAACTTGTTTTTGGCAAGATTTATAGGTGTTTAAATAGATTTCATCATCGTGTTGGATGCAATTTTCAGATATTCTACAATTTTTTGACGACTTTCTGATCTTCAACAAGAAATGATGATTTCATTCGGCTTTTGCTAAATAACGTATGTACAGGTTGGAGCACCAGCTATGGAATCTCAAAAAGAACTATTCCAAGCCTGAACTAGATCACAAACTCCATAAACAACTTGCATTTGGATACATTTTCGGGTAAGGAGATGGTGTTGTGACAAAAAAATTTTTAAAAAAATTCTTGAACTAACCAGCTCAACCTTGATCTACTGGAAAGAAGCTGGTCTCATCATATCGAGACATCTTGCACCGGATGAAATGCATGAATGGAACGGCTTGAATCCTTTGTATCCGTTATACCTGTAATGAATAGGAGTCACGAAATTCATGTAATGAAATCATCACAGATGAATTCTTCGTTAAGTGCACTCATTAGCATTCCAGAAGGCATGGATTTACGGGTTAAATAGTAGAGGCAGAACCAGTTCCACAAATGCTTAATTTTCAGATGATGGAGTCGAGTTTTTCTGCAGCCCACATTCAAGTCTTATCGCTGCCATGAGATCGGGAGAAACTGCACGCTCGGTGTCATCTTGTCTGCCTACTGAAGTTCTCGTCAAATCTGGAGCATACTTCATTCGCTTGTGGCCAGGTTCTAATTCAATTCCCCAACCCCTGTAAAGTATGACTTTACTAGGCTCCTGGGAGACCAAAACAGCGCCAGTTGCTTGCTGCGAAATTTATAGAAGCATGACTGTCAACCAATTTATTCAAGTTCAACAAAAGCATCACTTGATAAAAATTCAGTGCACAGACCTCAAGCTGGAAGATAACCTCTTGGACCGACGTTCCTTCAGCTCTGCCTTTGACATTCACTATAGCAAGAGGATGCCTCTCAAAGTGAGCCCTGATCGTTTTCGCAACACCAGTTACGATATTATTCTTCCCTGATACATGAGAAAAGTGGCAGAAATTCTAGAGTCAACTATCTGCATCAAAACAAAAACACCATTTGAGAAGTAAATGTGATCACTTGCTTGCCAATATAAGGTGGACAGAATCCATTATGATAATTGGATCACACTATAAAAGCCTCCATGAGAGCCAAACCGAACTCAAAGATATCAGAAAATAAGGTAAATTTCAAGTCTTGGTATTTCGTAAGAATTGCAGAAGAATCACTTTCCTATTTCAGGGTTCAGGAACAGCAAGCATAGGAACAACATGAACAATTTTGTGGGACAAAGAAAACCATGTATGAGAGTAAAAATTACCTACTGCAAGCACTGGGCGCTTCTTCATCTTCAAGGCTTGCTTTCGTAGAAGCAACCTGTCTTTGTTTGAAAGCTGAACCCTAGATGGCATTCTGTTCTTTTCTTCTGGAATACGCAAAACCGATTCCTTCAACAAATTTTCAGGTGAGTTGATGGTTGGCTGTATTGCATCCTTATCAGAATAACCATGCTGCACATCAGAGAGGCAAGGAGATCCCCTTACCTGTGCCTGAAATCCCCGCCAATTATACTAATCAGCCCGAGAGGAAGGATGAAACGGTAATCAAACACAAAGTATTGAAAATCTTACCGTGACTTCATCAGGGATAAACACCACATCAGCAGGTCTAGCAGTGAACTGACTATTATTTGTTTCGACATGTGTTAATGTAGATTCACACTCAGGTTCGGTGTTGCCAGTCTCGTCTCCATTGACAATTGAAGAAAGATCACACTGGCTAGCCTGCTATCATTAAGGTTATCAAAGGTCAAATCAGCTCCACTTGTGTCTCTAGACTAAGATTTGATAATAAAGGCCAGTAATCAATATGATTCATAAAGAAGAAAAAGAAAAGACAATCCATGTTGGAGGTAAAGTGAAAACCATTGACAACAATCCAATCCATCAGAAGCATTGATGTGGATTGTATAGACCATTACCAGTAGGATACAAGAGGCAGCACTTTAGAATGAAGAATCATCAACAATAGATTGCAAACACAAATAAAAATAGCATAAAGTATATCTGCATACTTTTATTCCATTCCTTACCTGTACTTCTACTCCGTTAGCAGGAACAACAGAATTGGAGTGATGATCAGACCTTGTTTCAGAGTCATATTTTACTTGTGCATCAGAATCGGCTAACTTCATATCCTCTTCGACCTAAATCACACACAAAAAAAGTCACTGATTCTGTTAATTTAAAACAGAGCATAAATTTGGATGAAATACGAATTAAAGTCATAAAAAGAGAATATCTTTGACACATTTTTAATGATTGTACATTCGTATATTCTTATTGTCTGTATCTGTATATAAAAGACATAGCTAACCACCTGAAATCTTGAATCATCAACTGACTGCATATTGAGTGCTTCATTCTCCTTGGCCTGGGTTAGAAAAGTAAATTATTTGTTAGCCACATCTATAATACAATAAATAAAACATGAACGCATGAAGCTTCCATTCTGAAACTAATTAGATACTCACCAGTTTCAGTTTTAAATCATCTATATTTCTCGTAAGCCTCAAGACATCAAGTTTCAAAGACTGCATTGAGAAAGATTGTACAATAAATAAAATCAGACACATTTTGAATTTGCAGCAAACATGCACTTAAAAGAACATAATTGCTGTAGAAGCTCAAGTGTTAGGAAGAAACTACATCAGAAGCCCGAAAGTATCATTGACAGTATCAGCACCTGTCACATGGTTTACGAGCTAACTACTTTTTGTTCCTTAAATAGTAAGAAAAGAAGTTCGCAAGTTTCTGTTATTGATCAAGATTCAAACTCAAGAAACAAAAACACCGAGGTAAACGTCTCATCTTCACCTAAGAATAGAAGTCCCAAGACATTTAGTTAATATGCCACAAGTACGGTTAATTCTAATGGTTGCACAAAATCAAACTCAAGTCATAAACTGTTTGACAAGTTAGGTCTCTGGTCCTTCACCCCAAAAGTTCTATCAACAGGCCTAAAAACAGTAAAATTTCCACCCATCAAATCCCTTGAACATCGACAGCTCACGTCAAAGGTATGCTCCAACATGCAAATGCATGCACAGTAATACTCGCTTACTCACACATGGAGATGGAAAGTCAAGTTCTACCTTCCGACGTTGTGCTTCTATGGACCTCTTCAGTGCTGCCCTTTTATTCAGAAGGGTAACTGGTCTCAAGCAAGGAGGTCGCCTGTAGTTCTTTCCACGATATACGATGATAGCATAGCCCTTAGTAACATGCTCCACAGCCACTAAAATTCCACCACTTTCTGCCTCTAAGGTGCGAGCTACTTGATAAGCAGATTCCAAACCTTTCTCTTTGCATATTATTTTCACTAGTTCCCTATACTTCCAATGAAGATGCATGTTTTCAATTGTTCCTGCAAAAACCCCCCGTCTACCTGACAAGAAAAGAGAAAAAGTAATCAGAAACCTTTCTGGTAGTATTGCCGTTTGGATGGTCTTTCAAATACTATTGTACTCCTAAAGAAAGGACCAAACATCAGCACTTGCTTTGTGATCAATATCCTAGCAAGAGAGCATATTTCACCTGTTAACAGGAAAGGCTTCATCTTCAACCCAATTTTGCGCAGCATATATCTCTCTTCTTCAGTTATACCTTCCTTGTCAACCTCTTTTTCTTGAGGCATCTCAGTGTTTTCTAGCTCTTCTAGAACTTTCTCTGCCTTAGCTTTCTTTTCCAGTGCCTGTCAGAACATGTAATATGTAACAGAAATGGAATCTAATATGGGGAATAAAATTTCACCACCTTTGCCAAAATCATACCAAGGATAGTTTGATGCTAGTCCTCTTGATTGCAGCCTCCATGGACTTTAGCTTCCTTTGCTTTGAGAGATGGAAGCTCTCGTCATTGTTGTCATCAAGTTTGTCTCCAAAGTCACGAAGCACACTCCCATCTTTAATATCCTGAGAAGATTCAGCTGATGACCTACCATCCATCCTCTGTTTATCCCCATATAAGCCCTGCTTTCTTCTCTCCTCTATTGAAGAAGAAACTGCAAGTGGTAGAAAATCTTTTCCCCTATACAATACAAAATACTCCCTATCCCGTGAAAGCAGAGTTCCTCCAGTCAGCCACTGAGACCACACATTTTAAGGTTGAGACGCAGATGTATCATAAACGCTATGCAATAAGAAGGTTTGAACAAGATTTGAAACCTAAGCAACTTGTACATAAATACTGGAACACAAGTGATTAAGTATAGAATCTTCTGTGCACCCGAATAGTGAGGCTTAGATCTATGTGTGTATGTATTTGTTCAATAAGTTTGCAGATCTCTTTTAAATTCCTTCTACATAAAGAACCATTTAAACTGATATCTTATATCTTCTTTATTAATGAATTACAATCATAAATGCATATCTGCCTCAGCCACCATAAGTTACTACCAATGCATTCTGACAGCCGATGTAGAACTAACTTGCATTTGTATTACTAAAGAAAGTAAAAGGCCAAGAGCTCAATCACTTCAACCAGAAAAAGGAAATCTAAAAGCATCAATTTGATTCTTGCAAGTAGATTAGGTATTACTTAAAATGTTATTTTCTCATAGTTCCTAAATAACAGAAATGCTTTCCTACTACACAAAATGGTAAAAGAACAGAATGATACTAGAAGTTGTTTTGGACTTGTGATAAAAAATAGAAATAAAGATGAAATGAAACAAAAGACTAAATTTGTCTAAACAAACCTTCAACTCTTCAGCCATCAGCCGACTATTGGTGTTCTGAACTCCTCTCTTGATAGCAATTTTAGCAATCTCACATTTTTCCCATAGCTTAACGATCGCAGCAGCCAATCCTTGAAGTTTCCTATTTCTACCTGATATAAGAATGAAATTTTAAATAATAAAATATTCAACCAGAATAACACAACCCCATGAAATTGGAAATCAATCTCACCTAGAGCAAAATGGCAAGGCAAGGGTCGTCCAAGCCTCTTTAGCGTTGTCATTTCATCATTAGTTAGAGTAGGACTGATGCCATACGGAAGAAGGCGGAATGGCCTCCGATATCCAGGAACAATAGCAGGTAGGAGGTCAGCATCAACCGGAAGAGGGTCGTAGCCCCACCACTCGGTAAACCGTGGACCTAATCCATCTAACAAGCGGTCAGCTTCTTCCGCAAGCTGTGCCTCACCCGGTAGCTGAAATCGTGCTATATTTGGGGAACCAACACCTTGTATCAGAGTCGGATGAGCCATTTTGCTACTTGGACTTGTTGCAGAACTATCTACACCATCAGTTTCTCCCAAATCAACATTTGAGCACGTTGCATTACCCAGGGTAGCTTCTTTTGTCGGGTTATCGTCTAATTTGAAATAAGGATACTTATAATTAGCACCTCTATATAAAACTAACTTAGCTCCAGACCTCCATACAACCACACCTCCAGTTTTTCTCTGCAAATAAGAAACAAAGAACTTACAACAGAATTCCTATTGCTATATTCCAAACCTTATAATCCAGAGTGCATTCTTGTTATTATTATCGAGCTCACTTGACACTTAAACTACAGGCAAATCAAACAAAACCAGAACAAGGACATACAAACAGAACACAAAATTGAATCACCAGTAAAGTAGAAACCCACTTAAAAATCATAATTTCCAAAGATCAAGTTCCTAACCTCCAACAAATCATGTGTCCTCTTCATATTAGTCCTGCAAAAATCTTCACAAACAATCTTCACTACCTCCTCCCTCCTCCACCTCTCGTGAATCCCATTCACAATGCCTTCAGTAACTCCAGCTTTACCAACCTTCAACTTCCTTTGCTCCGCAATCCCAATAGTTCTCAGCCTCCTTAGCTCTGCAGTCGACAAAGTCAACTCCGCCAAAGTTGGAACTCTCTCCTTTTTCTTACTCGCTGCCTTCTCTCTCTCTTTCTCTATCTCATCACTCAGTTCATAGTACCTCGCTATCGCATACCCAGATCCGGGTCTCGGGACAGGATTCTCCGGCGTGCTCCAGCTGGGGTCCAACGTGTGCCCGACCCGATTCCTGGGAATTTGGTGAGGCAACGGTACGAAGATCTCTCCAGCAGCTTCTGCACCACTTTCCGGTGGCAAGTTATCGCCTTTCTCCTCGGATAAGCCGAGGGAACGGAGCTTTTCGGCGATACGTTGGATAGCGGAGTGGGGTAGTTTCTGAATATCGGAATTGGAGTGGTTAACGGAGCAGCGAAAGTGGGAGTTGGAAGAGGGCGTAAGAGGGAGGTTAGAGTGGAGGAGAAGGGTTCTGGGGATAGGGAAGAGTGGCCGAGAAGAGGGTTGTAGAAGGGTTTTAGGTGGCGGTGGCAATGGTGGAGGATAGAGGTGGTTAAGACAAAGCCACATCTTTCATGGGCATTAAGCCAATCCCACGCAAAGGAACACAGCTGAACTGATAAGTGAAGACTTCACGCATGTCTAGATTTTGTCACGTGATTTGCTCGTGATCCAACGATGTACATTTCGGTTCACTGCTTGCCTTGGGTTAAGATTTAATTTAATTGAACTTTGGACCGAACTTGGGCATGATAGGTTGGGCCAGCCCGAAACAGAGCCCGAATGACAATAACCCTTTTTAAGACGATATTGACATATTGTTTCAATTTAAGTTTTTAAAATAATATAATTTATTATTTATAATATTACATGATATTTTAATATTCTCAAAATCATAACAAAATTAAGTTTTGTTTATCAATATTCTTTTAACAAGATTGGTTAAATCTGTATTTTTTACTTCAACATTTTATAAAATATCTAAGTAAACTCTTATCTTTGCACTTTATTATTCATTATAAGGAAGTATATTACGTTAGAAATTCATAAGTAGGGTAATTTTATGTCGGAAAGAAACATAAAGAGGAGTGAATTTATATATAAAAATTTAATTCATAACTCATTGCATTAAGGTTTTTGGTTGAGATATGATGTTTTAGTTGTATATAGGCTTATTTGGATTTGATCTAATTTTTTCAAAGGCCCCTAAAAAAAACCCTTTATTGGTATCGGAATTAGGTTTTTAATAAAGTCCAATAAATAAATATTCACGAATTTAAGTCAGATGAATGGGTGATTCATGGAGTGACTCAAATGACTTTGTATTAGCTATCAGCTGAGGACTATCTACTGGTGAAGGGGAGATCTTGGAAATTCATAAGTTGAGTAATTTTACATAAGAAAAAGATACAAGGATAAAGAGAATATATATAAAAATAACACTCATAATGTTGAGAAAATTTACTACAACCTCAACAACAATAATAACAAGAGAAATAAAGTGCAAGAAACTAAATCAACACACGCGTAATTTATATGAAAACCCCTCTCAACTAGGTGAAAAATCATAATCCAAATCTCCACCACGAACTAAAATCAATCCACTATAATAATCAAGAGTACAATCGGCAACCAGTAACAATAGTCTCAACAATAAGTATAATTATCTCTAAGCTTTAGTACAAATTGAAAAACCTAATTAATTTAGCACTCTCTACAAACCCAAGGGATACTAACACCGAATACTTGTCAATGACGATCCGCTTTTTATTGATTATCTCATCAAACAGATGTTGTCCCACACGCCAAAACAATGGAGTAGGCTTCTCTTTTGACCCTCCTCTAATTTGGTTTTTACGACAATCGTCCCCTCTATAGCAAAAAAGGGTAAAGCCTATTTATCTCATTGTAAATTGGTTTCTCCAATAAGCCACCAAAACCTACCATCTATGAGCTAATCAAAGAACTCTTTATTTAGTGGGCCACCACTTATAAGTAAAACAAAGCTCAACCTTACAAAACTCACATAACTAGTATTTGAAATTTGGAGAGATACCCAACATATTCCTCCCTCGACCCAAATCACCAAACACCTCCACCTCATTTTAAAATCGGACTTTCTTCTTCACGACCTTGCCCCCCAGATGCAATGGCCCTTTATATAGCACATGTTGTTGTCGACCTTTATCCCTTGCATCACCAAGCAAGCACTGCGGTACACTTTGCACCACCTCCCATTACCAACATATCCATGCACGTACTTTGTTAATTCACCCAAGGAAATAAGCCTAGCACGAGCACTTGACACATACCTCACATTGTGGAAGGTTTGGGTTATACCATCATCGAGCTTTATCCTTACGGTCCCCATGCCTTGGATCTTCAATTTTTGATCACCCATTATGTTGATGTGGCCATACTCTCCATCTTGGTGCAAAGTATCAAACAAGGCTTGGTCTCTATAAACATGAATCGACTCGACCGAATCCAACACCCAACTTTCTTAGCCCTCCTTCACCTCACCATGAGTAGCCAATAACAAATTACCATCACTATCACCTATTACCACATTAGCAGAATCACCATCATCATCTACTTTAGTCTTGCCCTTCTTCTTTTGCATCAAACGGAGGCTTTTAAAGTCTTCCATCATTTTTGGACAGCGGCTTTTGATGCGACTATTCTCCTTACAATAGTAACACTCCATGTTACTAAAGTAACACTCCTTGAGTCATCTCCTTTTCCCTCTTGATTCCTCCCTCTCTCAAACTCCCTCACAACTAGTGCTCGATCACCATCACTCGGAGAACCTTCATCAATATGTGTCATCATCCTTTTGTTCTCTCTCAATACCACCATAGCTTCGTCTAGCGTAATCTTCTCCCTACCTACAAGCAATGTCATGATAATGGGTCGGTAGGACTTAGGTAATGAAGCCAACAACAAGAGAGCTTATTCTTGATCAGTGATCTTCTCATCTGCATTCTTCAACTAGGCTATTAGTTGGTTGAACAAATTAATGTGGTCCTGCAAGGTTGTACCCTCCTCCATTCTCAATTGGTACAACGCTCATCTCAAGCACAAGATATTAGTCAACGATTTGGAGGCATAAACACTTTGGAACTTATCCATCAAAGCTTTTTGATTCGTCTCACTCAAGTAGTTGTACTTGATCTTTGGAGCTATAATCAACCAAATCGTACTAACCGCCTTCTTCTTCGTGGACGCCTATTTGGTATCATTCAAACTTGCTGGCTTGTCCGCTTTCAAAGCTACATCTAAATCTTATTGTACCGACAAGTTCTCAATAATACTCTTTCATACTCAAAAGTTTATTTTCCCATCAAACAAGGGAAAGTAAAATTTGGAAGTACTGTTTTCACGCATTATCTTTTCACACTAATTTCTCCCAAATCAAACAAGCAGTAATTTTCCCTACACAAGGATCCTCCAACCACAGCTCTAATACCACTTGTTGGAGAAAATTACTATAATCTCAACAACAATAATGGAAAGAGAAATAAAGTGCAAAAAATTAAATCAATGCACACGTAATTTACGTAAAAAACCTCTCTCAACTAAGGGAAAACGCATGATCCAAATCTTCATGGACTAAAATCAATCTATTATAATAATCAATAGTACAATCAGCAACCAACAACAATAATCTCAATGACAAGTACAATTATCTCTAAGTTCTACTAAAAATCGAAAAACCTAATCAATTTAGTACTCTCTATAAACTTAAGAGATACCAACATCGAATACCTGTCGCTGATAATCCGCTTCCTCTTAATTATGTCACTAAACAGTTGTCGTTTCAGACACCAAAACAATGGAATAACCTCTCTTTTTCTTGATCTCTATTCTGGTTTTTACGACAACGCCACTCTATAGCAAAAAAGGGTAAGACCTATTTATCTCATCATAAATTGACTTCTCCAATAGATCACTGAAACTTATCACTTATGGGCCAATCAAAGAATTATTTACTTAGTGAGCCACCACTTATAAGTAAAACAAAACTCATCCTTACAAAACTCACGTATCTAATATTTAAGATTCGGAGAGATACTAAGATTGGATGTCTCGGTGGTAAATGAGTTTAGTTGGATCGATCCAATTCATGGTCAGGCTCCTTAAAACCCAATGATTGTCACCTGTAGATTACCTGTCTTTTAACTCTTGCCAACACCAACCTTTCCTAAACAGTCATGAAAGGATGAAACCCCAAAAGAAGCAAGAATCACACAGACAACACAGACACAGTTGTTCAGGCCTTTGACTCCCATGTTGTTCTCTTTGCAATGAACTTGAGAAAAGGTGAATATTTAACAACTAAACAGACCTCCATTGATACACCTACCCCCTGTATGGTTGATGTCTCCGGGGACGGAGACAGATGACAGGACAAAATAATTCTGTCTTCGATGATGTTTGGTTACTGTCTTCAATTTTTTGTCCACCGTCTCCAGATGGCAGGGATAAAATTTTTTGTTCCTCTAAAAAATGAAGGATAAAAATTTTTGTCTCCGTCTCCGAGACAAAACACATAAGCAACTTCCAGAAATATCCCTCCTCCCACAAAAGCAAATTTTTTATTCTTAATTATATTATTATTATTAT
>JANZLC010000001.1:24389041-24400949 GCA_026413385.1 Erythroxylum gracilipes
TTGTATTTCTTTTGGTTGTCTCGACGACTCACCCTGGGTTTAGCCTTGGGGGTCGGGACTCGGGCCCAATGGTCTTCTTGTGTTTCTGTTCTGGATAGTTGGGCTCCGTGAACGGGGTCAGATACCGATGGCTGGGCTCCGGGAGCGGGGTCCAGCAGTGATAACTTGGGGGATACTGATATAACCTTTTTGTTCGATTGTCGCCTTGGGGTTAATTCAAAAATTTAACCAAAGATTGCATATAGTGCAACCTCGTGTCGTTCTCTTTGAGGAACCAAAAGATGATATTAAATTCCTAAGTAACTAGATGCAATGCAACCTAGATTATAAAATGGGGTTGATTTGAACAATTATTGCTAAAGTTTGCAATGAATTGAAATAAACATTAAGGACTTGTTTTTGGTATTTTAAAATTGAAATGATTAATATGAAATGACAATGAGTGCGTTGAATAAGAAGACAAGCACAAGTAATTAACAATGATAAATGCGATCCTCCAGTTCAATAGCATAGGAAATCATCACTCAAACAGATATGGGAGTTAAAACAATTAAACCAAGAATTAAAATTGATCTTTTAATCTAACAACTGAGCCACCTCAAATTGTTACAAAACTGATTTCCAAAAATCCCAATTTACTAACTGCCACCAGAATAGTAAAATAGAATTAATGAATACTAAAACTAATGCTCGATTTTTATTTAGTAATTAAGAAACAGAATTAATGCCAATAACAAATAAAATAATCCAATAATTCAAGCCACCTTGAATAATCACCAATTTTGCTAAAATCTCAATACAAAGTTTTGACCTAAAACAAAGTAATGAAATTAAACCTAAAATTAACACAATATCAATTGCTAAATAATAATCCAACCACAGAATCTTCCAATTCAAAGATATAATTAATGCACAATTCCAAATAATTAAATAGTTATCGTAAGATTTAGGAATTACTAAATAATTAAATGGTTGAAAGGTAAATGTAGTTTAAACTCCCATATAAAAACTCCAAGCTCCTGCTTTTTCCATTAAACCAAAGGATTATGATAAATTAGCCAAGAAAATTCATTGGAGATGATGCCAACAATAAGCTCCAACGGTTAGCCATGATGAGTTGTTTTTCACGCCTGCGTTCTCCTCGTTTGATGTAACTAATTTCATTTACTTTGTTTCTAGATCCACAGTAGCCCACGCATACAACCAGATGTCCACACCTAGCCTTCATGCAAAACTCACGTAACCTCCACGTTTCTATGAAGCACACACATGCAACATCTCTCACATTTGTACATCACCACCTTCACGATCTCCTCTCCATGCACACACAGTCACCAAACAGTTGGCCAGATGTTGCCTCCTCAAGCCACTATCGCGCATAGCCAACAATGCCCAGCTCCTTGCTTCTTTTTCCTTTTGATTTTTCTGCTCCTTCCACACACCATGCTAAAACCACACAGCCCTTTAAATACACGCAGAGGCCACTCTCTAAACACAACCCACAAATCACGCAACTTTCTTTTTTTTTTTTTTCAGACAACACCTCCACCCAACAACGCACTCACGCAAATCACACAAAACCTACCTCAGCCAGCTGCCGCTCTCACATTTCTGCCTCAACGCCAGCTCCTAGATCCACGCATAGTTACCTAGCTCCACTTGCGCCTCCTTAAGCATAGAACACGCACACTACAGTCACTAAGTAGCTGCCTAGATGTTGCCTACTCAACCCTCTCTTCACTCCACAACACAATGCCAAGCTCCTTTCTATTTGCTTTTTATGTGTATTTTTATTTCATCTCCAAAAACCACTCACACACCCATGTTGCATACACCAGCTCATGCCAATCACACAAATCACCTACCACCACACTATACATTTATCCCTCTTGGTCTATGCAGACCATGCATGACCCCATACTACCTACAAGCACACTACCTTTTTTCGCCTTCTTTGTATACTGATGTGACAATTTAAACCCTTGTAGACCTCTCATGTTCACAGTGTCATTTATGCCACGCTACTCCTCATTTTTGTGTCTCAACATTATCGTTTTTGGCCATGTGATGCTTGCATTTGTGGTTCTCTTTTTCAGGTGCTTTTAATGCCTTGGATCATGACTTCTTAATCATTTTCAGTGTAATTTCTCCAAGTACTCTACAATTAAAATTACAAATAATGTAGCATCAATTGTCCAAAAATTAATGTATTATAGTTAAACCAAAATATGACAATTTTTGCCCATATAAACAAAAATTAAATGTAAGGCACAATAATTCAAATAATAATCAAATAAAGCCATAAATGAGTTTTTCAGCTACATATGTATGCTCTAATATGGTTTTTCATTCTCATATGAAACATCTTGGATTGAACTACCATTTTGTTCGCGAACAGGTGCAACAACAACATCTATGGGTATCTCACATCTCCACACTGGATCAAACAACTGATGCCTTAATTAAACCACTGTCTAAACACAAGTTTAAAGCTTTTTGGACCAAGATGAATGTTACGTCTTGTGACCTCATCTTGCAAGGGTGTAATAGGAAGTAGTTAGCGTATATCTACAATGTATATCCACACAGATACTTTATTATTCATGTATATCCCTTTAGATACTTTATTATACAATTAGTTACAACAACTCTCTGTATATATTTCATGTACACTTCGTAATACAACACAACCTTTTCTCAAGTCATGTAAGTATCCTTACAGTAACAACATATTTTTTTCCACTGCATATGCGATCCTACAATTGGTATTAGAGCTAAGTTGCATTCACATCATACTTGAAAAAATGCCAATGTTATAATTTGCATATTTTGTGTGTTACTTGTTTTAACACATGGAAGTTATTTATTTAATATGTATGAGATCATCTTGGCTTCACGGTGAAATTGGTTTCACAGAAAATGAAAACTCATTAAGGGAGCGGTTGATTCGCATGGGATAATGGTAATAGAAATGAGAATGAATATAGTGAGTAACGAGAATGGATATTATCATTATAATTATGATGGTTGATTAAGAGAAAGAAATAATTACTATTACCATTGATAGTTGTTGATTTGTAAAAAAATATTAAGAAATAAAAATTGATTATAATTAATAATATTATATTTTAGTTAATGAATGAATTATAATTAATCATATTATAATTAATTTATTATATTATGTTAATTAATTATTTAATTAATTATATTTTAATGAACTATATTGTAATTAATTAATTATATTTTAATTAATTATAAACAAAATTAATTAACTAATATTATTATTTTCATTAATTAATTATATTTAATTAATTAGTATTAAAATATTTTTTTAAAAAGAGCCACTACTAAAAAATGAGTTTCATTCCTTTACTAAATGGAGGGTACGAAAGATTTTCCAAAACTGAGATATCAAATTATTGCTCTTATAATAGTAATCAACAACTAATCATTCACTTTTTAATCTTTACCTTTTAATCTCTTCGCATACCCATCAAATACTCCCTAAATATATTTGTCAGATGTTGTACGTATGGTTTAATACAGAGTTGTTTAAAAGCATTTGGTTAAAACCTTCCGACATTCACTGTGAAATCAGATAAAATAATCATTAAAGGGTTTTAATACATGTTACATGGTATAAAGAATTTTGGTTAAAAGCTTTTGACAGATGTTGTACGTTTAAGAAGAAGAAGTTGGTCTTCTTCTTCTTCTTTTTTTTTTTTGACAAAAGAAGTTGGTCTTTTAGATGGTACATGCGTTATATGCATAAAAAAAGACTAGCTGTGTGAAAAATAAAAAAGAAGATGAATAAAATAAAATAAATAATAAATAATAACAACTAATTCTGCAATTGTATATACGATTGATAGCATGTGTATTAGATGAATAAAAAAAGACTGACTTGGTTTTCAATAACTAATTAATAAGAAAACTTTATTTTAAAAGATATTCTAAGTTATCTTATTAATTAGTTATTGAAAATTGTTAAAAATGAGTTATTTATTATATTCAAATTTAACCATATTTATATTACGATCTAAAAGTGAGACATATTTTCAGTGTAGAGTGTACAAAGACTTCGTAATTTTGAAGTTTATTATCGATTAATCTTCATAAATTTCAAGTATTTGTTATTTATCAACTTTTGTTATGATCAGTATGATTATTAAGCACAATAAATAAATTTAAGATTATAATAATATATATTTTTTAAAACTACGTATACATTGTTATAATTAGTATTGTTCACGTCATACTTAAAAAAATGCCAATGTCATAATTTACGTATTTTATTGTGTTCCTTATTTTAACACATAGAAGTTGCTTATTTAATACGTAAGAGATTATCTTGGTTTCACGGTGAAATTGGTTTCACAGGAAATGAAATATATATTTGTCAGATGTTGTATACGTATGGTGTAATATGATGTACGAATGGTTTCACGGTTAAAATTGGTTTCACAGGAAATGAAATACACTTGTCAGATGTTGTACGTATGGTGTAATATGATGTACGTATGGTTTCAGGGTGAAATTGGTTTTACAGGAAATGAAATGTATTTGTCAGATGTTGTACATATGGTGTAAAATGATGTACGTATGGTTTCACGGTGAAATTGGTTTCACAGGAAATGAAATATACTAGTCAGATGTTGTACGCATGGTGTAATATGTTGTACGTATGGTTTCACGGTGAAATTGGTTTCACAGGAAATTAAATATATTTGTCAGATGTTGTAGGTATGGTATAATATGTTGTAGGTATGGTTTAATACAGAGTTGTTTAAAAGCAGTTGGTTAAAACCATCTGACATTCACTGTGAGAATCACAGGAAATAATCAATAAAGGCTTTTAATACATGTTGAACCAATCCAAAGGTTTTTCGTTAAAAGCTTTTGACAGATGTTTTTTCATGGAAAAAATCATTGAAGGCTTTTAACTGATGTTGTACGTTTAAGAAGAAGAACGATGGCAGTATATGCACAAAGAAAGACTAGCTGTGTGAAAAAAGAAAAAACAAGGTGAATTAGATAAAATAAGAAAATAAATAATAACAACTAATTCTGCAAGCTACCTTCTCTCTTCTTTAAATGCTCTGCCTTCTCTCTTACTTTCTTTTCCCGCTTCTTTTTGGATTTTACCTTTTTAACCCCTGCCCTTTGTTGCCTGCCCCTGTCTTTGGCTTTTGCCTGTAGCCTTTGCAAACTTTTCTTGGTCCCCTGTTTTGACGCAAGACAGTCACCCCTGCCATGGGTGAACCGTCTTCGTCTTTGGGGCCCTTTCCCCCTTTACCGTCGACGGTGGCTACTGGTAGCCCTCCAGCATCGCGCAAGATGGAGGAAGGAGAGCTTTGGGCGTCACCTCCGGCTGGGCGTGGAGCTTGGCGTGACAAGGTGGGTCAGCTGAAGAAAGTCGGTAAGCTTCAGTTCTACCTGAACGTTCTTCAAGATGGGATTGTGTCCCCTCCGTAGAGATGTTGCAGGCTGGAGCTCGAGCTTGGTCCAATGCTTTGGTTGGTTTCTTCTGGTCTAAGAGACTTGCTTTCCCGGTGGTCAGTGCGTGGGCTCGTGGTTGTTGGGGGAAAAAGGTCTTTGAAAAGGCTATGCTCTGGAGAGATGGGTCGGTACATTTCAAGTTTTCACCTAATGCCAATCTTGGGGAAATTCTGGAACTAGGGCCCTGGCACATTGGGGATCAACCACTGTTTCTCAACAACAGTGGAGACCAGGTATGGGTGTTCACAAGGGCGCCATTGATGTTATTCCACTTTAGGTCCATTTTCAGGACCTCCCGATGGAATATTGGACGATATTGGACGATTAAGGGTCTTAGCCATTTGGCGAGTGGGTTGGGTATACCCCTCTGTATGGATGCTCAAACAACAGCGATGGATTGTATAGGATATGCTAAAATTTGTATTGAGGTCTCCAAGGACGCTGAGTTGCCTGAGTGTTTGTCCATCAAAAGACTGGGTGAAAATGGGGAACTCATCTGTGATAGTATTTCGGTGTCCTATCTGTGGAAGCCTAAAGTGGGAGGTCGGAAGTGGGTTGCTACAGGGAGAGTGTTTAAATTTGGGTGGCATGCCAACTTAGACAGGGCAGAGAGACCTATGCCAGGGCAGGTTCAGCCTCAAGGGAGGCCAGTTCCGGGTAGTGTGGTTTTCCAGTAGAGGGAGCAGGCTGAACAACATGTTGTGGGTGGTGCATCTAGTGATGGGGCTCCTGCGATAATTCAACAGACGTTGAGGAGCGGATCCTTTGAGGAGGGTGGAGGGTTATCTGATGCGGTTGTTGTGGTTCGGGAGGCTGAGGGGGAGGTTGGTTTTTCTCCTCCTACTTGTGTACAGTCTTCGTTGGCTGTAGAAGAGGGTAGGCCTATTGGTGAAAGCAAGGCTCAATTGGCAGATGCTTTGCAGCAAGTGGCTGAGGTCTTCACTGAACCTAGTTCTAGTGTTGGGATTGAGGCTGCGATGGAGGTAGAATCGGGGGTGCCTAGCTCTCCATCCGGTGAACTAGTTAAATCTACTGCTGCCAAGAATAAAGCTAAGAAGAAAAAGCATAAAGGGGTTATATCCCTGGAGTGCTTTTTTTAATATGAAGTTTTAAATTTGGAATACGAGGGGGCTGAACGCTCCTCATAAGAAGTTGATGGTCAAGCAGCTAGTTGCAGATACTTAACCTGTTTTGGTAGGTCTTCTTGAGACGAAAATAAAAGATACTTCGGCTCGAAAGGATGCTGGTTTTTTAGGGCCTCATTGGAGCTTCCTCTCCAATCACGCCCATCATTATAATGGGAGGATTTTGTGTTGGTTTAATAAGACTAAGATGACAGTGCAAGTTCTTAAGATGGGAGACCAGTTTATTCATATGCAGTGTCAGATTTTTGGTAAAGGCCAAGTTGTGTTAACTTTGGTGTATGCCTCTAACTTTGCTTTCCAACGGTAAGTATTATGGAGTGAATTACAGGACTTCCAGCTTGGTTTACGAGAGTTGTGGTTGGTTGTGGGGGATTTCAACTGCTGTCATAATTTGACGGAGGTTGAGGGTGGTGTGGATTTTCACGGTGTTGTAGGTCGAGAACTCTAACAGCTTTTTATGCAAACTGATCTTGTTGACCTTAGAGCTAGTGGTAGGTGGTTCACTTGGGAGAATAAACAGAAAGGTAACTTGTACATACGGAAAAGTTTGATCGGGCACTGGTTAATCAGCATTGGTTGCAGACCTTTCCTATTGATTCTGTAGTGTTTGGTGAAACTGGGTGTTCGGATCATTCTCCTATCATTATTCAGCAGCCTAGTACGGGTCGTCGACCTGGGGCTCCCTTCAAATTCTTTAATGGCTTGCTTAGGCTGGAGGGTTTTATGGAAATGCTTGTGCAGGTTTGGCGGACTGAGATTCAGGGGTACAAAGCTTTCCAGTTGATGTAAAAGTTGAGGTTAGCCAAAATAGCGATTAGGGAGTTTAGTCTGAGGCATACTTGGGATCTCAGTGAGCTAGGTAGTAAGTTGGATGAAGCCCAGAAAAATTGCTACCTTGCGCCCCAGAATGATTAATTCAGAGCTTTTGAGAGGGAGAGTTTATATAATTACCAGGAGGCATTAAAGCTGTTTGGATCTATTGCGCAGCAGAAATCCCAACAAACTTGGATTAAGGATGGTGATTCCAATACTTCATATTTTCATGCTGCCATTTTGGGTCGTCGTAATACCAACACCATTACAGAACTGATTGATGATGAAGGTCACTTGGTGAAGGGACATGACGTAGTTTCAGTATAGATAAGGGACTTCTACGTTCATCTTATTGGCACCAGTGTTGTTTCTGGAACTAGATTTGGGGTTCGGGATGTGCTGAATTGTACACTTAGCCGGGAACGTATGGATATGCTTATTGCCCCTTTCACTGCTCTTCAAGTGGAGGAGGCTTTGTTTCGGATGCATAGTTCCAAAGCTCCTGGTCCGGATGGTTTTTCGGCGGGTTTTTTCAACAAACTTGGCATATTACGGGGAAATTGTTCACGAACGCGATGCTAGAATTCTTCTCTTCAGGGAAGATATTGAAGGAAATTAATTCCACCTATATTTGTCTCGTCCCTAAGAAGGAACGACCTGACCGAGTCACAGACTTCCATTCGATATCTTGTTGCAATACGGGTTATAAGGTGATTGCGTCTCTTTTGGCAGGGCATTTGAGGGATATTTTGACTGAGACTATTTGTTCTTCTCAAGGGGCGTTTATTCCTTCCCGAAGCATTTGGGATCATATTTTGCTGTTGCAGGCATTGATGAGGGAGTATAATTCTGGAAAAAAGGTCGATAGCTGTGCTCTGAAGATAGATTTGTTTAAGGCTTATGACACGATCGGTTGGAGTTATTTGACGAATTGTATGATAGGGATTGGTCTCCCGATTTTATTTTGCAGATGGGTTGAGCAGTGTGTTCACACTCCTTCCCTCAGTGTTTTGATCAATGGTATTCTGACAAAGCCTTTTCAGAGTCTTAAAGGGATCCGGCAAGGGGATCCTCTTTCCCCTTATTTGTTCACTCTAGCAACGGAAGGATTATCTAGGCTCTTGTGTAAATTGACTCAATGCAATGGGCTATTTCACTACCATCATCGATGTTGGGAATTGCAGTTGTCTCATTTATTGTATGTGGATGATGTGATATTGCTTTGTAAGGCTGATTCTCAGGTGATTAGTCGGATGCTAAATTTGATGGATACTTTTCTCGGTGGTCGGGTATACGCATGAATATCCAAAAGAGTGGCATATATGTTTCTGCTGATGTTGTTAATCGTGAACTACTCAGTAGGGTGACGGGGTTGCCTCTTTAAACCCATCCGTTTAGGTATTTAGGCGTGCCGATTAGCTCGGGCAAACCTAAACATTCAGATTTTGTTCCTTTGTTAGATAAATTTAGACTTCGCATCAACACCTGGCAGCATCGATTTCTTTCTTTTGCTGCGAGGCTTACCTTAATTGTTGCAATGTTGAACAATATGCATATTCACTGGGCGGCTCATGTCAGTATCCCGAAAAGAGTTGTTAAAGAAGTGGATCGCATCTTGAAAGCCTTCCTCTGGACGGGTAAAGATAGTAACTGTAAAGGGGTGAAAGTCAGGTGGAGTGATGTTGTGGTACCTAGAAAGCAAGGTGGTTTGGGTATTATTTCTATTACGCAGATGCAACGAGTGTTGATGCTAAAACGTATTTGGAGGCTATTTGCGGATCAGGAGGCCATATAGGTGAAATGGGTTCAGACATATCACCTCCGCGGACAGAGCTTTTGGAAAATTCCGCTGAGGAATGATCATTCTTGGATCTTTAAGAGTCTATTACAATTTCGAGAGTTGATCTTTCATTACTTGGCATATTGGGAATGGTGAAGGGGTAAGCTTCTGGTATGATAACTGGCATGGGCTTAGTCCTTTATGGTTGCGAACTGATTTTTCTGGATTTATGAATCGGTTTCCCAAAGAGGGATCGGTAGCATGGGTGGTTCGGTGGAGGGCTCAAATGCCACATTGTCGAAACGGACATATTCTTGATCAATACTTCGCTGGTGTTGTGCTCAGATCTGTTTGGGATAAACAGCTGTGGAATCTTAATAATAGGGGGTTTTCACAACTAAAACAGCCCATGAAATCGGCAGAGGGAGTCTGGAGGAGGTCAGTTGGGCTGATGTGGTTTGG
Organism: Erythroxylum gracilipes; assembly: GCA_026413385.1. Taxonomy (NCBI): domain Eukaryota; kingdom Viridiplantae; phylum Streptophyta; class Magnoliopsida; order Malpighiales; family Erythroxylaceae; genus Erythroxylum; species Erythroxylum gracilipes. The sequence goes on from JANZLC010000001.1 coordinate 24,398,741, forward strand.
CATCAAGTTGTCTGTCCCAGAGCAGCGTTTATAGTGTGGTTGGCGATCAAAAATAGGTTGCATACGAAAGATAGGTGGTTTAGTAGGTTTGACCCGATTTGTGTGCTTTGCAATCAAGTTGGGGAATGTCGGGACATTTTTTTTTGAATGTGTCTATTCTAAAGTGGTTTGGAGTCGTATTGTACATTTGACAGGTATGTTTCTGCCCTCTTATGAATGGAGTGAGGTTTTGGCTCTCATAACCAGGGAAATTCGAGCTGGAAGGACAAGCAGTCTCATCATCCGGACGTCATTTCAGTTGGTGATATACCATTTATGGAGGGAGAGGAATCGTCGGATCTATAAGCAGCAGGTGAGGCCAAAATATGAACTGGAGGATTCCGTTGTTAATGTGATTAGAGAGGTCCTTATTGCTTCTAGGAAAAACGAAGGCTTGAGCTTAGATATGCGTAGCCGTTGGCATTTGTAATGGGTGGGGTTACTTTTGGTCTGTTCATTGGTTGAGGGCATACAGATATGCCTCTCTTTTGTGATTGATTTTCATTTCTTCTCCTTACTTAGGATTGTACAGTGTAGCTGATTTAAATTTTGAGTAATATATTCCCTTTAAAATTTCAAAAAAAACTAATTCTGTAATTGTATATATGATTGATGATATGTGTGTATTATATGAATAAAAATAGACTGACTTTTTGTTTTCAATAACTATATTTTAATTAAAATGATAAAAATTTCAAAATTATAGTTACATTTTTATTATAAATATTTATCTAAAAGAAATGGTATTAAAATTAAATATGATAATAAATGTATATTAAAATTTTTTATATGAAAAGATACTCCAATTATTATTTTATTTGTGCCTATGTCTCTAATGGTTAGAAAAAAAGGACATTTTCTTTCAGAATAGACAAATGGTATTTAGTTTAAAGGGACAGAGACAACCTGACAAACCTTTACCACCTAAACTTTGTCCACATTGAACTTTGGGATTTCCATATGTTGGGATGCTACTGCTTTAGTGCTGTCTTTACACACAAAAACTGATCAAGATTGTTATTTTGTAGATATTATGGAATGCAAAAAGTAAAGAACACCAATAATTTTTACTTAGTTCAATAGTCTCAATGCTATCTACATCCAAGGTTTCCACTTTCAGTGGTTTCAACTAGTATGGAAGAAAGTGAAACAAAGTTTACAAAGTTTGAGGTGATTGTTCAGAATCACTTGCAAGAGTCTCCAACTCTCCTAGTACTCACTGGTAAGTACTCTAGCACACTCTCAAACTTTATTCACTCTTAATTTTACACTCTCAGATATTGAAGACCTTGAAAAAAATGAAAATACACTGTCTGTGTATCTCTTATGTCTGATGCTTGAATTGTTTCTTTTACAGACAGTGAATGGAGTTGCTCCCCAGATGAGTTTGTATGGACCAGATGAATGCGACCAGACGCATGTCATGTGCCCCCCCCCCCCCGTGAATTATTAATAAGTCATCCTCTGCTGTGTTTTAAAGTGTGTTTCACGTGGGTTCATCTAAGCTAACTTATTATGTCTCCGTCTGATAGAACTATCGAGAACTTCTCTTTCTTCATCTCCTTTAAACACCTTACAACATTCTCCTTCTGTCTTCAATTTTCACCTGTTTTTGTTGATTCTGAGTGTAGTTTGGTGGAGTATAAGTGATTTCCATCACATTACTCCCTCCTATCCATCAATCTTCACTTTGATCAAAAATCCAAGAGTGATTTGAGAATCTGAAACCTTACTTTTTCACCACATTAGTGAGATCGTATGGATCTGCCTTCGGAATCAAGGGTCTTCTCTAATATGTATGTAGTCCCTGCAGAAAATAAATTTCTTTAGAGTTAGTATTTTAGTCCCGAAGTCCGAAGGATTTTGCTCACCTTTTATTTTCTCCAGGTTAAAGAAGCCTTGTGATATTTTATCCGTCACAAAGTAGAGTCGAACATCAACATGCTTGGACCTCTCATACAAGACCGGGTCTTTACTCAGGTACAGTGCACTTTGACTATCATTGTATATTATTGTTGTAGCTAGGTTAGTGTTGGCCCCTGAATTCTTTTATGGAATAAGTATGAGTTTTAAAAATTATTTTTGGGGTATATATTGAATTATGGTTAGTAGGAGATTATTATTAATTGGAGAAATTAAAATTAAGAGTAAGTGTATAATAAGGTGCAAG
>JANZLC010000001.1:24424648-24445136 GCA_026413385.1 Erythroxylum gracilipes
AGTATCAGTAAAGATTATATATCAATGTTATCGTATCATATACTAACTAAAGATAAGGGTTATCTGTTCAGTATCTTGAATATTTGTTAAGTATCTCTAATAATAACAATAATTTTATACACTACAACAAAGAAGATATTTAACAACGTTTGTTTTTGCCATGAGTAGAAAATTGTAGCTAAAAGTAAGCCTTTGGCGACACTTTTAAAAATCGTTACAAAAGAGTAAGCTTTTGGCTACGATTTTCATAATCGTCACCAAATGAGGACTATTTGGCAACGATTGTAAAAAATCGTCGCTAAGTGGTTCACATTTTGTGACGTTAATGACGTTTCGAAAAAACGTCGCAAAATGTGAACTCTTTAGCAACGATTTTGGAAGATCGTAGTAAAAAGGTCCTGATTTAGTGCCAAAAGATGACTCTGATTGACCGCTTGGTGATGATTTTTTAAAAACCGTCGCCTAATATGACCTTAGGCAATGATTTTAAGAATCGTCACCAAAGATACCAAATAAATTTAAGAGGGAACGAAAACGGGAATAACACTTAAAAAAAAAGGCCTTAAAGCTTAAAGTACTCATCTATCATCCTCTGCTCTTTATTTCCTCTTCCTCCATCAAAACCTCCATCAAAACCGAATGGGCTTAAAAAAGAACCCTAAAGCAAAAAAACACCCATGTCTCATCCTCGACTCTATTATTCTTTCCTCTTCCTCCATGAAAACAAAAGGTACACTCTCGATTCATAGTCGATTATATCTCCTTTCATCGATTCACCATGTTCAGTGAATTAGCTTTTATGTTTCTTTCTTCTCTCTTTTTCTGTTTTTGTGGTTTCATTAAATTTAAATGGTTGAAATACATAAGCTACCAAAATTTGAGGAATTCCAGAGTTGGAGTTTCTAAAACCCGACTCATGATCTGCAAGAGTTCTTCTCTAAATAGAGTTCTAACTTTATCCAATTTTTTAAGATAACAGATTTTATTCTATCACACTTTAATTTGAATTTTAAAATCATCAATATTATTTTAGATATCCAATTATCAAAAAATACCAAGACCAAATAATAAGATATACACCATATATCTTAACAATAGCCATAATCATAAAAAAGTTACTACTAAGCTCCTAAAAAGCCACTTTAACATTATCATACATAGAATATGTTTACATAAAAATTTTAAATAATTTCATTATTCACTCTCAATTCACAATAAACAATAATTAAATTTATAATAATACTTTCTTTAAAGTTAATAAATTAATTTTAGTTTGATTTAAACTCAACGAATTAAATTCTATTTAACTTTATTCAAACTAAAATGATTGATCGGATTGGAACCACAATTTTGTAATTCATAGAATCTTCAAAGCCTAGCAACAACAAAAGTTAACTGACTGGTTCAAACTATTTGATTTACTTTAATAATTTTTGTTATTAAAAACAGATTAATTTATTGATTAATCGGTCAATTTTCATAAATTAATAAGTTTTTATAAACTAAAATAAATCAATTAGTTTTCGTTTAACAGATTTTTCAATTAAACTTCAAATTCGTAAGGACAATATCTTTTAATTATTTTTTAATTTGTTAATTTTATTTAATTTTTTATTAGTTTTATAATAATTTAAGGTTAATTGAATCTTTTAAATATTAAATTTCATATCTTATCGATTTTATTTGATTGTAAGAAGATTGATGTTTACTCCGAGTTAAAATAAAATTTTAAGGCTAAGTGAGTAGGAAAAAGCCGCTACTGGTGAATTTTTACATTGGTGGAAGTCTAGCAGACAAACCTGTCCGAAACTTAGTGCTCATTTACAGCTCTCACAATCCAAGTCACCCCTACTTTTGTAAAATTTGCTCAAGATGGTATAAAATAATAAGCTTAGTCCACTCAGGAAAGCAAGAAGCCAGTAATAGTAATCTAAGTGGGATTCTCTCATGTCATCGCAGAACCAGCTCTGCCTCCCTGTGGACCTCGTCAGGACTTCAATGGTTGAGATCAAAAGAGAACTCAAAAAGCTTCCAACACCGAATACACTCGTGTACAGTGCAATCCCCATTGTCTTCATTCTTACAGGAACTTCACTGTAGAAGAATTCTTGCATCCCAACAACCGTAAAAATGTCTGAAATGCCAAGTAGAATGTACTGAGGTAGCAACCAAAATATGCTCAATGGAACAGTTTGTTTTTCTGGTTCCATAACTCTCAGCTTCTGGCTCATCTCAAGCCTCCTCGATTCAACTAGCGCCGCAATAACCATAGCTATAATAGACAGAACCATTCCTATCCCCATTCTCTGCATCACATTGATACCCTTTTCGTTATTAGTAACGACCCTCAGGATTGGGATAAAAACTGCATCGTAGAAAGGCATCAGGAAGATTATGGATACAGTAATGGCGCTTTGAAGTGTCGCTGGTGGGATCTTGAAGCTGCTTCCTATGTTCCTCTTCATAGTCACGCCTTGTTTGGTGAAGAAAGTGGCAGGTTGTTGAAAAATGACTGCGAACATCAGGAGCATTGCCCATATGGGTACAAGCCTGAGCAGTGCTCTTGCATTGTCAAGCAGATGATTTTCAGTTTCAGGATTCTCACTCACGCACTTGATATTATCTGCGTCCTGAAGACAGAGAGGTTTCTCTTCAAGCCTGTAAACAAATCAATCATCAAAAGACAACTACATTTCAAAGTGAAGCTGCATTGAGTTTCAATCCGATTTGCTTACTCTAACTGAACAGCTTTAGATTTCTCATCCGATAATGTGATTTTGCAGTTGGTGAATCCTGAAATGGAGTCCCTGATAGCCTGAACTACGTTCCGGGGTGGTTTGTTCTTGGTACTCCTCTCTTCCATGTAGATGTAAATTCTACTTCCAGACCAAAATACTGCAATGGATGTAACCATAGCTATTGTGGGAATTGCAAAACCAAGTACCCAACCAAATGTGTCCTGGATATAGGACATAAGGGTGACCCCTAAGTGGCTACCACCACAAACACCAAAATACCACCAATGGAAGAACAAAGTCTTCTTGTTCGATTTCTGGTCGTCGTCTTTACTGCAGGGAAGCTCATCATCAGATTTCAGTTGATCCGCTCCAAAAGCTTGTAAAGATGGGTTGTATCCACCCTGGCCTAGTGAGATCAAACACAGAGACAAAAACAGGAATGAAGAGCTTATGCTGTTGTTGGGATACCATGACCAAGCCAAAGATGTTGATGTCAAAGCCACAAGTCCCTTTAAAACAGACAAGAAAGGTACATAGATACATACAATCACCAGAGGAAAATTATAAAACTTACTCTTAAGAAATGGCAGGCATTAGTAGTCAATAATTAAAATGAAAATTTCTTATTTGACAGGGATAACTTCAGGTTTCGAGGCAAAAACCTGAAGTATTAAAGACTTCAGGTTTCTGTCAGGAGTCAAATTTGTGAGGTGGTCACGACCTTCTTGTGTGTGGATTCCATAGGGGATAGTGGCAGCTTATTATTGTTCCAATAATCGAGAGAGCATTCAATTATGGAGTCAGGATCGGCCTCTTGAAATATAAAAATCTACCTACAATGTTCTTGCTTTGTGATAGTTTAAATGCTTACGTAACCTTAAGGATGATAGTGACATTATCATATTTGATTAATAAGTGGAACAACGTAGCTAAGTTCTTAGCAGCAGAGCACGATTTGTGGCTCTCAACTTTCTAAACCAGCACGGAACAGGATTCCTGAGAAGTTCTGCAGACGAAAAGGGTGGCTAACAACTCTTTGGAAGAATTTACAAGTTCACTGATATTGTAACTATCCAAGGTTCTGAAACTGCATTTTCCATGTGAAGAACACGAAAACTTCAAAAAAAGTGACTCACCACGACATAAAGGAAAGAAGAGGCCAAGATGGTGGAATATCTATCACAAGAATCAGCCAGAGATGCCACAAGAAGTGGCAATAAGGATGTGAATCCACACCAGTTGTTCACCGATTTGGCTGCACCTGAGTTGCTCATTTTAACTATGTCTGTGAGATATGTCACCAAATTTGATGCTACCCCCTTGAATGCAAACCTCTCTATACCAGCTATCACTGACATAGATTACAATTTCAGTAACAAATTTAACTCGTGAAAAAGGAAGAACAAAAGAACAAGAAGAAGAAGAGATCAATTGATAATGGGATCCTTTCTTTACCTATGAGGAGGAAACATGACTTGTTGAGTCTCTTCGGTCTTTGCCCTCCAGCCATGAGGAAGAAGATGGTAACGAGAAGTTCTGAACTGGATAATTCGGAGAGACTATAAAGCCAAAGAAACGCTCCAACTTTGAGATGAAAAGCTGAGCCAAAGACAAAATACACCTATCACATTTCTGTTGCTGCTAATCAGTTTCAGTTACAGGGAACCCATTTTGTTTTTGTATTCTTGGTAGTTAGAGCCTGAAACAGCTTTTGTAAATTGTGGGAACAACGATGGGCAATGCACTACCATCTTGGTATATATTTATTGAACAAGAAAACCTGGAAAAAGCAGAGTCCTTGCAGGGTTAGTGGTGATAGTAGTGAGTGATGACATGGTTACGTTAATGGAGGATGAACTGATGTAAGACTGACACGTGCCATACTTGTAACACGTGGCTCATCTGATATATACAGTTGGACAAAGTTGTTCCGAATATACATGTAGAGAGTTAATTGCGACAGTGAAATCAGGTATCTGGTTTCAGTGATTGAAAATGACAAGTGAACAGAAAATTTAATGTTTTCAAACTCAACTAAAAATTAATCAATTACTTAATAAACAGATAAATTCCGATACTCATTTAGGGTTTGGCCTGAGTTCAGCGTTAATAGTGATGATAACCGATATTGGTGATGAGTAATGTTCAAGTCTATTCAAATTGCAACCATCATTCTTTTGTCATCCATCGAAGGGTAGCTGGATATCAACTTTTATGGCGTCATTATGTCATCTTATCTTATCAAGACAAGCAAAATCAAACAAACCCCTTACTTTTGTCTGCGAAATTAACCAATTCAATCAAAAAGCAAAAACCGCCATAGCCAAAGCCAAAGCTTTCGAGGACTCTTCAAGCGTTACGTCTAATGCATGCCATTCCAGGACAGGACACGAGACAGTACTTGTACAAGTGAACTACGTTTACTATTCGCAGGATCCACACTCCAACACACATAAAACACACTTCAACACACGCGAATCCATAGAAATAGATGATTGGATCAGTGCTTGCTGATGAGGATTGGCTTGTTCGTCAAAAACACTTTGTTGGAGACACTTGGTCATAGCCAGAGAAGCAAGCAACAAGCAAGCAAGCAAAGCAGTTCTCAATAGCTATATCACTCAAAACGTAGTGTTTTAGTGAGACGGACATCACTTGCATTACCTTTAGAAACCTCTCTTTATATCCACCAGCTTTGTATGTTGAGATATGTTATCTTTCTTTCTTTTTTTTTTTTGTTTCTTCTTATACTTTAATTTTGTAGTGGAAATTCCAATAAGCAATGGACACTGCTGCTCCTTTCCTGATCTTATCTGCTTGTTTAATGGTTGTTGCCTCTTTATCAAAGTACAAATGTATAATTACGTACATCAATGATCCTGTAAAGTAGAGACCTTGTAATTACGTTGATTTCATTGTTTTTGCATTTTAATTGTATTTTTTTAATTATTTTCATATTATTGAATTCAAATCTTTTATTCAATATTATAGTGTCTTATTGTGCCCAATAAATTTTAAATATTTATTTATATAAATTTCACATGAGTCTCGTATAAATGACTAAAATTTTATAAGATAAAATAAAAGTAATATTAGTTTAGAAATTTTGACTCTACGTTATCTCCCATTGTTCACATACTAATGTTTTCTACAGAGACCGCAACTTGGTCAAAAGCATTAGTTGAGGACACAGAGGCAAAGGACACAAATGAAAGCAGACAAGACATAAGGGTGCGGTTTCAATATTGGAGAGTACGAAGATCACTGTAGCACTTTCCGTGCTCTTTGGAATATTTTGATGATTTAGACGCCTGTGCAAACAAGCACGAAGTAGGAGTAATTTGCTTTACCAATTTTGATATTTTCTAGTGAAACGATTATTTTGTTGGAAACATAAACAATATAAATTGACTTTCTAATTTATTGGTAAGTGCAATATTTTTGAAATAGGACCGAAAGTTAAATCTATAAAATAAAATATTTAAAATTTAAAAGATTTGACGGAATAATTTGCTTACTAATTTTAATATTTTCTATTGAAACGATAACATAAACAATATAAATCCACTTTCTAAGGGATTGCTTAATGCAATATTTTCAAAATTGAACCGAAAGTTAAACATATAAAATAAGATGTTTAATGTTTGAAAGATTTAATATAATAATTTGCTTATTTTTTGATATTTTCTAGTGAAACGAATATTTTGTTGGAAAAATAAACAATATAAATCGACTTTCTACGTCATTAGTTAATGCAATATTTTCAAAATCAAACCAAAAGTTAAACCTGTAAAATAAGATATTTAAGGTTTAAAAGATTCAATCGAATAATGTAGATTCAATAGAATAATGTGCTTACTAATTTTGATATTTTCTAGTGAAATGATAACATAAAGAATATAAATCGACTTTCTTAAGTCATTGGTTAATGCAATATTTTCAAAACTGAACCAGAATTTAAACCTATAAAATAAGATATTTAATGTTTAAAAGATTTGGTAGAGTAATTTGCTTATCTTTTGATATTTTCTAGTGGAATGATTATTTTGTTGGAAACATAAACAATATAAATTGACTTTATAAGTCATTGATTAATGCAATATTTCAAAATCGAACCAGAGGTTAAACCTGTAAAATAAGATGTTTAAGGTTTAAAAGATTCAACCGGTATTAGATTAAAGATTAAATAAAATTAAAAATGATTAAAAATTATCCTTAATTATTAAAAAATTTCATGTTTACTGTTAAATAAAAATTAGAAAATTTAAAACTTAACTAAATATCGTAATATTTCTTTTACAATAAACTAATATTTTCCCTGTCTTCAATTCCTTTGACTCAAGTTGCCTTTCTTCAAATTATAGCTCGGGTCTGAATTATAGTATACATTTTCTTATTTCTGAATCTTAAAATGGTCCACTATGGCATCTAAATGCATCACCACTTCAATCATATACAGTCCATGCACTTATTTAAATGAAAGTTTCTGTATGGTGGAAAACACCAAAGAAGACTTTAGATTGCTATTGGTTGGCTTTTTCCCATTTCATGTGGGATCCCAATTTTTTAAGTAACTTCTAAAAATGTTCAAGTTTTTAGCTAAAGATATAATAATTTCACTCAAATCAAAAAATTAAAAAATGAATTAAAAGATTGACCGATTTAAAATTTTTATAATTAAACCGATTAAATTAGTTCAGTTTTTTAACCATTCATTGTGATAATACATACTAGACCGGGTTGTGTTTTTTAAATAAGCTACAACCCAATAGTAAGATGGTGGGAATGAAGCAAGCCAGATTCCAATGTTGATAATGTAATTAGATAATTAAAAAAAAAGATGGTGGGAATGAAGCAAGCCAGATTCCAATGTTGATAATGTAATTAGATAATCAACCACCAAAATTGGACACTAGGCATATAAGCTTCATTGGTTACTACATATAATAAATCACTTAGTGAACCGATTTAGATTTAAAATTAAGTGATAGATTTGATTTAATTGAAGTTTGCGTGTTAAGAATATCTTCGTTTCTAATTAGTTAAAAATAAGTGATAGATTTGATTTAATTGAGGTTTGCGTGTTAAAAATGTTTTCGTTTCTAATTGGTTAAAATTAAGTGATAGATTTGATTTAATTGAGGTTTGCGTGTTAATAATGTCTTTGTTCCTAATTAGTTAAAAATAAGTGATAGATTTGATTTAATTGAGGTTTGCGTGTTAAAAATGTCTTCGTTCCTAATTAGTTAAAATTAAGTGATAGATTTGATTTAATTGAGGTTTACGTGTTAAGAAAGTCTTCGTTCTTAATTAGTTAAAATTAAGTGATAGATTTGATTTAATTGAGGTTTGCGTGTTAAGAATGTGTTAGTTCCTAATTAGTTATACTCTCCAAAATTTAGTTGAGCTGTAACTCCATCCTAACTACAAAACAAGCCTACAATCTCTTAAGTTAGAAATCCCTTTAGAAGGGACTTACTCTACCATACCAAATTGAACTACAGGTGGGAATGGACTTGGACTCAAAGATGGTCCAGGCGTATTTGGCCCCAACTGAAATTAATGGATCAGATATAATTAAACTAAACTTTGAGTCAAGCTTGGATCATGGAAGCTGGCTCGAAGTCTGACTATAAAATGATGTTCGGGTCAAGCTTGGATCACGGAAGCTGGATCACGGAAGCTGACTCAACAAGTTAGGATTTTGTTGAGTTAGCTTGAGTTAGGCTTTTGTTGAGTTAAGTTAGGATTTTTTTGTCAAACAAAAGGGCTTTCCAATGAGCCGAGTTAAGAAAGATTGCATTTTTCTTTCATAAATTACATCTGAACAAGTTCCTAAACTCGAATTCGATTCAAAACTTGATCCGACCTAAAAAAGAGGCTCAAACCCAAATCCAAATTTTTAAAGGTTTTGCTACGTAAGAAGAGGGTTGAAAAAACTCGAGCTTGGCCTCCAGGCTCAAAATTAGGCCAAGTTCAAATATTTTTGTGCTTCAAGTTGAATCTGAACTCGAACTTAGTCTGATCAAGCTTTATCCGTCGACAAGAAGACAGGTTAGAGCATTTTTTGCCAAGACTACTCCGAACATAGCAAGGATTTTATAAAATCTCATTGTCTTTCACATAATTCCCCAACTTGGTACTCGAATGACAAAGAGGGCAATAGAAACTAAATGGAAGATGACTACCTGAACATGGAAGAAGGTATCTGGAAAGCAGCATGTATCATTAGTAGCATATATGAAATACTTTAATCTTTGGTCGCTACATTCTCCAGGCAAAAATTCCCTATAGTTATAATGATAATCCAAAATTTTACACTAAATATATCATGGCAATACGTATCATTGAACTTCCTAAGCATAATCCCAAGCTAAATTCCTTATTTAAATGTCATGCCAGACGAGTGAGCCAGTGGATGTATAAGGAAAGATCCTGAAACTCACTTTTCAACCGACCATCTCGCCACTTCTCGTGCTATGGCGTTTGATTTCATCGGACTACCTGAGGCAAAACAGACAACTCTATAAGGTTGATATCTACTGGGGCGACCATAACCCCACACAGAAGGAATCAGATAGGGAACAACATTCTGCGTTCACTGGTGTGGCTGTAAGTCAAACTTGTATGCTTGTATTTCCATGGGCGAGATGAAGACACGCCCGTCTTGAGCCGCATCTCGGAACTGCTCATTGTATCCAAGCAGTTCTATGTCTTCATGCAAAAGATTCAAGGATGTTGCCTTTACGCTGGATACTGAAAGTCCGTTGAACATGTTGGAAAGATTCACAGGCTGATCAGCAATGGTTGTGCATTGTGATCTGGCTTTGTGACAGTATGAAGTATCCCAATGCCGCCTCTGTAAGGTTAGAGCAAACCGAGCATCTTCACTAGACTGCTGAGAATACTTTGATGGCCGTGAAACTTTAAGATTCACAATGTGTAAGTCACATGGCAGTGAAGAAGTTAAAGGAGAGAAGGATCGTGGGGGTGGTCGCACGCTTAAATCCTGTGGTTTCTTTGCGATAAAAGTAAGCAGTGGATAGTTTAAGTGAGCACCAATCCGGTGAGAAAGAAACGAAGGGCTTAGAGGAAGAGGGTTGGAAACAGGACTTGTAGCCGATGAAATATTCAACTCAACATGAATGTGGAAGATCACATTCAATGGGCGATTATCCATCACACCTTGCCCAAGACCACGCCCGTCATCTCTGGGCAACCGACGGTCCAGCATAATCTCTAGCCATCCATCAGTAAGGCTTGCTGCACCTAGTGACTGTCTAGTATGAACAGAGAATCTCTTCCCGTTGGATCCTTGCATGAACGCAAGGGAGGGCATGGGATAGTAATTACCCTGCAACGGAATCTTGTCGTATCTTTCTCTCCGGCTCATCTGGAAGCCATTTAAATCAGAATAAAAGATCCTTTGGTTATCAAAATCTGTCTTGTATCTAACTATCAATTCCTTGTCAACAAAATCCTGGCCAAGAAGCTCAACGTGATACTCTTTCTCAATAAGAAACTGCTGTATAGTATCGCCTCCATTATAAATCCTAGTGCTGTAGGAGATAGGGGTATTTTGCCATTCAGTTTTAGGATAAGAATATATTTCCTGCATTAGTGCTCCCCGGGAGATCACCATATGCTCAACAGTCTCAATGATAGGTTTTGCATCACCGTCAGGTTTGAAGAGGTAGGCACCACTTCCAGTACTAGCATACATGCCTATTTCTTCACCCACGTGGTTGTTGGAACCATCTTTATAACTTAATTTCTGCAACAAACCAAGCTTGGCATCAAAAGTAAGAGTTTGAAGTGCATTTTGGATCTCAACCACGTCTTCTCCAACTTTTGAGCAAGAATATGGAGTTGGGCAAGAAAATGCATTAGAAGTTGAGACGTATTGCAATTTTGCTGGTTTGGCTTTTTCACATCCCACTGCACCGTTAACAATGTAGTAAATCTGCAATCCCATGGCTGGAACAGAAGCTTTCCAGTGGACTCGATGCCTCCCAGTAAAAATTTTACTTTCATGATGCTGTAGTTCAGGAGAGATCTGGCTTTCAATACAAGTCCAGTTTGAATCAAGAACAGCAACATCAGGCCTATTAACCGTTACCATCACAACCTCATCTCTAGTTTGCTCCAAGGGATTAAAGAGCACTACTGCATGAGAACTTCCTTCACGAGCACTAATTGATTTATGTACTGGCTGGGCATCATACTTAGATCTCACCTGTTCCGACTCAAACTGGGACGGATTTTGGTCCAGTTTCTCGTGGCGAATACCAAGAAGTACTTCAATAGCTTTAGACATGAAAATCTGCAAGTCCTGCAAGGAAAGATGCATCCGAGTTCCATAATCCCTGACAACATGATCCTTAGCAGTACCAGTCACCCCATCATGATGCTGAAAAAGAGCTAAATTCCTCCTTGCAGCAGTCAGTTTGTGTCCAAAGCTTGTGGCTAACTTTTCACAAGTTGCTCTCTGACAATAACCAAGCAACAAAGTCATCATTGTTTCGCTAGCACGAAGGTTTTGTTCTAGCACCCGGTCAACAGCCTTGAAGAAAGGCCTTGAAACATAATAGCCACTCCAATAGTCCTTCTGCCTATCAGCGTAAGTAAAGAAATCACCTGATAAAGACGGAAATCCTACAATCTGACCAGAGCCAATCTCACCAGAAGTTGAGTAGTTCACTATATCAGCCTCTTCACGAAGGGTTCTGAAGTAATCATCCAAAGTACCAAATTTTGCTTCTGCTTTCAAAGTTGGATCAGAATTGATATAATCAAACAACTTTTGGTAGTTCCGGAACTGAGTCTCTGCTTCATCAATGCTGATGTAGCGGAAATCATCCCCAAGAGGAACCAAGAGAGTACTAGTACGGTAGAGTACCGATTTCTTTTTATATTGATCAAGCAACTTCAGTGCCCTCTCCTTTACATTTTGATCATTAGTCTCCACTGGATGTTGTCCCCACGGGCATAATTCATAAAAGAAGCCATGCGTCCTAGCAAAATCAAACTGACAGCATATTGCAGGTTCTGGCCCACAAGTATGTGGAATATCGTAAGAATAGAAGGGCATCATATGTGCAAAGATATCAGTCGTTTCCTCAGCATCCCAGCTTTGGCGCCATACATATTCCAAGTTCTTATGCAAAGCAAGCTCCTTTTTGATCTCATAGTGGGTCCTTTGAATAAGCATGTTCTCAAAACCCATACGACGGAGAAGATATGCCATGGTAGGTGAGTAACCAAAAGGGTCTATCGACCAAGAATTCTTTGGAACAAATCCGATGGTATCGTTCAACCACAAATTCCCCTCTGTAATCTGACCAACATAAAATGTGCAAATAACAATATAACACCGGTTAGATCCAATTACTGCATCTCATACAAAAACAATTGAGGTTGTCTAATTCATCAACTAGAATAACGTAGTAAAAAGTTCATTAAATCCATATGTGAAATTTCACAACCTTGAAATGACAGAACACAAGGTAATATCACGTAAGAATCAGAAACGACTAAAAGGCCAAAAGACGAGCCTCATAGCAAGGCTTGGAAAGCAATTCAACTCGATGAACACCAAATATAGGTTCACTAATTCCCATAAATAATCATTCCATTGGTCACTTGAAAAATACACGCTAGATTAGGGATGCAGTTTTCTGACATGAGATTACTTGCATAATTGTGTAACTTAACATGCTGTATTAAACATCTTCACCTGAACAAAGAGAACTACATACTAGAATAGCAAGTTGAGATAGAAACCAAAGAATCAACATCCAACAATAGTCATTCAGAAGTCCTAAACACAAAACTTCATCGATGTAACAAAAGAAATGCATTACATAGAAATGGGCTTCAATTAAATACCTGCTCGATTATGGCAAAATAATGTGAATTAGCCTGCATCAAGAGTTTTAAAAAATAGTTAGTCAATTACCATTGTCACTGTGTCACTCTATACACCAAAGTAATGTAAAGAAGCAGCATATGCATAAGCAAGAGAAAAAGAAAATTATTAGCAATCTCGAAATTCTCTTCCAAAATCTCTTACCAAAGAGAGATGACAAAAAGGAGGAGATATGCATGTTTGCAGTATAGAAAAAAGAAAATTAATTTGCATCTTCATGAAGGAACTTTCAGCAGTAAAGCATAACATTACAAGTTTTTGAATGGTATACCTCATCATTCATTACCCAGCCACCTCCAACAATTTCTAGTTGTCCATTATTCACTAAATTGGTGAAAGACTGTCTTTTTTCATCTGTTGAATCTCTCCACCATCTTTCCAAATAATACATCTCTTCCCAAATGAACTTCCGCCTTGAATCCTACAAATGATAATCCGAGCAGTCTGCTTCAGTCTTAATAGCTAAAAAATGATGTTGAAAACATCAAACTACAATATTATTTAAAAAACTCCAGCCTAAAATCATATAAGAAAGCAATCCATAAGCTTGTAGGCATGCAATGATAAAATTTGATAAGCACATCAACTCAATTTATGAGAGAACTCTAAAAGGATTCAATTCTTTCAGAGTAACAACTAAAATGAAATGAAAGATTCATCAAGAAGATGATTAAATTCTTTGTATCTATGTGGTAAACGCAATTAGACCCTTAAATTCTTTGTATCTATGTGGTAACTGCAATTTCAACTTCCAACTCAAACAATTAGACCCTTAAGTAACAGCTACGAGACCACTTAAAATTATGGCAAGTACAGATTGATTAATCAAACTTCCACAAAATCCATGAAAGATCACATCAATAAAGATAAAGAAACAGAATATCAAAAACCCTGAAAATAGAAAAGCCTCAAACTACAAGATAAAACAAACAAATCCCCTACTTAATAAGGATAACAGTACTTTATAACTTGTCACATCCGAATCCAGCCAAGATTAATAGAGTACAACAGAAATAAATTAGCAGAACAAATCAGTAAGAGCTTAAAAACCAGAATTGTGACCTTAGAAAGTGTCTCCACGAGAGTATCGAGTATAGGCCTGGTTTGCTTCTCATAATACTCATCAACAGTCATCTTCCAACCCGGATCATTGTGAGAATGAGGCACCACAATTACCTTCAACTTCTCTCTGTCCCACTCATCTCCTCTGTAGCTCACTCTCCAACCTTGCTTCCATGGACCACCATCCAAATCCAAAAACTCGATCTTGTCATATAAATCCTTCGTAGTTATATCCACAGTAGAACTCAAAAAGGACCCATTTTGAGCGTTGCCCTTTAATGGCTTCCTGGGCACAATCTTCCTCGGTTTCACGACTCGCGACGAGGATTTGAACGGAGACGACAAGGGCTTTGGGACGCCGAAATGAACGATGGTGATGAAGAGGAAGATGATCGAGATCGAGAGAGCGATAGTGAAGAAGTTCGTAAAGAGAAAGTTGATCAGGGCCGCGCGTTTACGAGACTTTCTCGATGGAAGCTTAGATTTGGCGGTGGAGGACGGCAAGAGCGAATGCCCCCATCCGCCACTGCCGCTGCTGGCTCCAATTCCACGGTGTATTTTGCTGCGAATGTAAGTGGAAAAAGGCATGTTCAGATGTTCTTTGGTCTTCCTTACCTCTGTTCCCTTTGTTGCTGAAAACAAAGAAAACAACTTTAAATTTTGTCTCTTTATCCTCTGCTTTCTGGGCTACGTTTCTGACAATCTCGTGATCTCGTCTTGTCTTGCTCTTCCTCTTCTGGGTTTCAAGGTTGTTCGCTTAGCATACTCTAGAGCACTAATCTGTGTGCTTTTGAGATCTAATACTCAGAATCAACAACAAAGTAAACAACTTTATTGTCTCTTTATCCTCTGCGTTCTGATAACATCACGATCTTGTCATTTCTTGTTCTCCCTCTTCTGGGTTTTCAAGGTTTTTCACTTGGGATATCTTCTTGAGTACTAATCCGCGAGCTTTTGAGATCTAATGTTAACAATTATAAAAAAAAAGGATACGGAGAGTAGATTTTGCAGTCTTCCAAGTCAAGACAGGGATTTCGGTCATCTGTACCAGCCTACCAGGAGATCTTGTCTTCTGTTGCTGTGGAAAATGTGTGTTTTATAGGTAAAAACATGTCTGGATCCACTTAAGAAGATACTTCGGAAATTACTATTTCAAGTTTCAACAGAAAAAGGAGAGAGAGAGAGAGAGAAGAAATTAATATTGAAGTAATCATTATTTATATGAAAATTTTAAAGTGGATTAATTAAGCAATCATGTTAGATTTTGATGAAATTGTGAGTAGTTTCTAGAATTTAATGAATGAAGAGGACTTATACAAACCATACCTTGAAAAGGAATTCTTTTCACTTGGAGTTGGTACTTCTTTTCAACCTATTAACATATGATTTCATAAAAGCATATGTCTTAAAAATAGGCATGACAAGAAATTATTGGTTTAATCATAAAAATTTTGAATTTATTTTTTTTAATTTTTAATTATATTTTAACAATTTTTATTGCTAAAAACTGAACAACCTATTAATTAATTAGTTGATTTTTGTAAATTAATAAATTCTTGTAAATTAAAATAAATCAATTAATTTTTATTTAATAACCTATTTTTTAATTAAACCTTAAATTCTTTGTAATCAAAGACAATCTCTTTAATTATATTTCAAAATTTTTAATTTTATTCAATTTTTAAATAACCTATTTTTCAATTAAACCTTAAATTCTTTGTAATCAAAGACAATCTCTTTAATTATATTTCAAAATTTTTAATTTTATTCTATTTTTAAATAATTTTATAAAAATTTAATTGAATCTTTTAAACTTTAAATCTCATATCTTACCAATTTTAATATAATTTTTAAAACATTAAATATCTTACCAATTTTAATATAATTTTTAAAACATTAAATAAGGTCTTAACATGTAAGTTGAGTTGTATACAGTATACCCCATTTTAAAATGATAATATTAGTTTAATTTATAAATTTTAAAGTTTTAAAATTAAAGATAATAATAAGTCAAATATTCTTATAAAGCTGGGTTAAGCTTAAATTTTACAAATTGACCTCATTTGTTTAAGTTAAAGAGAATTTAAATTATTTGAATTAAATTTCAAGTTAGTTACTTAAATTTAAATTTGATTTCAAACTCATTTAATTTAAATTTAGTTTATTGAATTGAAATTGAATTGCGCTTGAATTAAAATTACAAACCTATTTAAGAATATTGGAATTTTCATATAATAGCAAATTAAAAGGTTTTTTTTTCTCTTCGTAATGGAGTGACTAACATTGTAATAATTTATAATATAATCATATATTATGAAAATTCACTCCACCTACTAATATGGATATTAATGGGCCTCATTTGATGGCCCATAGGTTAGCCCGTGGCTCGATAAGCCGGAGCTAGCCGGCCTATTCTTACTTTTTTATTAAAAATTTATAAAATATCGTCATTTTTATTATTCTGGTCAGATCAAACTCCTTTGGGCCGTGACCCGATCAACTTAGGCGAAAATTGCAAAGCCTACCGAGTAAATAATAGATTCAAATCAAGGAATAGATTTAGAGGTGCTTATAAAATTGGTGCATGTTTGATGTTACATGGACACCTCCAATAAAGTTGGAGTTCAAGATATACAAACAGTGACATTAACATATACACATATGCACATATAATTAACTTACCATATTTATCCTATATTTTTTTTTGTAAAAATAAGATATTTGTCACTTCTTAAAAATATCAAAATAATATATTAAAATAGAAATTTGTACTAAAATAGATAAATAAAAAATATAATTAAAATTAAAATATTTTCTTTATAGGTTACCAATTAATTTCCTTTTACATAAAAATCTAAAATAATAACATAATCTTCTTTTTAAAAATTATTATTAACAAATTAATACAATTAATTTGTACATACAATATTTTGTTTTATATAATTTTAATTTTATTAATAAATAAGAAAGTAAAAGGCTAAAAGCCCCCCAAAAACAGCATCCAGTTCTTACAATTTCTGTTTCCAAACAAAACCCTTAACGACCAGTGAAACTTTCGCAGCTGAGCGGTGGTCAGGCTTTTGCGCGATAACAAAACATCAATCTCTGTTCCTTCTACTTTTCTCTGATCCAATTCAAGCAGCCTAATCGAACGTCTTATAAAGGTAAATCCATCAAATTCTTATACTTGGTTGCATCAAATTTGCCTTCTTTTATCAGTATTTCAATGGTTCAGCCGTTTTCTACATTTACAGTTGTCATTTTAGCCTCTTGTTATTAGATCTGCTTTTCTTTCTTCTTTTGCGAAGAAATTTACCTGCTTGTTTATTGCTTCATATTGTTACTAGATCTGGTTTTCCTGCTTTTTTTGAGATGGTCTTTCGTTCGAGGATTTGAAACTATAGGAGGTTTTCTTTTTCTTTGTTTATGTCATTGTTCTGTTAAAGGTCGAATTTTTATGGCTAAAATCAAAGTTTGAGCTAGCAGCTTTGGCCAATAACCAATGATGACGTGAACTCGGTTTTCTTGTTGAAAATTTGTTTGTATTTGTGGATTATACGATCGAATGGGTAACATTTGGATTCAGGGAAAAGTTGGTTGGTGAAAGAAAAAAGATGCCAGGGCAGAAGATTGAAACTGGTCATGAAGATACCGTTCATGATGTGGTCATGGATTATTATGGGAAGCGTATAGCTACAGCTTCATCTGATACGACTATCAAGATCACTGGCATTAGTAACAATTCTGCTTCGCAGCACCTTGCTACATTGAAAGGTCATAATGGCCCTGTCTGGCAAGTTGCTTGGGCACACCCAAAGTTTGGGTCAATCATTGCTTCGTGTTCCTATGATGGGCAGGTAATAATATGGAAGGAAGGCAGTCAAAATGATTGGGTACAAGCTCATGTTTTCAATGATCATAAGTCATCTGTGAATTCTATTGCCTGGGCACCTCATGAACTTGGCCTCTGCTTAGCTTGTGGATCAGCTGATGGCAATATAACAGTCTACAGTGGAAGGGCTGATGGCAGCTGGGACACAACTAGGATAGACCAAGCTCACCCAGTTGGGGTCACTTCAGTTTCATGGGCCCCAGCAATGGCCCCTGGGGCTTTAGTCGGATCTGGTTTACTCGATCCAGTGCAGAAGCTGGTTTCTGGTGGTTGTGATAATACTGTGAAGGTGTGGAAGCTGTCTAATGGTACTTGGAAGATGGATTGCTTCCCTGCACTCCAGAAGCATACTGATTGGGTGAGGGATGTGGCTTGGGCACCCAACTTGGGCCTTCCAAAATCAACAATTGCTAGTGCTTCACAAGATGGAACAGTAGTCATATGGACTGTGGCAAAGGAAGGAGAGCAATGGGAGGGTAAGGTTTTGAATGATTTTAAGACCCCAGTATGGAGAGTTTCGTGGTCATTAACTGGAAACTTGTTGGCTGTGGCTGATGGGAATAATAATGTAACATTGTGGAAGGAGGCGGTGGATGGTGAGTGGCAACAAGTGACTACAGTTGAGTCGTAGATCTCAGATCCCGCATCTCTTGTATTGTTTCGATTTGGTTTTACTCGAATACTTCACTTGTAAGGGTTAGGTATCATTTTGTTTGTCTACATATTTAAGATTGAAACAAAAAGATGTCATTCACTTTGAATTCTTAATATTTTGTTCCTTCAACAATTCTTGTTTTACCTTTCCCATTCCATTTGAACCTCCTGAATGCAAAATTGTCCATGTTTATTTCCTTTCTGTTTGATCTTACTACAAGTTTTAGTACTGAATATAGCTGCCATGAGTATTGCTTGTGTATCCAGTTGCTACTGCTGTCATTCACAATCTGCTGGGTGCAAAGCAGACGCAGTGAGAAAGAATATCCTATCCAAATGTGATGCTGTGAGTGTTTCTATTTACCAACCACACTCTATCTTGATGTATCAAGTGTTTCGTGGTTCAAAAATGCATCCCAAATGTCTGTAAACTCCCACAAACATACTGCTGTCATGCTCACGAAAGATCTTGTGGAAGTTATTGTATTGCAGAAGCGGTTTCTGACTCACTGCTTTAATGTGATTGTTATGTGCATGCTCGTTGCGGTTCCATTCACAATGGAGCAACTAATGAAGGTTTTTGATGTTGTTGGTGAACAATTGTTGCTCATAGCACTATCAAGTGCCTTCTTTTCTGTATGTGGTTAAAGCCAGTTCATGGCATTTAGATTTGGTCAGTTAAAAAGATAGTGTTGAGTCATGTATTATTTCTTGGTACTCATCAGCAATAGCTTGCACTAATCTATAGTCTCTCTTTTAAGCTCTTTGTTTTTGAGACATTATAGGTAGAGGTGGCAATGAATCCGGCAGTCTAAAAAGCTTGAAGTCTGATTTGTTTAAATAAAATAATGTCATTTATCCCGGTTTAAACTATATTAGTCTGAATTGTTTGAGCTCGAATTCGATTCAAAATCTAGAAATTTAGTTTTCCAAGTTTATATCTAATGTATTCTTTTTATTTTCAAGTTCAGATTATGAGTTATTATAAAATTTTTAATAATTATATAAAATATAATTGTAACATAATAACATTGACTTATGTCTTGTCACATAGAAATAATCATAGACTTGTAAAATAAACATATAATTTTAAGAAGTCTGTAATAAAATTAGATCGAATTAGTAAATATAAAATTGTATGATTATATTTATTTGAACATTAACTAAGCTAGGATTCTTTAATTATTACCATTTATGAACAAATTATCAATAAACAATTAATAAATATAAGCATTTATTTATATAGTTTTGCATTTTCTATATTCTTTTTTAGTAATTACGTGAATGAGAAATTATTAAAAAAATTATAATTGTTAGAGGCTCTTATAGAAGAACTAACCTCAAAAGTTAGCTAAAAGGGCGGGAAAGTTCGGAAGTCTATAAACTCTACATCAACCTCTTTTATTACCGATGTGGGACAAATAGACAGTAGCATTTCATCACACTTCACAGCCTAGGCACTGGTGAGTTGGTTGTGAGTTAGACTTTTTCTAGTCCCGAGCTAATTTTGCTATATCGCGTGTCACCACCTACTCACCCACAGGTTGGCTGTGCACCAGACCTTTTTTAGCCTCGACGAACACTACAATATCGACATCACCACCCATGAGTGTAGCACAAGAAGTTAAAGGAGTGATGTTAACTCTGATACTAATTGTTACAAGTATTTTAGGAGAATCAATCCCAAAAAATAGCTTAAAGGGTAGAAGAGCCCATAAGTCTATAAATCCCACATCATTCTTTCTTATTATCGATGTGGAATAATTAGACTGCAAGAAGTTGACTTGATATAGGATTTCACTATGTTGGATTATATAGTATTTGTTGAGATACTAAACAGTTGTAAATAAATTATACTTAAGGTCCGTTTGGTTGAGCTTTTATCAGTAGAGCTTTTGTTAGTAGAGCTTTTATAAGAATAACTTTTTTTAAAAGCCAGTTGACTGTTTGATAGTCAATTAAAAAAACAGCTTTTTTAAAAGAACTTCATACAATAGACTGTTTGGCAACATGAAAATAAAAAACACTTTTATTAATTTTAACTATATTTTATTTTATAATAAAATTATTTATTCTAAATAATTTTTAAAGTATACTAAAAATTATGCAAAGGGTCATATTGTGGAAAATTTTAGATAACTATGTTGTAGAAAATAATTACTATTCTTCTTCCAAAAGGTTGAGCCCCAACTCCAAGGGGCCCCAATCGCAGGC
>JANZLC010000001.1:24450745-24479557 GCA_026413385.1 Erythroxylum gracilipes
AAATGGGTAATCAAATTCATACCCCTCCAATCATACTTCCCTACCAAGCATCCATCTTCATTCCATTCCCATTCCTTTACTACATTGACATAAGATAAGGGTTCAATTAAAAAAAACTAACTTTAATACCATCTTATATTCTGTTTTCCCGAATCCCAATTTACTACATTGACAAGTAAAACGGAAAAGTATGAAATACCGATAACAGCCTTAGAGCCAATTATTGGGACAATCTCATCGGGAACGAAATGGTAATTTAAGAAGTACCGCGCTCTGGTTCCAATTTGAACTCCCGCGGAAACACCCAGACCAGATCCGAGAAATGTCAACTTCGGAATTCTGAACCACCATACTCTGGCTCTGAATAGATCAGAAGAAGAAGAGGAAGTAGAAAGTTGTAACCATTTTGTGTTTTCGAGTGAAATGTCAGGGCTTGAATCTGAGACCAGCGGTGGCAGACAATTCTATTGCCGTAAAGATAAATCTCTTGGAGTTTTATGTACCAAGTTAGCAAAACCCCTTTTTCTCTATCTTTTTTTGTTTTTGTTTTGTTTAAGGCAATAACTGTACTCAGTCTCTGTTCAATGGGATTTTCCTTTTTGGTTACAGTTTCTTGAAGCTATATAATAAAGAAGGTGTTGAATCGATTGGACTTGACGATGCTGCTATCAGATTAGGTGCTTTTATCTTGTTTCTAATATACCCTTTTGATCTTTTTGATTGTTTGTTAGTTTTCTCGTACTTCCCATTTCAGTATTGCCACTTTGTTTGGCTGCCGAGAAAATGAAATAATATGAAGTAAGAAGAATAATTGTGTGTATGTGATTTTCATACTCAACTGAATTAGCTAAATATGAAGCTGTCACAGTCATTTTGATTGACCGAGGATTTGAACTTACTTTTGGTTTCTGGGTTGAGAGCGAGTAATGAAATCTATTTGGGGTTACTGCAGGAGTTGAGCGACGGCGCATTTATGATGTGGTTAATATACTGGAAAGCATTAGCGTAAGATTCTTGTTTTTTCTTGTTCCATTTGCAGTTTAATCCTAAGATGATTTAACTTTTCAGTTTTGAGTGGTCTAGGTTGTTACGAGAAAGCAAAAGAACCGATACTTGTGGAAAGGTTTTCAAGCAATTCCTGAAGCTTTGAAGTGCCTAAAGGTTGAGGTTGAGTGTTGCTTATTACATAATAAGAATTGGGATTATAACGTTGACACCATTATTTTTTTGGTTGTTAAAGGAGGAAGGTATGAAGGAGAATTTCAGTGATTTTTGCATTTCAACAAAGGTAAATGCAAAGAGTAGTTTCATGATTGATTGTGTGTATAGTTTGATGCTGTATTTACTTCGACTGTAAAGCAACTGAAGACACTGTTTTTGCATTCTTAATCTTATGTTTCTCTGAACAAAATCTGACGTTAATGAAGACTCTAGCTTTTTTTTTTCATCTTTTAAAGTATTTGGATATTTTCTTATATTAGGTTCCAAACGAAAATGACAATGGAAATGAAAACAGAGGGTCTTCTGGAATAGCTGATGAGCAAGATAACTCTCATGCATCATCAAAGCTGGGTAAATCCTTTTTCATTTCAAATTCATTTCCTAGTGAACCTTTCATTCCCATGAAAAATGGTCATATGGTCCATATTTTAATTTAACGGTAGCTCAGGCTCCTTTTTTTCCACTCAACTGAGACTCGGTAATGTCACTTGTATGCAGACAACAAAAGAGAAAAATCGCTTTGGCTTCTTACGCAGAACTTTGTCAAGCTTTTCCTTTGTTCAGATGTAAGTGTTTTTTCTTGTTTGTACTCATTTCCTTTTATCTGATGAACAAGTTGCGATGTATATGTCTTATAAAATACCTTATTTGCTTCTTCCTTTAGATGGATTTAATCACACTTGAATATGCTGCGAAGGCATTACTTGGTGATGCCCACAATACGACAGCTATGAAAAGTAATAAACTCATATTTCTTCTGCATTATATTCAGTGAATAACACATCAATGAATGCCTGAATCCATGCATTGTTTTGCAGCAAAAGTCAGACGGCTATATGACATTGCAAATGTCTTTTCATCAATGAATCTAATTGAGAAGGTATATGCCCTCAGAGAACCTCCCAGGTGACAAAAATAAACTATGGATGTGGAGCAAAAAAACTCGAGAATATGTCTCCAGTCAATTCTAAGCTTACAAGTTTTATTTATTGATGTGCAGACCCATCATCCAGAGAGCAGGAAGCCAGCATACAGGTGGTTGGGATGGAGAGGAAAATCCAATGCTGTGTCTGCAAGTGCACTGAACTTAAAGGAAGCAAAGAAGAGAACTTTTGGGACTGAGATCACAAACGTTAAAAGAAACAAGGTGGATATTTTGATTGCTAAGAAGTCTGATGAGAAGGAAAACGTTCCAACCATTAATAACTTCAAAGGTTTGGAAAATTGTACGGAGGTGAATAAATTGAACCAGAATTCAAAAGATAAGGCCCCTAGTTTTGTTTACGGTCCATTTACTCCTCTTGATGTGCCCAGAGTTGGTGAAAGTAACAAGCAAAGGTCGATTGGTATTCATGACTTGGAAAACCTTAGTTCGACCTTTTACCCTCAGTACCACAATCCAGGTATCTACCCCAGGCTTGACTGTGACACAAGTTGGACTATTATGACGATTTATGTAGCTTTTGTACTTTAAGAGTCTCTGATGTACATGTTTTTGGAACTATTACAGCTGTAAGTGAGCTCTTCAATCATTACAAGGAGGCATGGAAGTCATGGTATGTTGAAGTAGCTTCAAAAGAAAAATCACTTGAGGGATACTGATGCTTCTCTGCAAGCACCAATCCAGTACATCTTTAATCTTCCTATGCTCTTTTCCCTTATTCGTTTATTTGTAAGTCAGATATAGGGCTAATGTTGAATGAATCATCTTGATGCACCAAACAAATGCCAACCAATAGTTGATTGTAACCTTTAACATCATAGTCCTGATGATGTTTCTAACATTCTTATCTTAAATGATCCTGATTCTTTTCAAGGTGGACAATGAATACACAATTAATACATAAAGATGTGGATATATGATTACATTGCCCTTGCATTTACTCCACTCTTAGGAATAGAACAAGGATGTAATGTGTTGGAATATCTATTTTCTTTCACAAACCTGAAGGGCATATGAAGTTCCGGCTCCTGTACAAGTTTCATGGGGGATAGAAACTGAGTTATCTAAATGGTGTATCTCAACCTTAAAAAGATGGATGGCTAGAAAAGAAGATGAGACTTGCATGTTTCATTTATACAGAGTTTCTTATTTTACTTTAAATTACTGGTTTATCAAGTGATTTATTTAAAATATGTAGTTCTGGAGAATTTAGTGAGTACACACTTGAAAAGTACAGGACATTGATTTCATGGATATAAACAGGATTGAGTTAGGAGCTTTGGAATTTTCCTTGAATTGGAGCTTAAACCATTGGCTGGTGATAATTCTTAGCATAAGGGACTGATATCTCCTTTTCAAAGTCTTCAGATTCTGTATGTACTTGAGTTGATTCTCCTTGTAAAGCCATGAACAGAGAGCATAAGGACCCTACCAAGCTTGGGCACAGGTCCATTAAAATTTATAGGATATTTAGAACTTAAATACAGAGATTTTTTTTCATGTGGTGCAGAGGCAATTAACCTAGATGGGATCAAAATCCCAGTTTATGTGGTGCCTAGTCTACTTGGAGGCATAAGAACCATATTCACCACTTGGTGTTCGGTCCACTTGTTTGATATGTAAAACAAAAGCTTGGACCTACCAGTTGCCCCTTGGTCTCTCCCCTTTTGCTCAATAAAATGGGTTCGATTCAAGTCATCATGATCATAATTAAAATTATGGTACTCAATAAGTTGAGTTCGGTTTAAGTCATGGTGATCATAATTAAAATTAGGGTAAAATTTAAATGAGTTTGGTTTAAGTCATCATGATCATAATTAAAATTATTAGTATGTACTAATAAAATATTATTTACACAACAATTCAACTCAAGGTGTAAATTTGAACTAAAGTAATTAAATTTGAAGTAAATTAATAATTTATTATAATTATCTTAAATGATTAATTTAAGTTGAATTTAATAGTTTTAAGTGAAATTTAATAGATGATTTGTGTATTAGTGACATTTAATTAGTCCACATCTAATATTTATATAATGTACATTTTGTTGTTATATTTTAATCGAAGTATAAGAAGCATATTTCTTTTATTTTTGTCATTAGAGTTTATCGGATAAAAATAATCTAAATTACTGTTATAATTAATGTTTTCAAAATTGGGCTGGAAGTAAAATTGGTAAGACAGTAGGTTTAAGGTTTAAAAAGTTCAATAGGTATTAGATTGTTATAAAATTGGTTAAAAATTAAATAAAATTAAAAATTATGAAAAATATTATCTTTATTTATTAAATTTTTTAATTTAACTAAAAAGTGAATGTTAAATAAAAATTAATTGATTTATTTTATTTTATAAAAATTAATTTTATATATAAAAATTGTTCAATTAATTAATAAATCGATCAATTTTTAACAAAAAAAATTAAATTAAATTGAATAAAAAATTGACCAATTTTGTTTTTAAAATATTGGTGATACTTTTCTAGATTATTCTAACCTACTGTTTCACCTACCATGCAGTCTAAATCAAATAGAAAAAGAAGAATTTATGAACTTAATTACTCCATAATCAAGGCTTTGTACACTCAATCAAACAAATCCTTTTCATAACCGAAACAACCGGTCATCGGTTTCAATCAACCAACCTCAATGGCATATCGGTAGTTAACTGTGTAATTGGTGGGCGTTTGCTCGAACAAACCCCATCTTACAAGACAGCCAAAGCGAGATCGATAGACACAGCACAAGAACATAGAGAGAGGTGTCTTCGAAGGCTACGAGCAGTCTTCACATGGCGGCCACGTCAAGAGCCTTCATTATCTCTCGTGTCACGTACCGGTCACCGAAGCCCCAACAACCACCACCGGCGGTACCGCCGTCGACGTTCTACCGTCACTGCTGCCTTTCCCCTCGACGGCCGGCGTTCCTCTCAACGTCCTCTTCTTCCACTGTTAGCTGCTTGAGCAGCGGCGGCGGTGTCTCCGACGAATTCGTGTCCACTCGGAAGTCAAGCTTTGACCGTGGGTTCTCCGTCATCGCCAACATGCTCAAACGCATCGAGCCTCTTGATAACGCCACTATCTCCAAGGGCGTTTCTGATTCCGCTAAGGACTCCATGAAACAGACCATCTCCACTATGCTTGGTTTGCTTCCGTCTGATCAGTTCTCCGTCACAATTAGGGTTTCGAAGCACCCACTTGATCGCCTTCTCTTCTCCGCCATCATTACTGGGTAAAATTGTCATTTTTTATGAGAAAAAGGTTCGTTTTGTTCTTTTTTTGGTTCGATTCGATTGTTGACTTAGTGGGGTTTGGTCTGTTATTCCTCTGGTGTAGGTATACGCTGTGGAATGCGGAGTATCGGATATCGTTGATGAGGAATTTGGAAATATCAGTTGAGGACTCGAAGAAATTGGATTCTTCTAGAGAGGAGGAGGGTTGTGGAGATTGGAGTGAAGAGGGTGAGAGTGGAAGCGGTTGTGCTCGGATTGATTTTGAAGATTTCGAGATTAGTCCTCGGGTTTTGGGGGACTTATCACCGGAGGCTTTGAGTTACATTCAACAGTTGAAATCAGAATTGGCCCATGCCAACGATGTAAGCATTTGTTTATCCTCTTTGGATTTGCTAGTTTTGCTTTGCCTCTCTGGAAAGTGGAGTGTGCTGGAGGTGGAATTTCAGGTCTAGAGAAAGTTCGAAACATATGAATTCGTGGTAATTTTGTATTATGTTGATTATTTCTAGCTAGTTGTGAAAATTGTACTTTGAAAAGTATAAAATAGTTGGTAAAGTTTGATGTGGTTGGATTAATGCTAATGTCCCTTGTGGTATGAGCATGAGTTTAAGTCAACTGGGTATATTTTCCTGCTACTGAGGTGGGAAGCTTGAAAGGATTATGAGTTTCAAGCACGCTTTACTTTGGTGTTAGTATCATAAGTTCCGGAATGCGAGACAATCTAGTTCAAACCATTTTGTGTTAGTTTATCCATTCAGGCTTTAGGGATGGAAACCTTTTACGTCTATTTGGCTTATTCATAGTAAAGGATTTGTTTGATACAGCCATGTCTCCATGAATCTAAAGTGATTTTGTTGCATGGCAGAGTATATTATACTATTGGTAGGTCGGTGCGATTTGGAGAAACTAGCCTAGATATTAGGTCCACTTTACTTACGAAACAGGTTCCGTACATCTGTTTGGTGCTGCCTGTTCTGAATTTCTAGTGCCAAAGGGCATTGGCATTCATATTCCATTTGTTCAACATGTCATGTTATGTATACTAGGTTTATGAGGAGTCCCTTCATAACTCATTCTATTTCTTTCGTAGAGTTTTTGAGTAACTAACAGATCTTATAAATGAATAGGTGAAACTTACTTTCTATGTTTGAAGATCTTGACGTGTTCCCTGAAAGTTCAGAACTTGGTTTCACTTTCATCCATTGTTCGTTCTGATCGCCCCTAAAATTCCTTGTTTAAAACTCCAACTTAGTTGTGTAAGGTCCCCAAAAATGGAAAAGGTGAAAATTCCTAGTGGTCCTGCTAATAAATTACTCAACTTGATCAGTGCAATTACAATTGTTGTGTCTGTATGCAATCATATCATCACTATATCTCTTTCTTGCAAATGTATCAATGCTTGATGTTTCCACTATGATCTGATTGGTATGCTGCTACAGGAACTGAATACCAGAAAGCAGGAAACCTTACAAATAGAACATGACAAGGGAAATAGGAATGACTTGTTGGAATATCTCCGTTCACTGGATTCTGATATGGTAATAGATCAAAACTATGTTTCAAATTAGTACCAATATGCATTTATGTTTGAGTACGAGCAAGCAGTATTTACATTTTAAAAAATTTGAAACAGGTGATGGAGTTATCTCGACCATCGTCGGTTGAGGTGGAGGACATCATTCACCAACTTGTTCGGAATGTATCAAAAAGATTTTTCAATGATGATTCTGCCCCAAATTTCCTGGGGCATTCAGTAACAGCTTCTGAGGATCACCAAGAGAGTTCTAACGAAGTCTACGAGACAGTAGACACTTCTCGCGATTACCTGGCGAAGCTTCTTTTCTGGTTAGCTTTTGTCTTTGCTTTTATCGTTAGCTTTCTGCTTTAACACTTTCTACCAGTTTAGAACTAGTCTTTTCTATGTCTCAATCTTGTTTTTATGCTTGTTTTCCGGTTCAACTGTTCTGTACCATGTTCGATTGTAAAATAGCTATTACAGATAAACGATATCGTGTAAGAATGCATATACTAATCATTGATTGAATCTAATCTTAGAAATTCTATTTGCTAAGAAGGTTATCTGCAATGCAGTTCAAACATTTCTTTGCTTGATTTGAAGAATTCAGCTACTTTTATGTGCTCATGTGCTTAAGAACTTCCTCCTCCTCGTGGCAGGTGTATGCTACTGGGTCATCATTTAAGAGGCTTGGAGAACAGGTTGCATCTAAGTTGTGTTGTTGGATTGCTGTGAAAAAGGATAAAAAGAGAAACAGAAAATAGAAGAAGGCATGTAAATTCCTTTCTTGAGATTTTCCCTTCAATGTTTTGTTTATTTATTTGGAAATGAAAGCCCATTTCTGCCTTAAAATTCTTCCACTTTTTTCCCCCCTCTTATTGGCATCTTAAAAAGCTACAAGCTACCCCTGAAAGTTACTAATCTCATTGGCTGTTTTCCTCACTTCTTAAGTGATGAGAAACTCTTAGGATTGCCAATGTCCTAATTCCAGCAAATCTTGGAAATTTTATGATAGAAAGGGTTTCCTAGGTGGGGATTTTCTGAATGTCCAGGATCATGTACAATTAACTTGATTTTCAGGTTTTGTAAAGGTTTAAAGTTTAAAGAATTTGAAATATGATTGAAAGAGATTGTAAATAAGAAGAATTTGAAATTTAATCAAAAAGAGAAATTGTTAAATAAACATTAATAGATTTTGTAGTTTATATGAAATTATTATTTTACAAAAATTGATCGGCTTTTAATAATAAAAATTATTAAAATAAAAATTGAACTGATAAATTAGCTCCTTCAAGATTTTTATAGTTTAATAATTCAGTGACTTTTCAATTTATAGTTAGCAGTTACGTGAGGTGGTAAGAAAAGTTAAATTTAGATTAAAGTTAATCAAATTTAAATAAAATTTTTTAATTTAATTTTAATTTAAAATTTTGTAAACTTGATTAATTTTAAAAATTAGGTCAATTGAGCAAATTACACTTAAACTAGATTCGGATTTTTTGGATTTAGATAATAATTGAATTGTTAACATAACAATAGCAAAAAAAAATTCTTAAAAATATAAACTACTCATTTTCTATGCAACTTTTGCACACAACAATTAACTTTCATAGTTTTTTAGTATTATAAAATATATGTTCTTATTTCTTCCCCTCAAAAAAAAATGTTCTTATTTCTAATATTTCATTTTAGAATAGTTGTATATTAACCCTTGATGAATTCATATAACATTTGTGATAAATTAACTAATATATTAAACTCTTTAATATCATACACTGCTTTATTTTATAATCATGATTGTCTTACTAGTTGATTTTATGCAAAAAAAAAATTATTAAAATTAAAGAAATAGTTAGTTCTATATGATAACATAATTATAAGGACTAAATATAACATGAAATGGAAAAAAAAGATCACATAAAATGATTAAAAAATTTAACGGATTCAGTCGTATCAATCGTAAAAATTTTGAATAATTTAATTTTCTGGTTCAATCTTTAATTTTTAATTTGATTTTTAAATAATTTTTATTATTAAAAAGTGATTAATTTTGATTAATTAATATTCTATAAATTAAAATAAATGAATTAATTTTTATTTAATAATATTTTTTAATTAGACTTCAAATTCTGTGATGAATTAAGAAAATCTCTTTCAATTATATTTCAAATTTTTTAATTTTATTCGATATTTATTCGTTTTATAACAGTTTTAAACGTTAAATCTTGTCTTAATTACTTATTTAAGTTTTGTTCCAATTTTTTAAATATTAGAAACACTTGATAATTACTGTATTAATAAAGCAAAACCCACATTTTATTTATTAATAATAAGTTTCATGCATGGTGGGACGTACAACATCTTCTTCTTTAGCCATTAACGACTGAAGGAGCAACTGCTACGGTTGAAGGAGGAAGAGCATGATGAACTGGCTCTGGACCACCTGGACATCCTCTCTTCGGCCTCCACGAATTGTGTACAGAGTTTAAACTACTGATCAGTGAGTTTCTGATAGAGTTTGAGCTATCTTTCAGCTCCGACCAGTGAGAGGTGGTTGACGGAGGAGGACTACCGTGATGATTGGGGTTTGGACTGCCAGGGGATACCCTCCTGAGCCGCCATAAACTTGCGTAGGCATCTCCCTCATCATAAGCATGAGCTACAACAATGGAAATCAAGAGAAATGCGAGTAATGGACAATACTTCTTAGCAAGTTCCATATTTCTCGCTTTTCACAAATAGAAATAGTAGTGAATATATACATAGAGACGGCCGTACAATTTTATGAATTAATCCATTATTATAAAATTTTAATAAATATTTAACGTTTCAAAATTTAATTTATATGAAACTTAAAAATTGACTTTAATTTATTATATGAATAGGTTATTATTTTTATTAATAATATGATATATCTTTAACGTTCGTTTCTAATATACCTGACGTTTTGGCATTTATATTACTTTATTATTCGATAAAAAACATTCATAATAAAAGTATTTATTTATCTTTAATAAATGTCTTTCACCGTCTACTCTACATACCAGATCAGATCTCGTGTTTCGGTTATGGTGTTTCTATCATGTTTTATTAAATCTTATCTACACATTTATGTAAACCCATATAAATGTATGAATGAGATTTAATAGAATATAATTGAAAGAAAGTAACTAAAACAAAAGATTTGTTGTGCTCTACATACAACATTATTGCACCTTTAGAAACAACCTTGTTACGTATTATTAAACCTTTTTAGATCTCACGTTTTTGCGAGATTTCTACTTAATGTTATGCTGTAGTTGTTATTATATAACAACTGATTATTATTACTTCATAGAATTGAGTCGAGAACGCAATTTAAATTACAATTTTTATTATTTCTTTATTATATTTTAATACAAAACAAAATCTCCCATTCAAATATTGAAATGATATTACTATTTTTAATATTTTGCTTTAAAAGAGGAATTTTATACTAATTAAATAGGTTATGAAGATTTATTCTTCACACGAAGTGTTTAGTAAATCTTAATAATTATGAAATTAAAGCTTAGAAACTGAGTCTTAATAATTATGAAATTAAAGCTCAGAGTGCATTTCTAATTAGACTAAATGAAGATTGGCATTATTAATTGGATGAATAACAGAGAGTTATTCTTAACACAGATTTTAATAACTCATTCTTCATAAAGTTAAAAAGGTTATGAAATTAAAGCATAGAGTTACATCGTGAAAACATTTAATAGAATTTGATAACTAAATGTAGTGACTGTTTTGATAGGCTTTGGGAAATTAATAAATTTTTCTACCATAAAGCCTTTTTAAAGAAAAATAGGTATTTGATTGTAAAATAAAAAAACACTTCTTTAATATATATGATTTTTTTGCAGTCAAAATACAGCTTTTTAAGCAACTCAAATTTAGAATTTCTCAAAAAAACCTCTCAAATGACTTTTTCAGGTAGATTTTTCAAATCTTTTATCCTTATGTTTTACGCGTAATTTCCACAAACTCATTTTCACGTTTATCTTATAAACACATCTTTCTTTTATTGTAAATCTTCTTGTATTACAATAAAATGTATAATTTATTATATATTTAACTATTTACTTAACTTAAATATTTATTTTAAAATTTATATAATATTATTTGACTTTTTTATATGTTTTAATATTAATTTTTAATATTAATTTTACTTATGTCATAATCCATATAAAATATTTGGTTAGATATACTTTCATTTATGTTTTATATGATTTAAAATTATATAATAACTAATATATTATACTTTTTATATTGTTTAATATACTTTAAATAATACTTATATGCATAAATAATTTTTATTACAAAAATACTTTTTATTTTTATGTTACCAAATAGTTTATTATATAAAAATCTTTAAATGACAGCTAAAAAGTCAAATAATTTCTTTTAAAAAAATTTCTAAAAAATTTTACTGACAAAATCTCTATTAGTATAAGCCCAACATGCAGAGGCATAATCTCCTCTTGGATCAAACACTACTTTCAACAAAATGCTTATTTCTTAAATCTTTTAAAAAATAATGACATTGTATATGATCCAATCAAATATTATTGAAAATAACTTTTAAACTAATAAATTAATAATTTATTAAATTTAACTTAATTAATATTTAAGAAATTTGATCCAATCACCATAGATTTTAGTTGATTCATACATAATATATGTGACCTTTTTTTAACAAGTCTAAAAAACAATTTCTAAAAACTTTAAATTCACAAATATTTTAATAATTTAAAATTTTTTAAAATTAATTAAACTACATGAAAACTTAGCGCTAATTAAACACAATTGAACCACTTAACAAGGAAATATAATGTTTTTTTTTTAGGGAAGGAAATATAATGTTATTACTAATAAATACTCATCAAAGCAAAAAGATCACAAGGTCATGTCAACAAAAACAAAATATAATTTAGGGGACCTGAAAAATTTTTACTAGATCAATTATTATTGCAATTTTATTATGTAATCTTGTATTTATTACAATTAAATCAAAATGCTGCATTCTCTGAACACAGAAAAGCTCCAGTTATAAGTTTGGAAAACACAAGCATTTAGTGATGGAAAAACCAAATCTATGAAATTATCATTCCACATTCACAAACTACCATTGCAGATTTCAATTGCAATATGTGAGCTTCTGTAGAATTGCATTGCAAAATCATATAAACCTTGTGATACTACAACCAAAGATTGGAAACTAGCATGTCAAATTCTGCAAAATCCTAAGAAAGAATGTGCAGTTAATTAAATAGTGAGATTAAAAATGAAATATTCCTATAGATTAATCTCTATTACACAACCCACCTCTGAACTTCCCTAATCTTTCTTCTTTCCTCGACTGATAAAATTTTTCGCACTGCAGAGGCGAGTACTAGTTCTGGCTGCTCGAATCCCGAGCACCACAAAAGAAACCTTAAACTATTAAACGCAGGAAAAAAATCGAAAATTAAAAGGGTATGTCAATTCCTAACGTATAACAACAGATGATTAGCAAGGAAATAGATACATTTCTACAAAATTATCATCCATCGGCCTTATGTACACAGGGATGGTTTTAGATGATGCTCGTGTGTTCTTGCAGGATTTTACATCACTGAGTCAAGTTAAATTTCTCAGGGTTGCCACTTCGACAAATAGTGTACACAAAGATGTTACCTTGAAGCTGCGTCGATAGGTTCAGTTGCCCAATGACACTAGAGAAGCAGGAAAACATGTTCAAATCTTCCACTGAAACGTTTAAAGTACTGGATAGCAAGGGGAGCATAAAAACTATTACCATATTCACAATATGAGATGGATTAGGGGATACTAAAAATTGTCAAGACGCAGACAAGAATCTGTGAAAACGCTGTACTCTTGCCTGCTCCTGGTCATGGAATCTCTGGGATGATTTATACTTTTTCCTCCTAGGTCGGAAAAATAAATCCTCTGTATCTAGCACATAAGAAATCTGCAATGAAAATATTAACGCTCAGCAATAGGAAAAAAAAAAGAAGATACATCAAGAGAGAGAGAGAGAGAGCAGCACTTTGAACAAAAACATTAAGAAGCGAACATCAGAAAAACTACAAAAAGCTAGAACATCAAGTCTCTATTTTCTTGCTTTTGTAATCTCCACAGCAAGGGAAACGTAAATGCAGCATAAACAAGTGGAACTTGTAGAAGACGAATAAACGATGCAAGAAACTAAAGGAAATTGTATTCTGCACAACAATAGAATATACCTTGCAAGAATTGCAAGCGATCTTACACTCTAAACCATTGAACATCTTAACACCTTCCACAGCAATGCTCAAAGCAGAAGATTCTTGTAACCCTGCGTATTTGCGCTTGTTTCTGCTCATATCAGTTGAAGTGCTATTAGTCTCAAATACGATTTGAGAATCTTATACTATGTAAAGTAACAAAGATGAGGTTCCCCATAGGGAAGATGGTTTTTTACAAACAAGTAGCAGATAGAATCATCGAAACTGAATTATGAAGAACAGATCAGGCAGAATTTCTAACAAAAAATTGCCATACTAACTGGTACATAAAACGTCAACTACTGTCCCATCATACAAGACGTTTTTTCCACCTGGACTACCCAAGCCCAAAAATTTAGAAACAAACTAACTTCCAGAAGCATAAGGCTGAAAAGCAGGAGGATACAAATATGTTTAACACAGCTCCAGTAGCACATCAACAAAACTCCTTTAGGATAAATTGGGGAATGGGGATTCAGATGAAGGACAAACTGTTTAAAGCAGATTTTGAACTACTTATATTCTCAATCATCAACAATCATTCACGTTGCTGCAAAGTGACTTATACATGATGTCAGTACCTGCACAATATAATGTCATGTGGCTCTTTTTTCCCAGGAGAGACTGACAGATAATCACCATACAAGTATGTTGCAAAATTAGGGTCCATCGATACTTGCAACACCTCAGGCTTCTCAATTACATTGTCCATCATCTGAATGCACAAACGATACGGAGCAGATGACTGAAGCACAAGAAGAAAAATTGACAACAGTTAATGAAGAAAATACTTAAGACAAAATCTATATAGATAAACAATAGAAAGAAGGGTTGGCTTACAAATTCCATACGGTATATGTTTTCATCATGAAGAAGGAACCGTGTATTATCATAGTATATCCAATCAACGGACTTCCCAGCTCTTCGGGAATTCTCATACTCATGCAATTGAAGAAGCTTATTGTCCATTTCATCAGTTGAAACAGTTTGAAGCTGCAACAAAAGCTATGATTCATATGTTCTCACAGAACACAACAAATTCATGACAACATATTTAGTAAACCCACCTGTTTCACCAATTTGTATATCAACTTGTCCAGTGTGAATAACACATATGACTGATTCCCGATTATAGTTCTGCATTCATCTTCAAACTTTGCATTATCCACGGATCCATCAAGCAGATTGTACAACACAGTCATAAATCTACATAACAGACAACAATGATCATCACAAGGTTGTGTTATGCAATAACATGGTAAAATACAAAATAGAATATAAAGACACCTGGCATAGGAATCTGGACAATCAGACTCCTTAGAAGTTCTCCATTTCATTTCAGCGCCAATAGAATTTATCTTTGCTGATAAAATTCTTTCATAGAGGATCTGAAAATTTTAACACAGCGGTTAATAGACGATGAATTATGAACAACATGAAACAAAGATTTCCCATTGATTGTGTTTCCTTACCTGATGAAGCCGGAAAAGCACATAAAGATCATCGTTTCCATAGAAAATTTGAAGACCTTTCTTCTCTTCATCAAGCAAGACTGATGGAACATGCTTAGCAAGGGGCTTGACTGTTACAAGAAAACTTCCTGACAAAGGCACATCTCCACCAGTAAAATGTGCATCAGCTGTTCCCTCAGCTTCACCTTCACTCTCAGCCTTCCCATCAACTTCATCATGCTCTACATCTTCATCATCTTCATGGTCTTCCCTGGAACATTCGTCACCAGCAGACTCACTGCCTGAAACATCATCACCTGCTTCAGAAGCATTTTCACTATCCTCATCATCAGCATCTGCATCAGCATCATGTTGAGCTCTAGCCTCGCGTCGATGGGATTCTTCTCCATTTCCAGTATCATTCTGCTTACCTTCAGTGTTGTGTTTTGCTTTTGGCACAGCCTCCATACTAGTATCACCATGGACAAAGTTGTCCTCAAAATCGCCATTGGGTGATAGCTCACCCTCTTCCTTTTCAATTTTGAATGGACTACTAGCTTTAAAGGAGTCAACTGGTATTCCATTTGTGGCCAAAACAGTTTTTGCAACCCCAACCTGATGCACCAAGGAGACGGAAATTGACAACAATCATTTAAGAGGAGCATTTCACAGACAAACTGGTAGAAATCCCAACCAACTGATTTAATATACAAGTCAAAACAACCAAGGAAAGAAAAATCAGACAATTTCAGCATCAATCATGACATCTAGAATTTTTGAATCACAGAAGTTGCAAGTTCAATACCTCAGGTGGAAAGACAGTATCAGTACCAGTTTTGGGTTTGT
Source organism: Erythroxylum gracilipes (assembly GCA_026413385.1). Taxonomy (NCBI): domain Eukaryota; kingdom Viridiplantae; phylum Streptophyta; class Magnoliopsida; order Malpighiales; family Erythroxylaceae; genus Erythroxylum; species Erythroxylum gracilipes. Next base: position 24,466,244 of record JANZLC010000001.1, read on the forward strand.
GATCCTCAGTAACGGCGGTAGCAGGCATGGAAGAAATTGAACCAGGTCCTTTAAATATTAATACTTCAGAATATCAGAAGATGTATAGTACTCAATAACTGGAAATTTGCCAAAGTACCATGGAAAGTATGCATAGAATTCAAAAACAGACCTGCCATCCCAGTAGTGCCGGTTCCTACATGAGTATCTTCTGCTCCAAGCATATGACATGTTCTGGCATCTGCTATACGCTGAGCAGAATCAATTTCTCGATTATATCCAGATATTCTGTCACTCGTATCAGTACCCTGCTTCTCTCTTTCTAGCACATATCTATTTGAGGTTTGATCATCTTTACAAGCACAATCTACTTCAGGGAAATTAGCCTCTTCCGTTGAACAGTCTCCATTTGCCAAACTTGTCTTGCCAAGGTTTAACACTTCAGGTAAAATGCTTTCATCTCCATTGTCAGCTGCCTTTGCTTGTTTATAACTCAATACAGCAGGATCAGCCACAGGGCTTCCACCATTCTCCACAATGATTGATTTGCCACACTTTATGGCAGGACACCTAGTCCGTCCTTCATCTACAGAACTATCAGTGCCACCAGGATGATGAACGACACCCAGCACAGGCTCCACAAACCCATTCCAGAGCCTCATAACTTTATCCAATTGCTCTTTGGTCGAGCAAACTTCTTCACATGAATATTCAACAAGTTTGCGCAAGTCTTCGTGAATGTTGATGTCACAGTACACGTATTCCTGATGTGGGAGCAAAGGTTGCCTGTTTCCAGCAGCAAATGCAAGAAGAACGTTGTCCTCCTTCTGCTGCTTATCTTTCAATTCCTTTATTTCAGCCACCAGTGCTGTGGTTTCAAAAAGCAACCATTGAGCATAAAATGAACAATAATGTCAAAGAATCATCCATATGGCCAGTCAGCATATATTATATTGCCCACTGCATAATTGCTTAATAAAAACGTTTTCTGGAATATCCAAGTCAATTCATTACTGGCAGGAGAACTAATGAACTAATACATACCTAGAACAAGAGTTCAAGCACAGCAAGAATGTTAAAAGTAATCATAAGAGTGGTGAATAATAGAAACACACCTCTTGTGCTCAGGTTCTTTGAATCTTGTTGCTTGAAATAGAAGCTGCGATGATCAAGAGATTTGAAATGGTTTTTCGCATAAATTTCAGCCCAAACCTTGTTAAAATCTGAACGGCACCTTGTCCACTCCTCTTGCTTTTGTTTCAACCGAGTTAATATAACAGGTAGTGCAACAGTTGAGTTTTTACGTAATATGTCCATCACATCAAGGCCATGGTCACCATACAACCGCTCAATACACCTTAAATTTAAAGCTGCATAACAATATAAAGAAGTTAAAAAATTAGGCTGGTAAGAAAGAAAAATATATATTGTAGATTCTCAATTATGTCAGCTCTAAGCAAGCTAGTAAATCCCCCTAGTGTAATAAAAACATCTCAAAATTAAGTTACTCTAAAGCGAGCTCCTTTTACAAACCAGTTAAGTGTTCTTCAATTTGTATTGGAATCTCCATTTTATTTTCATTGATGCTGTTGAGTAACTCTTCTGTGCGTTTAGCAGTAGAGGTTACAGACTCCAACAGCATGTCCAGCTCAAATCTACAAAGAAAATACAAAATGTCTTTCTTTCAGTAAAGCAGAGAACTGTTGCCAAACAATAAGAGGAAAGCAGCACAAGCTGGGACAGCTGAGGTCAACAAACACCTTACCTGTCATCTTCACATCTGAACAAGCTTTCTTCATACTGATTCCTGCGCATATGTTTAAAAGAGTAGTCTTCACTTCCTGATGTCACAGAGACCCAGTGATCATTCAATACTTGAGCACCAAGCTCAGATCTTTGGCTTGCTGAAGGTATGGGATACTGCAAAGAAACAGGGACCAACAGACATATCAGCACAAACCTTGATGGCAATTCAAAGAACAAATATCATGGAAACTTCATACATCATCTGGAAGAAGCCGGTAGCTAGGGGTACAACGTGAACAGTTTGAAAGGTCAAGCTCTTGAATAGACTTAGCCATATACTTCTCCCTGTATCTGTCCTTTTCTTTAGATCCATCAAATTCATGCTTGTGCTCTTTATCTTTGTCTTCCATTCTCAATGATCTGGAAACAAGTCCACCACTACCTAATGATTCTGCATTCAACAAAAGCATTTCAGTATAAATATCAGTTTATATTAGGTGATTAGCAAATAGTTGACCTCCATCTGTTAAGAAACTATTAAAGGTCAAGTCATATCAATACGAACTTACTCTTACTCATAAAACCAGCAAGGAATCCATCTGTGATAAAAATTAAATAATTTAAGAATAATGAAAGAGATATCAAAAGAATTTAGGAACATTAAAAAATGAATAAGAAATAATTTCCAGGTACTACCATCACGCTCACAGCGGTCCAAGAAATCATTTAGCTCCTCCATAAGATCAGGATATTTCCCAATTAGATCCGTCACCTGTAATAAACTCTTAGTTCAAGTATATGAAAGTAAGAAGCTCGTGTATAAATTGAATAATAATAAATTCATAGATTGAATAGATCCATATTGATATGGCATATCATGTTAAACGCCAAATAAAAGGGAAATATCTAAAATGTCTTCCACAATGAAAATCCACTTCTTGCTTGAAATGATTGGTCCGTACCAGACTTTGAAGTTCATTCCCTTTTATGATCCTATTGTTGAACAAGTTAAGGCACTTCAAAAATGACTGGTAGTCATCAGAGTCCCCTAATTTTTCCTTCACTTTCTCGCAGAAGATGAATCCCTGACTGGATATGCCTGGCACAGTGAAAGAAGAAGTTAAATATGCGGAAAAGCTTAAGTAAGTCAAGCAAGAAAGGGATGTTAACAAGGTAAGAACCAGGACATATATGATACTGAAAACCTGAAACCTCGGACAGCCATATTCTACCAATCATTTGAACGTATGTGCAATGCATAATTAATAATCTCCATGCATATAGTGGAAAAAAAGCAACAAAAACTAGCTCTCATCAGAATAACAGTAAGTTTCCCTTCCTAAAACATTGGTGTAAAGTTAATGCTGATGCTATTCTTCTTCCCTAAAGACTCACAGAGTGCAGGCTTCATCAATGTGACAAGTATGAAATTGCAACATGCAGCCATCATTTTTTCATATTGCAAAGTACATCTCAAATGAGAATATAATCAGACAACCGCTACTACAAATAATCTGTCGAAGGATGTGTAGAACATGAAATTTGTTGGTAGTATTAAGGAATAGAACCTTTGTCATCATAGGAAGCAACATTTGAATTCATGCCAAAACCTTCAACTTTAGCTGCAAGTTTCTTCTTGTCCCGTAGCAAACTGAAATTCCTACTGTTATCATGCTCAAGCTCCCTGTCATCCTGATCATGATTTCTTCTATCCCTACCTTCCTTCTCTGAACGCCTCCTCTGATCCTTTTGCATTTTTATTGTTGCTTTGTCATCCTCAAGTTCAGGTTGGTCAATGCCGTCACGTTCACCATGAGAAGCAATTATTCTGTCTCGACGCCGTTGCTGGTAAAAGAAATTCTTTATCAGTCATGCATGTTTAACCCAACGATCAATTACTATATTTGTCCCGAAAGATCAAACAGGTCAAAACCATTATGAATTGGATGGGTTAAAAAGGAAATGAGGAGAAAATGGTATCCACATACCTTGTCCATTTGTTGTTGCCGCAAAGGGATTGCTGAGTTCCGTTCATTATAGCGGTGGGTAGAGTTTCGCGCATATGGACCATTATGCACCACCGCTGATGCCGAATTATCTGGTAAAAATCTAGTGAACTCATCGAGCAAATCTGGATGGTCTTCAAAAAGTGTAGCAACCTGGAAGATGATTAAAAAAAACAATTGATAATCTTGCACGAGTAGAATGAGAGTTTCCTTCCAAAAAAATGCACTTAAGACCGAAGGGTGACATTGTAGAATGCATGAATGTATAATTACCTCACTATAGACCTCATTTATGTCCTTGTGTTCCTTCCTATACATATTCAAAATGTCTAGGAATGACTTATAAACATGTTCATCACTTTGGAATCGCTTCTGTAGGACAGAACTCGTCAGTCAAGAGTCTAAAAACAGGCATGAACAACTCCATATACAACAGAGAAACAACACTTCCACCTTTATTTTATTCACAAAACTGATGGCTTCTTCAAATTCAACTGTTTTCTTTGGAGGAGCCTCCTCCTCATCAAGAGTTATTTCATAACCCTTTGGCAAGAAGGTGTTAAAACCAAAAATCAAGTTGTTATGGCCTTTAAATAACTCTTTCACTCTTGCAATGACACCAGCTGTGTCGGTTCTGCAAGGGAAAAAAACATAAGATACTCAAGGATCAAGACCAACACCAATGGCTAACAGTATAAGAAAGTGGAGTCAACAAATAACCTTTGTGCCTTAAAGTCTTTCATGACCTCAAGGAACATGTCATATTTTTCCCTTTGGTCTTGAAACATGTCTTTTACTTCCTTAAGATAAGTTAAGGCATCATTGGTTGTTAACTTCTGTGACGTGCCAATCCCACCAACAGTACCTCCGCCTCCACCCCCGCCCCCTATTGGTACTTGTGATTGAACGAAGCTGCAATGAGCAAAAGTAGATAAAATACATCCTATCAATATTTCCCTGGAAAACATCAAGACAACACTGTAGCACTTAAATTTGTACACGTGCAATCTTACACTTCTTCCAAGATCTTACTAGTAAACAAAATTCCCACTCATGCTACCCCATTCCTCAGGAAACAAAAGGGTCAAGAATTAATCTCCAACAATATATACAATTCAGGACTTGGAAAAGATTTCAATGCAGACCATCGCTTACCTTATTTACTTCTTCTTCATTCATGCACATATGCGTGATTCAAAACAGCATATTGAATTAAATAATTAAATCCAGATTTACATATCCATCAAGACAGGCCATTAACGACCCACAAGTAGTGAGCTAGCTCAAGCACATTAAACACATACATAAAAAAAAAACACAAACATAAAACAAAAAAGCAGAAACCCTACATACTACAACAAAAAAGACAGTGATGAAGACAAATCATGCATCGCAAATCATTAGCAAACAACCAAAAAGGCAAATACTTGCACTTCAACACAACAACAAGAGTGTAATCCACAAAGCTAAACATAAATTCAAACTCACGATTCTCCACGAGAAGAAGCAAAAGGCCGCTTGAATTGCGAGCCGCCACCACCAACACCACCAGCACTAACGCCACCACCACCTACTCCTCCTCCTCCTCCACCACCATAAACTTCATCTCGTATTCTCTTCATATCCCTAAACATAACCCACCAAAAAGCAAGTTAATTTCCACACTAAACCGAACCAGAAAACAAAAAACAGCGAACAACAACAAAGCCATTTCATAAATCGATGACAAAAAACTAACTGTCTCGACGAGAAGAACAAATAAACCAAGCAACCAGATCTCACAAGGCAATGAAAGGAATCTTTAGGGTGTTGGTAATTCTCCGATTAATCGCATATTGTGCCTTTGGTACAGGAAAAAAGAAAGGTTAGGTGTCTACAAGAGAGAATTGTTAAGGAGAAGAGAATCGAAGAAGTGAAAGGAGATTTTATGCTTCGAGACATACAAATAGGAAAAGGAGCAGAGAAGAAGAAGGAAGAAGAAGGAAAAATGAAGCGGAACGAACTTATTTAAGTTTATAAAAAAGAGAGAAAAAAGAACATATGTTCAAATTTTTCGAATGAAAAGAAAGATGACTTGCGTTTGGAGGCCTTGTATGGGAGGGTTCCCACCCAACAAAGGTGACAATAGGTTGGGCCGGGCTCAAGTCACATAAGGCGGACCAAGATCAGGCCGTTCAAAATTTTACTTGGTCCGCTTTTTATTTTTAAGTTAATAAATAAAAAACAATGTTATTTTTTTATAATTGCCGAACCTTAATTTAAGTTAAGACCAAGTTAGGTCTGAATAGCCGAAGCTCAGAATTGATTTGAAACCCAATTTTTTGAAAATAATCAAGCCTAAGGCTTGGTCAAATCGAGCATGACTTAATTGCCAAGCCTACCAAATTGGAAATAATCACAATGACAATTTTTATTTTGACAAATTTAATTTGATTTGAAATTAATATATTTAATTCAAATTAGTCGAGTTTTTAGGCAAATTCAAATTTTTATTTTTGAAATTTTTGATATTTAAGTCGAGTTTGAGTTTGAATACAAAATTTAGATAAGACTCAAGTTTAAGTGTTTGAACTTAACCTGACCTATTGTCACTTAACTGTTTTGATTATTAATAATATTAATATTATATAAAATATATTGATTAGTAACTCAGCATTAGTTTCACAACTACGATCAAAAAAGAAGCAAATGAATCATATATTTTAATAAATACTTTTTTTACTAATATATTATTTCATATGATTTATTGTTCAATTTTTTATTTGTATTAAAATTTAAAATTTGATAATAACTTAAGATATGAAAATTATGTATAATTTCTACATTATTTTTTAATGGTGAAATATATGTATTGTATATTATTTAAGATAATGATTTTGTAATTAAAGTAAGGTAGTTAATTATTTTATTGATAATTTTGTTTTCTCACTTACAACAACTTAATATGCGGTAAATTTTTATTTAAGAGACATTTTTAATTACACTCTCTTTTTTTGGTTTCAACTTTTAATTTTTTTAATCTATGAAAATTAGGTATATGACATGTACTTGAGCTAAGTGAATTAAATAATTTTTTAAAGTATAAAAATACTTGCATAAGTATAATATAGTAATGAATAGGGTTAGCCTATCGGTCCAAAATAACATGTTTTTCATAGGTCGACTCATGGGCTAGGCTTAGCTCAAATGTAATTTTGTTTTAAAAAGTTAGGTTTCAGATAGGTCTGAGCTTGGAGAGCTCAGACCCGAATTCAATTAAAAATATACATTATTTTAAAAAAATTGATAAGATTGACCTATGAGTTGGTTCGTTGACATCCTTAATAATAAAATTTAAGTAGCATGCGAAAGAAAATTAGAAGTGTTACTAAAGAGTTAAAAAAATAAAGAAATAAGTAACATTATTAAAAAGTTTTTTTTAAAAAAAGTGATTTTAACTCTTTATGGATTGAAATACTCATTTATTTGTATTTGTTTTATTTTTTAGAAAGTTAAACACTACACAATATTTTATGTTAGTGGTGTGAATACCCAAAAAAAAAAGCTTTATAGGATGGACTTCTTATTTTTGGAAGCACATTATATAAACTATCAAATACAATACAATAACCCAGTGAAAATTTGGCTATTTAGCAGGTCTTAAAAAATTTAAAAATACATAGTTTTACTCTTAATTGATGGACAGCCTTTTTATGATAAATTCACATAAAAATATATTTATATACATATTAAAATAATAGAGTAATAATAATAATAACAAATAAATACGTATAAATAAAATATAAAATAAGTAAAAATAAATAATACAATAAATATAAAAGAGATTAAAATTAGGAATAAATAAAATAAATAAAATAAGTAAATAAATACATAATCAAATAAATGAATTATCATAAACTATTAGATACTACAAATGACCATAAACTATTTGATAGTTAATATCCCAAAGTCAAGTAACAAATTGAAGGATCTAATGTATTTACGTATGTCAATAATGATCTAGAATGATTGACCTAAACGACCTAAATTGGTTTGATCATCAAAACCATATTGTTTTGACCTTTGGCTAGATCAAATTTTGAATTATTTATATTCTTACTCAAGTCAAGTAATTTGAATTCAACCTATCCCACCGTCATTTGTATATATTCTTTTAATCTCAACCTTCATCCATTTCAAAATATATGAATTGTAACCATTTTATCACATATTAACTTACAATCTCCTAATCCACAAATTGAACAGATTTATTTCTTTTTTTTTGACACTATTATAATTTATCAATCCACAATAGAGATAACAATATATTGTGCCGAGCTCGAGACAATGGACTTGATTTAGAGCTTGACAGGCTAGAGGTGATCCGAGCTTGAGCTTGACTAATTTTTTTAACTAAAGGTGCAAAATGATGTTGTTTTACTTAGAGCGATTGAGTCTTAGGTCAAGTCGGACTTAGGTAACTCAAACTGAAGTCAGCCTGAGGCCTAGTTAACCCATATTTGACTTATTAACTTCGAGTCAGGTTGGACACGAGCTCAGTTGCCACTCATAATCTATAATTCTATTGTGCACATGCGATTAACTTAATTAGGAATGATAATTTTTATTCAAACTAACTCATTTCGACCTAAAGTTAACAGGCAATTTGGGTTAGTTAACAGATAATTTGGTTTTAAATTATTGAGTCCAATTTAGGCCTAAATCTCAAAATTTTCATATAAAATAACGTTATTTTTAAAGTTTAAATTAAAAATAATAGAATTTGACTAGATACAAAATTTCAGAACTAAAATTCAATTCGACCAATTGTCAAGCTTATAAATTCTTGCAAAACCATCAATGTTTATGTTAATACTCTACTTTGGTTGGTTGAGTATTAGATTGGATTATTGTTATTGACTAAACTTTGTTTAATTAATTTATATATTTCTTTATTAGGGAAAAAAATTACTTAGCTCTTCTACTAATTATGCTTCGACTAAAAGTATCATCTCGTGAGTGAACATTGGTGATAAAACTAGGGAATGTTTCAAAAGATTGAATTTCTTTTGTCTTGTTCGTTTAAAGCTTTGCTTATCATGTAAGCATCATATTTATCCAATGCAGTAAAAACTAAATTAATTCGGTCGGTTTAATAATAAAAATTTTGAATCGGTTAATTTTCTCTTCAATTTTTAACTTTCTAGTTAAATTTAGTTTAATAATCTTTACTGTTCAAAACCGATTAGTTTATTTATTAATTATCCAGTTTTCATAAACTAGTCAAATTTTATTTAAAAAATCAATTAATTTTTATTAAAATTTTTTATTTAAAATTTAAAATTTTCAATAAGTAATGTTAATTTTCTTTAATTATTTTTTCAAATTATTTAATTTTATTCAACTTTAATCGAATTTATAACGATCTCATACTGGTTAAACATTTTAAACCAATTGGTGTAAGCAAAAAATCTTCATTCACAACCTAAAATGTAAGAACTTTGATTCTTTTTTTTTAACCAATTCATCTTTTTTTTTATGTAACCCAGAAAGTTAATCCATAACATAGCATCTTAGTTTAAGTTGAAAACAGCCTTTATCACCAACTTGATGCTTTCATCCTGAGCCTTCATGGCTTTCTAGGACATGATGTTTATAATAATCAAAAATTGGAGATTTGGAGTTCTATAATCTTACTATAATCTCCAATTTCTATTTAAGAACTGAGACCGGACTTAATTAGTTCGAAAAATTTTGATACTAATTAAGTTCTATTAATTTTTTTTATTAAGTTCAAGCTCAAGTTGAACAAAACTTTTTTTGTCAAGCCTAATCATGTATTTTGTAATCATTTAATGGCTAACTAGCCCTAAATTTACTAATGAATTCTTAAAGATAAACTCAATTAAATAACTCAAATTTTTAATTTTTAATGATTAAAAAATTAAACCACACAAATTTTGAACCGATCAATTTTTCAATTCCATTTACTTTAGTAACTCTTGTTATTAAAAATCGATCAACTTATTAATTAATTGGTCAAATTTTGTAAACTAACCGAGTTTCATAAACTAAAATAAATTAGTTAGTTTTTATTTAACAGTCTCCTTCTTCAATTAAGCTCCAATTTTTTTAGTGAGTAATGGTAATATATTTTTTCAATCTTGTTTTCAATGTTTAGGCTATGTTTAGGTGGAGGTTTTATAATGAAATAGAATGTAATGGAATATTATTCCATCGTTTAAAATGAGGTTTTATAATAGAATATAATAGAATGAGATGGAAAAAGATGATTTCATGTTACATTTCATTATATCATAAACAGTAAAAATAAAAAACCTCAAATTTATAAAGTTTATGATGGAATATAAAATGAAACACTATATTACATTATAAACTTTTCATCCAAACAACATTTCACTATATCACATTATAAATCCTTTTATTCCTCCCAAACAATAATTTTTTAATATTATATCTATTTACGTACCATTTCATTATAAATCATTCTATTATATTTTATTTCATTCTACAAAAAACTTTACATCTAACCAAACATAGCCTTATTATATTTCGATTTATTAAACTTTTAAATTGTAAGCCTCTTATTTTACGAGTTTAATTTCTGATATTTTTTAAAACATTAATCTTTTGTAGCACTAGAATCTACGACGTACGATTGTTTGATGCAAAAGAGTTATTCTATTACCTATCTATGGAATTCTTCTTCTATTAAGATCGAGGTTTTGGTCTCACATCGACAATTCCTTCCTTAACTAGTTCTTGATGGAGGTGGCCATGCTTGGTTCCTAACGACAGTTTATGCTAGTCCCCAGGTGCTAGGATGAGTTTGTCTTTGGCAGGAGTTAGCTCGTCTTAGTGACATTATTAATCACCCTTGGCTTCTCACTGGGGACTTCAATAATTATGCATATTCTAGCGAGAAATGTGGCAGGTCTTTTTCCTTACCATGGGCTGCAAAATTTTGGAAAAAAAATGGGATAGATGTAATCTTTTGGACCTTGGTTATAAGGGCCCTCACTTCACTTATTGCCAAAAGTATAATGGCTACTTTTCTACCCATGTTCGTCTTGATAGAGAGCTTTGTAATTCTGCTTGGCGCTTATTGTTCCCGGAGGCCTCTCTTCATCACCTACCACGCACTCATTCTGATCATAACCCTATATTGTTGAAACTATATGGATATATCCCTCTTGCTTCAGCTAGGCCGTTTCATTTCTAGGATGCTTAGACCTTACATAGTGGCTTCCACCAAGTTGTAGAGACGGCATGGTCCAAAGCTCATTCTTCCTTTGCTATGGCCCCACAACATGTTAAGGAGGCAGCTCTTTCAACAAAGATGTCTTTGGAAATATTTTTCAAAAGAAGCAGAAAAACTTTGGCTCGGTTAGCTGGTGTCCAGAAAGCTTTAGGCTATAGACACGCTGACTCCCTTATTCATTTAGAGCAGGAACTGATCACTGAGTATAATGATATTCTTCATCAGGAATAGGCTTTATGGTATCAAAAATCTCGTGTGCAATGGCTACATAATGGGGATAGAAATACGCAATTTTTCCATGCTACCACTATTTCTCGACGTAAACGCAACAGGATTGAATGCCTTCGCACAACAACTGGCTCTTAGATCACGGAGGCAGCTGACCTCTAATTCGAGGTATTGACTTACTTCCAGAACTTATTCTGTTCTACTAATGATATTTCTATGCCTTTTCCTCAGTGTCCTGACCACCCCAAGATCTCTAATGATGCAATTCGTACTCTTTTGGCTCCTATTTCAAAAGAGGAGGTTTTTGCTGCTGTATGCTCTATGAAGTCTTATAAAGGCCCTAGTCCTGACGGGTTTTCAACCTATTTTCTATAAAAAATTCTGGCACATAATTGGAGATAGCGTCTTTGGAATGGTTAATGAGGCCTTTAATACAGGTATTTGCCCAACAAACATTACTGCAACTAGGGTGGTTCTTATTCCAAAGGAATAATAGCCTCTCTTTATGTCTCAATTTCATCCTATCAGCTTATGTAACGTGAGCTACAAGATCCTCACCAAGGTGATTGTCCAACGTATTAGACCTATTTTGGATTCTGTTATCCATCCTACGCAAGGGGTTTTTATATCAAGGAGAACCGCTGCTGAGCATATCATCTTGGCCAAATAGGTGGTTCATACCATCCGGAAATCAAAAAAGAAGGAGGGATACTTAGCTATGAAGGTTGATATTGCTAAAGCTTATGATCGAGTTGATTGGCGATTCCTGAGGCAAACCTTGCTTGATTTCAACTTTCCATTGTACCTCATTTCTCTTATTATGTTATGTGTTTCTAGTTCACGCCTATCCATTTTATGGAATGGTGCATGCCTCTTAGAATTTGAACCTAAGCGTGGGTTGTGACAAGGGGATCCCTTATCTCCATACCTTTTTATTCTTTGTATGGAGAAACTCTCTATGCTCATTTCGCACAGAGTTGTGTCCAATCAATGAAAACCTGTCAAGCTATCTGGGGACAGTCCAGCTATCTCCCATCTCCTTTTTGCGGATGATGTGCTCTTATTTTCCCATGCCATTGTTCGGGGGTGTCGGGTGGTCTTAAATACCATTCAACAGTTTTGTGCTTGCTCTGAGATGCAAATTAATGAGCAGAAGTCTAAAACTTTTATTTCCCCCCATGTTAATAGGCGCCACCGAGAGACGTTAAGACATCAACTCCACTTGACCTTTACTTTGGACCTAGGGACCTATCTTAGAGTACCCCTGAGTGGGACAAACACAAAGAATGCTTCCCATCTTCTTTTAACTAAAATTCAAAATCATTTGCAAGGATGGAAAGCCAAATTGTCGAACAAGGCTGGTCGTCTCACTTTAGTTAAATCTATGCTATCTACAATACCTCTCTACACTATGCAAACTTGTTGGTTGCCAACTGAAACCTGTGATATGATTGATAAGCATTGTCGTGGCTTCCTTTAGCGATCTTCCAGTACAGGTCGTGGTTTCCATTGTATAAAGTAGGAGGCAGTTTGTAGCCCTAAAGAAGTTGGTGGATTGGGTATTCGAATGGCCAGAGAAAACAATATTGCTATATTAGGAGTGTGGTCTCTTGTCCAGAATGTTTCAAAGCCTTGGGTTGATGCCTTGCAGGGTAAGTATCTACGTAATGTCACTCTTATGCATAGTACAACACTTCCTACTGCTTCTCCAAGCTGGAAGGCCATAAAAAAAGCTATTCCTTACCTAAAGGATGGTTTTACTTAGCGAATTGGTAATGGAGAGCTTATTTCTCTATGGAATGACAAATGGGTTGATGAGTTCCCTCTCCGTGAGCAAGTCCCATATATTGACAATCGTGATCTCAATCTTTCATTTAATGACCTCCTTGATGGAAATGAAAACTGGCAACTTTCTCACTTTCATACACCTTTTGGAAGGGATTTAACGAGAAGCATCCTTACTATTCCGGTGCCGCATGATACAATGATCAACGATACGTTGATTTGGGGAGAGACCATGTCTGGTAGCTATACTGTGAAATCGGGGTATGAATACATCTCTCGGGTTCCTTATCCTGCTGACCCTCGCAAGCA
>JANZLC010000001.1:24556194-24569009 GCA_026413385.1 Erythroxylum gracilipes
TCAATGCAAGAAATGAACAAAATGGAAGAAAAAACAGCCAATCTTTGCCTTTTCCATTCCTATTAATTTTCAACTCTTTTAATGAGTCGGCACCAATAATCTAGACTTATATTTATCAAAGTTTTTTGACACTTTACATTGTAAAAATTGAAAAGAAAAAATTTGTGGATGAGTTTTTTTTTTCTAAATTTCAAGTTTTATGAAATAGCAATAAAAAGAAGTTTGATTCCAATTACCAATTGACCAGTTTGACAATTTTGTTTTAATCATGTCAAGGAGAAGAATCGAACATGTTCTTTTTCATATTTTATATTTTCATTTATTTTGGAAAAAAAACAACAAATATTTGATTAATATAATAATATATGATCCTAATATATAATTAGAATTTTAATAGTTGACTTTTCATTTAAACTCCATGTTTTAGTAAAAAGTTTCGATAGCCCCTCTATATTTCAAAGTAAAGATTCTATTATTTCATGTTCCATACCACTACAAGAAAAATGTGGATTAGCGACGAAAATTTAGCGATGAAAAATATACCGTTAGAACTTAGCAACAAAAATATGCTTTCCGTCGCTAAAATTGATTAATTTAGCGACGGTACTAATACTCGTTAAATTTAGAGGGAATTCGTCCCGACAAAATTTGCAACGGACATTAGCGACGAAAAAATATACTGTCGCTAAATTTGGAGGGAATTATTTTCGTTCCGTCGGTAAAAAGACAGGAATTATTGGCGGAATAAAAAAATTTTGAGTTTACCTATGGAAATTTCCGTCAGTAATTTCGTTGGTAAATTCATTTTAAATATTAGCTCATACGACATCTCCTCCCTCTATGTTTTCTTCTTCCTTCTTCCTGCGTCTCCTTTTCGGTTTTTTTTCTCTCCGGTTTCTCTATTGTGGACTCCTTTTCTACTCGTCGGAGTTGTCTTGTCCAGCCATTGTCATCGTGTCCTTTGGTAGAGGTATTTTTGCAACTATTGTCATGTGTTTTTTCGTATATTGGATGAAAGTTAATTTAGGTATTTAATTACTTTCATTTATTTGTGTATTTTGTGATTGGAAAACAACTTTAAGTTATAAATGGTAGTGATAAATTTCTAATTCTAGCAGTGCGAGATGGGTTGTGATTCGCAAAGATTTTGTCTTGGGCTCGAGCAATTTCTCTGACCAAGTTCAGGGGGCTAACTACGAGACATAGTTTATTACCGAAGCAAAGCTTAGATAGGTCCGTAAACACTAGCCAAACTTCCCTTGTCTCGATGAATGTCTTGGCCAAGAAATAGAAGGTAACTAGAGAAACTGAACATTTTACAGGTAAATTTTAAAAAATAATTTTTAGTAAATTTACCGAAGGAAAAAAATTTTGTTGGTAATTTTCTGACAGAAATTTACTCACCAAACGAAATAACCGTCAGTAAATTTACTGACGGTATGCAAAATTTCTGTCAGTAAATTTACCGACAGCTATATTTTCAACGATTTTTTCCGTCAGTAAATTTCGTCACTAAAATTGATTACCAAAGGAATTTGTATACATTCCGTCGGTAATTTCCGTTGCTAATCTCTATTTTTCTAGTAGTGTTTTTTCACCTAAGAGATATTCTTCCATATATAACCCTCAAGATCAATCTTTTCCTTGAATTTGGATGTCCTGTTTCTTGAACATGGTCCAGACGGAATCTACCTAATATTAAAATAATTAATTTTATGCCATTTTTTTAAATTTAAACCTATAATTTAATTATAAACATATAGCGTTTCATGTATTTTCACTTACAAATTGTTGACAATTGTGATGTAAGTTCTTCCATCAGCTCCCTTAGCTCCAGGCTGGAGGTTGTCTCTTTCATCCGCATCGTTTACCCTTGATATCTCTGTCGGTATAAGGGTGGTGGATGGTGTAGTAATAGGTACGGAAGGTGATGCCTTATCTGCAAGTGTAGTAGTAGCTATAGGTAGAGTATCTGATTCGGTTGCAGCTACAGAATGTGATGCTTCACCTGGACAATAATTAGCTCCAAATCGTGGTCTGAACCTTGGTCGCATTATATCCTGTTTTCTCTTTGGTGGCATATTTCAATGTGAAATTCATATCCCATCATTTGAATTAATATTTCCCATTTTCATCATTACCATTATCCTTGTTTCAATTACATGCTTCTTGATTGAAATTAATATCTTCAATAACTATTAGAAAATTATTTCCTATATCCAGTTACATATCCCTTAAATCATCATCCGACCTAACACTTCCAAGTTAAGTTATATCATATTTCAAGTATTTGGCCTTAGCTTCTTACGATTAAAATTTATTTCAGTTATAAGAGGACCATACAATAGATAGCCATGTTTCCAAACCTTACCTACTCTTCTGTAGAAATCTTTCTTTAATAATATGTCTAGATCATTCATTATCGTATAAAATGTGGACAAATTGTTGAACTCAATACTAGTCCAATTACTCAGTAGCTTTTCTTAGTGAAGAGCTATAAGGCCTCTTCTTCTTACTTCAAAGTAGCTCCATGAGTGCATAGTATATGAATTGAGTCCTTCTTAAAGACAATATCTCTATCCTTCTCTTCAAAACTCGAAGTATCTATCCTCGTCATTACTATAACATCTTTTTTTTCCACCACTTTGATCATCATTTTCATTAAGAAGCTCCCAGGTAACCTCAGTCCCATCAAAATTAACAACAATCTTCTTTTGGTGAACAATAAAATTCATCAAATCGTTTTGTTTTCTAAATTTTATATTTCTTATTCTTATTTTTAGGTCAAATCTTGCTAGATAAGCATATGGTTACAAATTCAATGAGTTGGTTGTGATCGAAATAGTCACACATGTCATCAATAAATAGCTTAGCTTATTATTGACATATTCTTTAACTTCTCATGAATTAGTGCCTTATAAGTGCTTCATAGCAGCATTATTATTCATCATTTCAGAGAAGGAGGCATAGTAGGAAACCAAAGAGGACCAGGATGGTAGCATCCCTGCATATAGTAGGATAATGGCTATCATGATTGGTACGTAGTTCTTAGAGTCTTGAAAATAGGAATAAACTATAATTACTCTTTTGGTCTCCTTTGTTCGGAGAACCAAATATCAAATTTTCCTATAGTATAACTACTACTAAAACCTCCTTGCCATATGAGACTTATTTATATGAAGCGATTCTTGGGAGACAGATGAACTATAACAAGAAATTGATATATCAAGACCAATTATTAAGTAGATGATACATCTAACCATATGATATTAATATGTTAAGATGAACTATTAAACAATTTTTTTTTGGAATTATCATTATAGTGATCTTTATAGTTATTATGACCCATATAAACTAAACTATTTATACATACTAACAAATAATTTATAATATATATGAATAATGTAGTTAATATGAATTATCATATCTATATAGCAATTTCAAGCGCTATATAGATTGAATTTAATTTCAAGTGCTCAACTAAACCAACCAAAAAATGTTATTAAATTAATATTATGGAATGATAATTATTGTTCATAAAATTTAAAACAATTAAAGTCCACTAGTAAATAACTATCTTTGACATTTGTAAATTGATGATGAAAAGGAAAATATGTTTTTACCATGAAAGCAACATTTATTATTTCTTTTTTTGGTTCAACAATGTAAATCCTAAACAAAATTGAATTTTATTCCTACATCTAAAGTCCACATCAAAAAGGGTAAGAGGAAATTGACATTGGACTTGAAAGCATTTGAATTAAGCATGTGAACACATGTTCCCATCGCAATCATATTTCTTATGAAATTCTGCTCCACATAAAAACACAAGGGATAAAGGGGGATTCTAAACATGATTAGATGACATATTTGAAAGGAACTCAAACCTCTATTCACACCAAAAAATCAAGGAGCTAAAGACACATCAATTTTTGCCAAATCACATAAACAATTGATTATTACAAATTTCCAAATTTTTACCAATTCTTTGGTGGGATGGTAGAAACTAGGTAAATTGATTGATACATAACAAATTGGGATATTTTTAAACATATCAACTGCCTTTAAAAATATTAAGAATGATATCATCTCCCTTTTCAACATCTTATTCGCTTCTCACAATGTCAAATTTTACTATAAGCACTAACACTTGAAAGTCTTACAATCAATTATTGGTATAATGTCACTAGAACGTGATATACACCAACACAAGCAAAACACTCTCAACACTTAACACAATTGTAACAGGTAATTCATCAAAAACTTTATAGACATGAGAAATTCATCTTAAGATAACTACGAAAATCACATGTTTTTCCTTTCCTCACTAACATTAAGACATTCCAAACAAAATCCAATCACGAATAATCCAAACCAACGCAAACAACAACAAAAAATTGTCATTACCTATGCAACATCACACCTTAAAAAACCAACAACGGAAGCACAAAACAAACAAAATAAAGGTTCCATGACTTACCTCGACCGAAAGATAGAAGGACGCCGATTAGAGAAGATAGAAGGACACAAATGAAGAAGAAAAAGGTTGTTGACGGGGGAGAAAAAGAATAAGAAAAGAGCGGGAGAGGAAATAGCTGGAAAAAATGAGGGTGGTCTTCGGGTAGGTTAAATGCGTAGGGAAAGTGGAAAACGACGTCATTTGGTGTTAAACTAAACGACATTGTTTTTGTTATATTAAAAACGTTGAAGCCGAAAGAATCGATGACGTTTACTCTAAAATTTACCGACGGAAATATTTCCATTGGTAAAACCTTTTTATTCCGCTAAACATTCCCACCTCCTTTACCGACGGGAATCTTCTACTATCGCTTTATTCCGTCGAAAAATTTGTCAGGATAATTTTCCTCCATTTTTACCGACAGATACTTTTACATTCACAAAATGTATTCTTTCCCAACAATGTTACCTATGAAAAATCATTTTCCATCTGTAATTTGCTATTGTTTCCCTTCTGTCGGTAATTACTAATTATCTTGTAGTGATTTTAGAACAATTATATAAATTTTAAAATTCTAAAGAAATTTAATTTTCTATATTGACCAATCAAATGTAACTGTAAAGATAATCTAACTCAACTCTTAAATCCAACTTAGAGTAATTAAACTAATTTTAAAATTAATAATTTAAGATAATTATAATATAATATAGTTTGAAATATATTTAATTAGTTCAATTTGAATTTAAGACTTAAGCTTGATGGTCATGAAATCAGCATTTGATTAGTTCACGTGTGATATTCGTATGAAACATATTTTGTTATTATTTTTTTGACCGAAATTTATACCAAAAAATGGATAGTTTAAAATTTAGTAGGTTTCTTAAACCACAACTTCACATAAAGATTGATAGGTTGATGTGCTTAGCTTCGTAGGAGAAAGTGGGGCTCCAGTCCCACGAAAAGATGGTGTCTGGTGCTTCCACTGTGACCGTAGCAATAGGTGCCATCTTCCCTGCGACGGATCTCCTCTTCATTCTCTTTACATGTTCTTTTGTTACAAAATCTCAATCAGATTGGATTGTTTGCTGTTATTTCATTTTCATTGCGATGGATTCGTCAAATATATAGTTTGGTTAAGGTTTTAAATTTCAGATTGCAAATTAAGTTCAACTATTGAGGTTGATATAGATATAATTACAAAAGGCAAATGTGTTTCAGAATTTAAAACCCTGATTTATATTTTGAAAATAGACCGATCTGGGTTCAAACTACCTGTAGTTAAGTTCTACTTAAATTATTTTATTTGGACTGGTCGGACTACAATTTTGGATCAAAATGGGGGTACTTCATCACCATGGAGGTACTTCAACACTTAGCAAAGCCCACTTCATTGTTGTAGGATATCAGAACTATGGGATTTTCAAGTTAGAAATTCTGCATTCAATAGAGTACATCAGAGACAACTTTGAACTTATACACAAGTTTAGACTAGCATTTTCATGGATGCCTAGTCACGAAGATGACTTCGGTCTTCTTCTATATCATCATAAACGAAAAATGCAAGCCGTGTGATTCATATCCTCCCCACGTGAAATTTGTCCATCCATGTTCCTCCTGTATAAACAGACTGCTCTTGTATACTTTTCATTTTTCTTCTCTGCTTTGATAAAAGAACTATGGATTTGCCAGTCATCTCTCTTCTGCAGTTAACTAGACAAAATGATTGCCTCACAACTTACTTCTTAATTGCATCACTGGCACTGCTTAGGTCTGAAGTTTTCTTTTGACAAGAGAGAGCTGATCAAAGTATCCAACCTTTTTGCTCCAGGACCAGGTCTAAGAACACTGATATCACCAATTGCAGAACATGGGTCACTTCCATTTTCCCTACTTCCTATGCACCAGCCACCAGGAGTAAGCATGCCAGGACTGCGAGATAAGAGCTCAGAATCAATTTTGTCATGCACTGGATCGTTTCGGTGAAACTTCCGAGCAAAAGGAGCATTACTGTCAATCATCTTTTGCATGTCAGCAAGGTTGAGAAAGTGCGGATGCTGCTTCGGAGGGTTGTCCCATGATATGAAATGTAGATCACTATTCACAGTTGTGTTTCTAAACTCTTGACCATTGCAAATGACAGTGTGGAAGTATCCTTCAGGTGAAGATATAAAATTGGAATAGTACATGAGTACGGTTCGAGGTAAGTTGTCCCATCCCCATATAGTGTAGTCAATAAAAGATCGAGAAAGAACCATCCAAGCAGAACCTGTACAACACAGATTAAAGTTGGTTACATTCATCTGCAAATTATCATATTCTCATGCATAGTTCAAAACAACTCTGAAAAAGTAAATTAACCTTTATCAACATAACTTAAGAAAGAAAAACTAGCCTGTGCACAAACTAGTATCTGCAGACCATGTAGATGGACAGTTTATACCAAATAATTGCATGTATTTTGTTCTTACCTAATTATTTGATGAAATGCATCATGAATGCAATTCTAAAGGGTCAAGCAACATTTAAGTATTCCTTAAAAGCAAGTCTAGCCAAATGCTAATGCTAAAGCAGTTTAGCATTTCATTAAACAGTAAGGAGCAAGAATTCCATTTGATAAAAGCCTAAAACATTGCGAACTCTACTTTTGCTTTATCTTCCAGAAAGATAGATCAGCCCCTTTAAACCATACAAGGTTATCAATGCCATAGACACCCCCCTAGACAATTTTCTGTTGATCACGCATATATGTTTCACCAACGTATCAAATGACAACTGATTTGTAAAACATGCATCAAGAGACGAAATGAATGTAACTACACAGGAAGTTTAATATCTAAAATCTCTATGCACACAAGCATGCAAACAAAATAACACTGAAAATTGTAAATTTATGCACTACTTTTTTTTTTTAGGGATCTTCGGTACAGCTTAGTTCAACACAAAGCTACTATGCACATATTGCATAATGAACCTAATTATAAGCAACAGCAGGTGAATCCCAGAAATTAACAAATATGAACTTTGTACATCAACTTTTCTAAAGATATAACCTTGTTGAACAAAATTGAAAATTGTTTTACAGATGGTGTCATTCTTAGCAGTGAAGAGTACAAATATAGCCGAGAAGGTAAACTTTTTCTTTCCAGAACCAATTGTTATTGGCTAGTTTTCATCCCACCAACGCTTAATCAACATTAAGTCACTAGGCCAGCTGGTTGAGTTAGTTTACTTGCCAATGTAACATGAAAAGTTTCAGGCTCCCCTTTCTTTGTTTCGAGTTAAAAAAAACGCTAAAGAAAACATCATCAAACCTGAACATTGATTCTAGGGAAAATGAAGGCCATTTGAAGATAGTCACCAACTCCTGCTATATTGACTACAAAAGGTCAACTAATATATCTATCAAAGCAATCCAATAATGGTTTCACCTAAGAGTAGAATTCAATTACACTAAATCGATTTTGAACACGAAGAGATAGCAGGAACCCCCAATGCAAACTGGGCTCAATTTACACTTTTTGTTGGATTATTTTGCAATTCTCAAGAATTGTAAATAGAGGAACAGAAGTTCATTTATCTGCATTCTTTTTAGCAAACAGTCTCTCATCATTGCACATCAGCAAAACTTCAAATGGCCTGTTTCTATCTGTTTCTTGTATTTACTTTAAGTAGACCGACAAGAGAGTATTAAACTCAGCCCAGGTCACTCATAATCAGTAGAAAGAATAAGCATTGATGCATTAGGTTTTCCCTTTTTTTATATATGTAACTTGTGAACAAACCAAGGAACCTAAATAAACAAATGGAGGACGGACATTTATATGGAAGAGATAGTTAGAGCATCCACTTAAAAAAGAAATTCAAAGTTACACCTGTAAAGAGCTTGAATGCTGTTGGGACACTCCTCCTCTGGGTAATCCAAAAGACATCAGCTTTCTTTGTCATATACAAACCAGGATCAACGATGATTGGCTTTGCCCTTTGAAACCTACAAAATGTAACATATAGCCAATTAATTCAATAACTCATCAAAACCAACGTATCAACTGAGCCTCAACAGAATCAAACTGCCCACTCACTCCTTCCAACCAATATTACTCGTATGATCAATGAAGTTAAGATTCCGCGGCAGAAATGAAAACGTGTGCAGCAGATCTAATCCAACCAGTTGAAAAACAACAAACCATCAGTACAAAAGTCACATCAAAGCTCGACCAAACATAGAATCCAACAAATGTGGTGGTTCACTTACCGTCCTGAGTAACCAATGGATAATCAGAGGCACTGAGATTAATAAACCAATCCCAATCGCCGCCTTCCTTCAACAGAATCGCCGCCGCGTGCAGTGTATTAGCGACCATAGTGGGTCCTCTGTAAGTGATGAGATTGGCTTTTGCAATCATTTTAACATTACCAAATTTGGAAAAAACGGTATGGTTTTTTACAAATTCACTAAGATCCAGTCTTTCCTTAGCCGAAGACTCTCTGTCCAAATGCACCACATACTGATTCCTCGGATGATACAAAGACATTAACGTCCTCTTCAACATGTTCCCATCTCCAGTAGACCCAGAGATCAGGTACGCGAATCGAGGAGGAGGAGGAAGAGTAGAGACAGATATTGGCTGTAGCTTGCTTTCAACAAATTTAGAACCCAAAACAGAGTATGATCTTGAAAATGAAAGAATCGGCGAGCCATCATAGGAAGTAAGAGTGGTGAGAAAGAGCAGAAACAGAAATACTATAGACGCAATTGCAAGTGGAAAGATCCAACGGCGTCGCTCCGTTTTCTGGTGGTGACGGAACTGCATGTAGTAACTCTTCAATTTCTTCATTGCAACAGAGGAATCGCCACGACCCAGATAAGAAAATGAGGTTAGTTCGCTGAAAATGTGAGTTGGAACAGGAGATTAAATGTGGAGGTGAGGTGGGTCGAGGCGGAGAGAACGTGAAAGGGACAGGAAACTAAAAAGAAAGGTTTTTTGTTGGAGCACCATCGCCGTGACAGAAGGGGAAATTTTGGTGGTTGGCGAGGAAGGATTAGCTCCTCTTTAGACGGTGAGACAGTGACCTGGAGGAGAAGCAGATTGAGTAGACAAAGGTGTAGACTAATACACAAATTCCAACTTTCTGTTTGGGTAATGGAGTAGATGATGACGGAAGATTTGGTTGTTTCTTGTTGTGGCCTGGGGAATTTGCTCAAGCAGATTGCGACCTTCTTTTCGAGTAAACAATTATCAGATGCTGACTATATTTATGGTCAGTTGAATGTTGTTTTGGAATAAGTATTTGAGGATGTGTTGTCACGTTGATTTTATTTATTCATATTATTCATCCTTCCCTTTATTTTAAATTATTATTTTGAAATGTATTATGTCGACTTTTTTTTACTTTAATCTTTAATATTTAAAAATTATCATATGTCCCTTTAAAATTTTATTTTTATTTCACTGAAAAATCTTTTATGTCATTTTAATTAGATTTTAGAAATACACAAAAGATATTGTATAATTTCATTATATTTTTTAATATTTTTATTATCCAATCCATCAATTTTTCTAAATTAATAAATTTTTCTTTTTTAAATTGAACTTTTTCAATAATTAAAAACAATTTATTTTAATCATATCTTAATTTTTTATTTTATTTAATTTCTAGTCAGTTTTATGACAGTCTAATACCGGTTTAATATTTTAAACTTTAAATTTTCTTTTACTGATTTAACATTTAGCTCGGTCTTAAGTATAATTATGTTTTTTCTGAGATAGAGAATACCTTTCTATGCCAACTAAAAATGAGAATATACAGATAATTTATAAAAAAATAATTTAATTTATAATTTATTTAAATTTAACCGGAGGCTCTTATTATTCTTATTTGATATAATGCAATTTTTTAAAAACAATATTATTAGATATATAAATCAGCATTTTTAGTTAAATTAGTTAAGATTGTACTTTTAATAAAAGATGATTTGAGTAAGTTAGTTAAGATCATACCTTTTAAAGATAGAGTTGAATGATAATGTTCTGAAATTTTCATATGAACAATCAAGAAAATAAAAAATTATGTTTAGCTCAATTAATTTGACAATAAAGATTTGATTTTGGTATCTCAATTAATCTTCTATCTAATACTTAATAATTAAAAAATTAAATTAAATTAGTTGATTCAAGCATACAAAATTTAAACAGGCTGCTTTTTATTAATTAATATAATAATTTTTATAAATTAAAATAATTTTTATGATAAAATTATTGTAATTTATAATTTTATTATAAATTATAATAAAAGTATAATTTATTATAATCTATTATAAATTATAATAGGAATATTAGCTAGCTAATACTATTATTATTTCTTAGTACTTATTTTATAACAAAAATGTATATTCCTTTAAACCTAGGAGGCAACAACCTCTTGTAATTAGTTATAAAATCAATAATTAAAGAATTAAATTGATTTGACTAACTTAATCGTACAAAATTTAAATAGATAAACTTTTCAAATTTATTTATTTTAATAAATTTTATTACTAAAATTTACCTATTAATTAATTAATTAATTTTTATAAATCTTTAGAATACAAGTCAACCCATCGCTATTGTTGATAAGAATAATACAAGTGTGAAAGCATCGACTCAAACTTATAAAACATAAGAATTTTAAAATAAAGTTATTAGTAAATGATAATCACGAAAATCATTATTCATTGACTATATAATTAGTCTAAAATATATCATATTTTAATTAAAATTAGTAGTTGAATATAGCTTTAATCGTTATAAAAATCTTGAAAGTTAATGTATTCAGTATATAAAGTTCTTTACTTTGTAGAATTTTATGAAAAGTTATAAACCACGCAGTCTTTTTTATATTTTAACAAAAAAAATCATTTTCGTGACATAATATATGATTTTATGATTAAAATAAACAATTTTACTAAAGTCAATCACTTATGATTAGTTAATGTCATTGACGGAGGCACATGGGACCTAGTGGGGCACCGGCCCTCTTAGTTATAAAAAAATAAATATTTTTTATTTTTAATATATATATATAATAACGAAGTTATTTAAGAGTTAGTGGTATATTAGGCTCCTCAAAATTTAAAAAATTAAATATTTAAACTCTCTTATCTTAAATTTCTGACTCCGTCATTAGTTAATGTCGTTATTAAAAAAAGCAATTAATGATCATCTAATATGATCCTACTAAAACAAATGCCGACAATTACTAATTATGGATCATCAAATCAATCATCTAAAAAGAAAAACCTAAAAAACAAGAAGAAGACAAAAACAAATCAAATGCAAAATTATTTTTTTAAAGTCACACAAAATGAGGTATATGGCCGCTAAAGAAGAGTAACCATTTTAGCCAAAACATATATATTCGTTATCAAGAAAAAACTGAAAAGGGTTACATAATAATCGTTGAGATCCCAAATGCAACTTTAACCGTAGATGCGAAGTGAAGAACCGAATCCAAAGAAAGGCATCTAGCTTATCACTTTTATACGAAAAAAAGGCAAATTCTTAACCCTTCTCCAACTCCAAACCTATATCAAAAAAGCTTACAAGGGACACCGTGCCATTGAATTTAGGCATGGTAATGGGCTGGCTCGTTCGTGCGTCTCATTTAATTTTTTAAAAATTAAAAGTATAAAATAATGTAATAGTCCAGTTTGAGTTATACGGGCATAGGTTTATTTGAGAATTAATTTTTTAAAATAAAATGATATTTTTCTTAAAATAATTGAATATCGAATTAGTCTGAATCCGAGTCTAACTTATAAGTTAACACATTGAAAATAATTAAATTTAAGTTCATAGGCTAAAAATTGTTACCTCTAACTGAATTTATCGGTAATTTATGATTCGTCTTGTTTAGTATTAACAATGGACTTGATCGAGTTTGCGATTTGAGTCGCACTATAACACAAAATGTTAATAATGATTTAATGGTTTGTTTTACTTGGTATTAAAAGTGAGCATGATATTTTTTTTTGGCCAATAATGATTTAATGGTTTGTTTTACTTGGTATTAAAAATGAGCTTGCTTGAGCTTGTGTTTAAACTCCAAACTAATTAACAAGAGACACCGTGCCAATGATATAATTAGTGTTGACAATGGGCCTGAATTGAGCTTTGATTCAACTCCAAACCAACACCAAAAAGTCTAGAAAACCCACCTTACCATTGAGTTTCAATGGTGATGTAATGGATCTTTTTCTTAGGGGCTGTTTGGTTCCATTTTTTTCTTCTGTTTTTGGTTGTCGTTTTTGTAAAAAGAAAAACAGGTAAGTAAAACGTGTTTGGTTTACTCTGTTGTGATTTTTTGTTTCTGAAAATAA
>JANZLC010000001.1:24569109-24596165 GCA_026413385.1 Erythroxylum gracilipes
TCTAACATCATTAACTTATCTCCCAAAAACATCTAAAACACCTTTACTTTCATTCACTACATCTTACCTAATCAATCCTCAATCAACCATCAATTTATCAAACAAATTATCTACCATATACACCAACACAATTCTCATGCAATTAGGTGCACAATTAACACACTTAATGCATTTAACAATAAAACAAGACAAAAACACAATCTTACCTAAGCAAGCTTCCACTTTCCAAGTCTTCAAAATAACCACCAAAGCCTTAATTCCCTCCAACACATACAACCATCATCTTCTTGAGAGTTTAGGTTTGGAGTTTTAATGAGCAAAAGAAGAGCAATTAAGGAGGAAAAGAGTGGAAAAGATGAGCAAAACTTGTCAAAGTAGCAAGGAAGAAGAGAACCTACGAAGATTAGAGGAAAAGAAGAAGAAACCCACCAAATAGCCTTCTCATTTGGGAACCATCGAGAAAGACACAAAAAGAAGGGATTTAATTAAACAAAAGGCTATCATGGTGGCATGTTAGGAAAGTGACAAGTGTCACTTGCCATATGTCACCAGCTTACATAATCACTTAATTTCTTTCCAAATTCAATTCTAATTTCTACCCCAATTTCCCCCAAATTCCAACGGCCCAATTTAATAAATCCTAAAATCATTTTCCTCAATATCCAGTGCCATTGGCTAGTAATTTTCAGTACCGAAAATCAATCAGTCCGCCGTTTGGCAATTTTTTTGGTTTGAAAATTTTCCCCGAAATTTTTCAGAAAAATTTCTAAATTTTCCCAAAAATATAAAACACATAACAATCCACTCCAAGTAAATTTTTAAGCAAAAGAACCACATTTTCCACAACAAAACATATACCGGGAAATGTCATGAATGCATGTACAGTTATTTTCATGTGCAAATTTCACTATTCACGTGTAAGGGTATGCATGAATATTTCAAAACAATCCTAAACACTCTCAGCCCTTTCCAAATTACTATTCTACCCTTCTCATCGGGGTGGGATGTTACAGCTCTCCCCTCTTAATAAAAAATTTCGTCCTCGAAATTCATTTTTGATCCTGAAGAAGGTAGGGGTACTATTATCGCATACGCTCCTCCGTTTCCTATCTCAGTTTACCACTCATTGTTTTCTTCCATAAGACCACATTTGATAAATTCCATAGGTCTCTCAATCCTTTGTTTATGTCCTATAACTCATTAAGGTGATTGGAAGCGAAATTTGTGCTTATAGATTAGTGTAGAACATGATGGATGACGGGGTGTGTGTGTGCTGAAATTTGTGGACTTATGTCCAAGGATAGGATGTGATTGAGTTAGGCTAGATATATGAAGTGAATTGAGTGAGAAATGGATTAGAAATAGTATGGAAGGGATAGGATTTAGTTTAGGTGTAAAAGCTGGAAAATTGACTTTGCATATGTTTTAATGTTTTGATCATAACTTTTTATATGATTGAGCAATTGAGGTGATTGTTGGCTTGATGTTTGGTTACATTTCTCATGAAGGAAGTGATGCCTAATTATGGCTTGAAGGGGTTTGAATTTGTCCTTAAAAGTGAGTTATATGTGCAGCATGAACAATAATACGAACTTTGTGACCTAAAACTTTGATGAATTTTTCTAGGTTGATTTAGGCTAAATTTGCTCAATTGGTCTTCATGAAACTTGAAGATTTTCTTATTATCTTTCTATCACCACTAAGTATGACAGTTTTCAATATCTAGGTTGAGAGTAGTGATCTGTTGATTTTTAGATGTTAAGGTGCTTTGTGCTGGAGAATGTGTTAAGTGTAGGTTTTGTGGTGATTGTACATTGAAGCCAAATTCTGGACTGTTTTGATTTTAATTAGCTCAAATGGTCCTATGGAAAGTTGTAATGTCTCAGCTTTGAAATGATGTATAATATGCTATTTTTGGATATAAGAATTGTGAGTTATGGATATGTAAAATATGGTTAAGGTTTAGGTTATATGTTGATTTAACCCTCTTAAACAGGACAGCCACAATAATAGGAGAATTTGATCTAGTTAGAGATGGAATTTGCTTCTAAGTCCTTCATGAGAATTGTAGTATGTTTTCTGATCTTTTCATGTCTATAAGGTATGGAATTTTTGGACAAGGGTATAAGAAGTTATGATTTTTGGAAGATTGTGTTACTGTTGAGGATGACTTATATAGGCAGAAACTTTGATTGAGAATTTGATTTGTTTAGAGGTTAAATTTGCTTCTAAATTGTTCAGAAAAGATGTAGAGCATGTTTTTTCTTTCTTTTGATATAAAACTTAGAATTTTTGGCAAAGGGAATGGGAAGATATGCTCTTTGGAAAAATGTTGTACTGTTTTGGAACTTTATGACTAGGCAGGAACTTTGATTGAATTTTTGACACCCCTAGGGGTGAAATTGGTTTGAGAGTCCTTGAAGGAACGTGTAGGGTTTTCTGTTATCTTTCAAATGAGACCTTATTTGTAATTTTTGGAAAATTGCGTGAAAAGTTATGCATGTTGGAATTTCAGATGGAAGAAGAAAAGAAAGAAAATAGCACGAGATGGCGGTTTTTTTTTCCGCGACTTGCAATCGCGATGCAGCTCTGTTTTTCCGAGACTTGCGATTGCGAGCCATCGCGATCGCGAGCGGCTCTATTTTTCCATGACTCGCGATCGCGAGCCGGCTTCTGTGTAATTTCTAATTTTAATTTTTTCTTTTTTCTTCTTTTGCTTCTCACTTTTTCGTCCGACTTCTGATTGACTTGATTTTTGAGGCATCGGATTTGTGAAATATTTAATTTTATTTCTATATGAAATTGGAAATTTTTAGAGATGAAATTGACGTGGATTGGTTAGGTCAAAATGAGGGGACTGGGTAATTATTTTTCTGGTCCATGTTTTATCAATATTTGGACCTATAGAAGTCCGAATGGAGTGATTTTAGTGTCTTTGGATTTCTAAAATTTAGAGGAAAATTGTTGTGATGAGAATTTTGGAAATAATGCCGAGAATGTCACAAACATGCATTATACGCATCTTAATTGCTACATGTGCATTATTGAATATTTCTGATTGTACATTTGGTAATGTTTATATTTTTTATTGTTATAGAGGCATATTTGGAACGTCGATCTACAAACGTTGCCGAGACTTCCAAGCATTAGCTCAGAAGCTATTAGTGAGTGACCTAGATGGTTCTCTCGATTATTATATGTTTACTGTAGAGATAATGGTGGTTTTGTGATTGGATATGATTATGGATTCCAGACAGAAGGTCCGATGTATTGGGAGCTATGACATAAGTGTTACTTGTTTGTGAATCTGTGAACTACCTGTTTACGATGTGATACATTGTGACATGTGGATTAAATTGCGGTACAAATGATTAATCAAATTGTAAAGTCAACGGATTGTAATAATTCGTATTTATGAAAAGGGCCCCCGTGGTCATTGTATTTACTGGTGATTATGTATGTTCATGATTTTTTCAGCATGGTGGATGTTTGTGTTTTCCAAAAAAAAATTACACTGAGTTTTGACTGAGTGATGTAGCACACCACCCTCGTAGGGCACGGACTCGGATATCACCATCGATGTCGGGTTTGGGTCACGCAGGAGTGAGGTGTTACAAGGGGGATAGTCAAATAGATCACTGTCTTATGGAGGGAAAATCCAGCTATTGAAATCAATGATCATGTCTATGAATATTTACTGGTGTTCATATCTTTTTCTCTTAAAAGGGCTTATTAAAATGATAGAAAAACTGATGAAGCATTTTTTATGGGAAAAAGTGAATGGTGAGAAAGAAATAGCCAAATTTAGTTGGAAAAAAATCTGTCAACCGAGAGGGAAAGGAGGTCTAGGTCTGGAATCAATATCTAATGAAAACAAAATTCTAATTTCCAAGAGGATTTGGAGAATCCTAAGTGGAAAACAATCCATGTGGTCCAAATGGATTCAGTGTTATCTGATAAAGGGAGGGAGTTTTGGGGCTCTAAAAATCAACAACAACTATACCTAGTTTTTTAACCAACTTCTTAGATTGAGGGAGGATATGTATCAGCATATTTCATGCAAGATTGGGACAGGGGAAAGAATTTCCCTATGGTATGACAACTGAACAAGGAATGGACCTTTAATACAAAATCAAACGGCAAGGTCCCCATTAAACCGATTTCCTAAGGATACCAAGCTCCAAGAAATAGTCAGGAATGGGAATTGGTCCCTTTCTTCAGAAAAGGCTAGGCTGTTGCTCTTTCCTCAATTCAGAAGTCAGGGGGAGAGAGACATCTATTCATGGAAGGGTATTCCTGTCTCAAAGATTACTAATAAGGAAGTCAAAAGGATGAGGGAAGGGATTGCTAACCCTGTAGGATGGGACATAGTGATATGGAATAACGTACTTAGACCTAATGTTAGCTTCCTGCTCTGGCTAAAAGTGTTGAACAGATTAAGTACTTTAGACAGTCTGAATTTCCCTACCTCCTCTAAGCTATTTATCCTATGTAAACAAGAGGATGAATCTAGAGATCATCTCTTCTTTGATTGTGTCTTCTCAAGAGAAGTTTGGGTAAAGATCTCTACCTTATGTGCCCCTAATTACTCCTATGGCACAATCACAGATGTCCTATAGGATATTCCTAATTTACAAAGGACGAAACATGATATGGATATCATATTACTATGGGTGGCTACATGTGTTTAAATAACTTGGAATGAGAGGAATAGTAGAAGATTCAAAGATAAGGCTAATTCGCTAATATCTATTATAGAACTCACTACTACAAGCATAAGGGAACAACTGATCGTTAATCAGTTAAACCTATACTGTAGTAGGAGAGTGGCATTTGTATGGAGAATATAATGCTAGCTGCTAGCATATCTAAATTTTTCAAAGTTCTAACTACTCAATCCTCACAGCAGAAGAGAATTCAGTCACAGAACTACACAGAGCTACACAAAGCATGTTACCAAAGCATGTTACCAATATTCAGTATTGAAGGAACAAATGTGATTATTCAAATATTTACTAACCTGGAAAACTCCATTTCTTAGTTGAACAATGTTTGAGGATCCATCTTCTATGGATAGACCAAAACCCTTCAAAGAAATCAAATATGAATGAGCAGATTTGGGAGTAGACAAACCCTAAATAAAAGTAGAGATCGGACTAGCATGTTATCGTCGATGGGATTCTCAGATGAAATACTGAGAGGGTGAAGAAGGAAAGATGAATTGTATAGCTAGAAACATATCCTTCCAAGAAGGGACTCTCGGCGAAATTTAGAGAAGGGATTTGAGAAAGGAAGTCTTGATTGAAACAAAATTAAAAAATAATGGAAGGAATACACTTACCTGAGTTAGATCCCCTCATCGGCTAGCTCCAAAACGCTAAGTCCAGAGTGCCTCTCCTCCATTTGTTAATGCAAAGTCTGGATAGTTCAACAACAAAGGTCATTCCTTAATCGCAAAAGCTTTTGTAGTTGAGAAAGACTCCAGAGTGACTTCCTTGAGTGAAGAACAAAGCGCCAAAATCTCCATGGATCTACGATCGCTTAGTCGACGCAAGTCCTCGTTTAGCCTAATTGAGAAAAGGTTAGAAGACTCACGAAAAGTCCCAAATCGGTATACCCATTTGGTATTTTGACTTTGTTAAATATAGTATATTGTTTGTAGTGTTGAATGACGTAGTATGGGTAACTAATGAACTCAATGGTTCAATAGTTAACCCTCTCTTGTTGTAATCTCCAATATTTATTAATGAATTTTTGTAATTCTAAAAAAATTATTTTACGTGTTGGAAACATATACTGTTATGTGCATTATGGAGTTAGACTGGAGACAACTGTACTCAGCGGATAAGATTCAATAATTTTAAAAAGAACATTTTAGTAGAAATTTCACTAAGACTTGGGGTTTGTAAAAGTGCAGTAGTACGTAACTTTAATTCCAACTAATAGAAAAGTTGTTTCTGATATACCCATAAAAAAAAGAAAAAAATTAAAAACTATTTCAAGGGAAAAAATAATTATCAAATACATGAACAAATAATCATATAAATAAATTAAAATAAAAGTAAAAGTAAATAAATAAATTCAAAATTAAAATAAATATTAAAGTAAGTAAATAAATAAGTAAACCAGAAAGAAAAAAATAAGTAAATAAAACAAAACACGCAATTGAAAGAGAAGGGAAAAAATAAAATGAAGGGAAAATATTACTAACAAAGGTATTCAAGATAATTACAAGACATAAGAAACGAATAAAAAGAAAAGAAAAGAGTTCAAAAGGCTTACGAAAAGAGAATGATTATGAATAGAAAAAGGACCTCTTTATGTAAGATCCTTTACCTATATCCTAATTCGTCAATGTTTTTATTAAAGGTCAAGTCTTCAGTAAACTTTGGTAGGGCCATTTCATACCTGATCACCTCCTCCCCTCCGCCCAATTCTTCTTAGTTCTTCGTCTTCTTTTCTTATAGTCCCTAAATACAATCTTCTTACATCTTATTACTGGGGTGTCAAGAAGTCTCCTTTTATCATCTCCAACCTAAACCTTGTCTCCCTTAACTTACCATTAATGTTAGTCACCCCAACTTATCTTTTACTACTACATTCTTGACCTTATCTTTTCTTGTAAAGTTGCACATTTAACAGAGTATCCTTATCTATGCTACCCTTAACTTATGAATATGCACCTGTTTGATACACTCTCTTATGGAGCATAGTCGATCTAATTGTTAAATAGTTTAATTTACCTTTTAGCTTGAGTGGTATCTTTTTATTACATAAACTCATGATATGCCCCTTTATTTAAGTCACCCTGATTTGATATGGTGAGCTATATAGTCATCTATCTCATCATTACTTTATATCCAAGGTACTTAAAACAATACTTCTGTTATATAATTTCTGAAATCTTTATCTCCACATTTGGTGCAACCCTATAACCTGAAAATTACACTCTATGTACTAAGTCTTAGGCCTACTCAACTAAGTCCTTCGACATAATTGTTTCCCTCCAAAGTTTTAACTTGACATTAACATCCTTTTTTGTTTCATTCACTAAAATAATGTCATCAGCAAACAACATACTCCAAGGCATTTCTCCTTGGATATTCTTGGTGAGTTCATCCATAACTATTGTAAATAGTAAGGAGCTCTATGGGGATCCTTAATGTAATTTGACATCGATATAAAAATACTCTTTGTTTCCTCCTACCTTCCTTATTCTAGTCTTAACACCTTTATCCATATCCCAAATAACCCTTATATATGTTATCCTCCATATGACTTCCTTAGGTATCCTATCATAAGTCTTCTCTAAGTCAATGAAAACTATGTGTAGGTCCATCTATTTGTCCCTATAATATTTCATCAATCGTTTAAGGAGGTGTAAAGTTTTTGTTGTAGACCTCCCTGGCATAAAACCAAATTAGTTCTATGAGATAGGTTCACCTTTTCTCACTCTTTTCTTAGTTATTTTCTCTTATAACTTCATAGTATGACTGAGTAGTTTGATGTCTCCATAGTTGTTAAAACTTTAGATATCCCTTTTATTCTTGTCGAGAGCTTAGTATGCTAAGTTTTCACTTATCTGACATTTCTACAGAATTAAGGATCACATTAAAAAACTTAGTTAACCGAGTAAGACTCTCCTCTCCAAAGCTCTTCCGGACCTCTATAGGTAACTTTTCAGGTCCTACTGCCTTTCCATTCTTTATCTTCCTCAAAGCTCATTTAATTTCTTCTCTCATGATCTACCGATAACAAGTGAAGTTATGATAATTATCAGAAGTGCTAAAATCACCCAAAGGAAAATATATCATCTCCACCTTCATTAAAAAAGGCTATAGAAGTATCTTTTTCATCCATGAACACCGTTATGCTTCATCCTTTATATAACAAACTTGATCAAAGTCCCTCA
This sequence comes from Erythroxylum gracilipes, assembly GCA_026413385.1. Lineage (NCBI taxonomy): Eukaryota > Viridiplantae > Streptophyta > Magnoliopsida > Malpighiales > Erythroxylaceae > Erythroxylum > Erythroxylum gracilipes. The sequence goes on from JANZLC010000001.1 coordinate 24,577,022, forward strand.
CTTTTCATTCCTTAGCTCTCACTAACTTAATTTATCATTTTCTCCATCTTTATTTTCCAAACATTGCTATAAGTTCTCGTAAGCTCAATGCATTACAATAAAACCATATTAAAGAGCAAAATTAGTCAGTTCTTTCATTGATGTTCAACACTCCAGTTGTTCATTCTAGGTCTAGTCGAGATGTTAAAGACTGCAATATAAATCATGCAAGGCACAACCTTTGGTTCTTTGGTTTAGTTGGTAGAGAACTTTCTAAAGGTCCTTAAAAAGTCATAAATTTTAGTAATTCACTCATAGATCACCTCAAATTAGTTAAATATCTGAACTTGAAACTTGAATTTTAATATTTATCAAATTGAATGTTTAGGGGATGCTAAACTTAAAACTAATTTATCAGTCCTACTAGACAATACACGTAAACAATAAGTCATATAAACACATTATAAAGAAAATGATACAAGCCAGCAAGTTGTAATCTTTTTGGATTCAACAAAATTAGGGTCTTGTTTCCTGTAAAACTCTTCCAGGCTTAGTTGCTCCTCCTTTTCAATTCAACTTTTTCGCTCTGTTCGCTTATGTTTTGAAACCAAGAATTCCAATTCAATGCTACTTAATTGGATTTTTCATCTTTGACATCTTAACAAGGACTTAGATATTGATACAATCCATATTTCAAAGTTATACCTAATGGATAAAATTGCTGATAAGATCATTATATATTCTAGAAATAGTAACGTGGTTAAATCTTATTATGATCTAATAAAAAATATAACATCTTGAGAACTTACTATCCACTATATATGTTAAGATAATGGTCTACAAAACATTTTTAAAATTCTGCAAATTATAAGATTTATTAAACATTGTGAGATAAGAACATTGGATATTTTTTACTTTTCCCATAAAGTTGGACAACATTTAATTGCATTTTTTTGATTTTTTAATAACTTATTGGTTAAGTTATGTAATTTGATCCAGATAAAGATAATAAAGTGACCTAATAAATGATCTAAATCAATTGGTTGAAGTTCAAGTAAAAAATAGATCCCGATTAGTGTGAACCAAACCTATATCGGGCCTGTGATGGGGAAGCCCGATATGGAAAAGGGTAAGGTCTCTTGCAGTTGCTCATATTATTCGTAAGCATAAGAATTCTCTGACTCATTAAGAGAGTTTACATTTTGATAAAATTGTAGAAAGATGTTGACCGCGACTCGGTGAGTAGTTCCCATGAAGACAGAGATGGGTTCACACTCGTTTTGACTTCAGAAAGCTCGTTTGAAGTTATGGAACCGAAATTAGATATTTTTTTACATTTCTTCATTTATTTCCCTTTTACATTTGATCCGGGATACGTGACTAAGATTTCGTTACATGTTACAAGAAAACATTAGAATGGGGTTTCTCACTCTCCTTACCTTTTTATAGTCTAAGGAATTCCCACCATTTTGTTCGTTGTTCCTTAAACCAAAATGCATAAGAAAAATGAGGAGACTGACATTAATCAATCGAAATAGCTCTCTTTTATGATAGAAATCCAAACATGCCAATGTCAACTTCTTGAGTTACAATCCCTAGCAACCATGACTCACAAAGCCTCCTTCAAATCAAAGGTTTTTACTATGCCTTCGGCACTGTCATAATCATTTAGGTCAACTAGCATTTTCTTCAGACGATAGGCAAATGCACCAATCTCAGTTCCCGAGACTTCTACTATTCATTTTTTCCCAGTGTCCTCCCTAGTAAGATAACATAATGTACTAGAGGTTGCAACTTGTGACTGCACAATAAAAAAGGACTAATTGATATGTTGCAGCAATGAAAAACACATGAGCCACATGTTGGCTAGTGTAACATACACGCAAGTGTAGGTGGGAGCTTCTGCGTGTCATCGTTCATGAACGACACACTCTAGAAGTGTCTAATGCTGGTGCGTGTCAGACATGCGCCTATCGTGCGGATGCACGGTACCGTACGAAATTGCTATAGTAAATTAAAAAAACACAAAACAAATTCATATTTCTCATAAAGGTACTTCGAGGTGTTTTGGATCAGTTTTCGGGTTTGAAAATTTTATAAAGTGAAATTTTCCATTTTTTTGGATTTATTACAATAGTAATAAGTTAAAGTTTAACTCTAGAAAAGGAATTAAGATGTTCTGAATCTGATTTCAAGTGAATTTTCATGCTTCAGACATCACATAAGGGAAATACTTTAAGTTTTCATGTCTCGGATCTCATGTTCAATATTTGAGATTGCATGATAATTACTCGTAAGAGGCTTTAAGACATTCTGAAGCCATTTTGAGTGAATTTTCATTCAACAAACTTGCCATGAGGGAGATACACAAGATTCTAGTGTCTCAGGTGGTCAGTTCAATGTCCAGTGACGCATGATAGTCGCTCTAATGATATTTTTCCTTTATGAAAGTCTCAAATAAAGTTTTTAGAGAATGTCTTTAGCATGAATATGTGACAATGAGACTGTGCATTTGAGTTTTTGCATTTATTAATGTTACATTATCACATAGCAAATGTATCCCTTATGTTTATGGACTTTTTGAGTGGTGATGAGGATGTAGTCATCATATTAGCCTTTAAAGTCAACATTTTGAATTGTTCTACTTGCACATTAGGGGATGTCTCAGGTCTCCTGTTTGGTTATTCTACCCACAAGTGTTGGCCTTATATGAGGTTTTGAGATGAGCATAAAGACATTAGATAGAGGAAAGTCATTGTTTGAATGATTTATTCACCCACAGGTGGTAGTTTCGAAAGGGTTGATGGTTTGTATTCTGATTGCTTTTTTGTGGAGGTCTAGTTGTATATATCATGTATTCAGCCCACAGGTGTTTCATAATATGTGTGACCAGAGTCTCGGTAAAAACACTATTTAATGGCTTTAAGTATCGTTGTTGTCCTACGTTTGTGCTTATTTAAACATTGTTATTTTGCAGTCACCTTTTTGACGAACAATATCAGTATCACCATTAAAGTGCTAACAAGTTTCAATACAAAGATATGAACAGAGGGTGTATTGAATGCTATGGATGTAACTAAAGTTGATATGGCCATACGAATAGATAGGTCATCTCCACCTACATCCATAAGCTCGAGATCTCATAAAGTAGCCTATATAGCCTAGGATCGGTCTAAAAGATTATGTCTTATGACCATTAAGAGATCCATTCCTGATCATCTGCTTAATGGACTTCCGGACACAGACATAACAAGGAGTTTCTTGGTACTGTCTCCCAGAGGTACACAGTCTTACCTAATGTTGAGACAAGTGCCTTGATGAAAGAATTATTCTCCATGAGGTATACGGGAGAAGGGAGAGTAATGGAGTACATATCAAGAATGATAAATCTTCACAGTAGACTGAAGATGTTGAACATTTCTCTTCCTGATGTCTTATAGTTCACTAGACTCTAAACACACTCCCTCCAGAGTTTAGTAATTTAGTGATGACATATTACTCACTGGATGAGGAATGAAACTTCAATGCTTTGATTTCCCATTGTGTTGCTGAGGAGGAGAAACTCAAGCTTGTTACTCCTATAGCCCTCGAAGCAACTAAAGAGAATGCACAATTAAGCCCGCTAGGTTCAAAGGTAGAAAGTCTAAGTCTTCTTTACGTGCTGATGCTGGTTAATTTAGTACTGGTAAAGGTCTGCATGACATAAAAAGGCCAACGGTATAAGGTAATGCGCACCACGGAAGGATTGATGTCGATTTGATGATGTTTTCATTGGATGTTTTGTTTTGGTGTGTTTTTGACCTTGAGGAATTAAAAAGGATGGAAACTTCGAATCCAACAATCAAGAAAATAAGGATACGCAAGGTTTAATTTCTATGACATCTCTTGAAAACTAGTTCCAAGCAATCCCGATGATCAAAATAAAACCAAGACAAACGAATAATCGATACGCCACAATTGGGAAAGTAATTGATAAGTGAAAAATGGTTCGAAAGGTAACAAGAACAAGAGAACAATGTTTCTCCCTATTGAAGCTGACGGCACTCCAGCAATTTTGATTTAAAAAGGTCCTGAAAATTTGACCTAAAGACACATATTTTTACCTAGGTTAAATAATAAAAGGTTGAGCTAAAAATACATGGAAGACCAAAATAAAATAAAATCCAAAAACTAAGGGGCTGTTTGTTTTTGTTTGTTTATATTTTTTCATTTTTGTAAAAAGAAAAACAGGTAAGTAAAACGTGTTTGGCTTATTCTGTTGTGATTTTTTGTTTCTGAAAATAAAAAACTACTACGATTTTACAGAAACTAGAAAACATCGTTTCTCTGAATTTTGACAACATGTTTTCTTTAACAAAAAACCAACATATCCTTACTTTCTATCTCGATTAATAATAATATGAATAACTTATTAAAAATTATTAATAATAATAATTAATAATTAAATTAATAATAATAAGAATAAGAATAAGAATAATAAGAATAACTTATTAAAAATTAATAATAATAATAATAATAAATAAATAAATAATAATAATAACTTAATAATAATAATAATAAATTAATAATCATAATAATAACATTTAAAAATTAATAATAATAAAAAAAACTTATTAAAAATTAAAAATTAAAATAATAATAATAATAATAATAACAAAATTAATAATAATAAGAATAACTTTATAATAATAATAATAATAATAATAATAAAATTAATAATAATAAGAATAACTTAATAATAATTATAAATAAATAAAATTAATAATAATAATAATAAGAATAACTTAATAAAAAAATTAGTAATCATAATAATAACTTATTAAAAATTAATAATAATAAGAATAACTTATTAAAATTAATAATAATAATAAATAAATAATAGTAATAGTAATAATAATAATAATAACTTAATAATAATAATAATAACTTAATAATAATAATAATATAAAAAAACTAAACATATTTTTAATTTCAATTTTTTATTAGAAATCTCAACCAAACAGGTTTTCGTTTTTAGTTTTTATATTACAAATCTCAACCAAACGGGTTTTCGTTTTTTTAGAAAAAAAACAGAAACTAAAAACAGAAAACAAAAACCAAAAACAACAACAGAAAAATAAAAGTGGAACCAAACAGCCCCTTACTTAGTATTGACTATAGATTAAATTGGACCCTATAGGAGACACCATACCATTTAAATACCACCATACCATTTAATTTCATTGGTAATTAAATGATTTATTTGAGTTAATATTGACAATATGTTTGATCGGGCACGTGTTTTCTAAAATCTAATCCGAATATAAAGAATTGTAAAGATTGATCGTGAACTTAAATTTGAGTCCAAATATTTTACATGTCGATCTTCAATTCACGCTCAAATAATTAAACTTGAGTTTGAATTCGATTAAATTCAACTTAATTTATCCATTCGAATTTAACTAGAAAAAGCGAGATTTTTTATTAAAAATAGAATGATTTAATTTTTATTATTATTTTAAATTATTAATTTAATTGATTTAAATCATATTTAAGGACTAAATTGAGTGATGTAATATTCATAACAATGTGTTTCTAAATTTTAACCAAAGTCCTAAAATGTCTTTTTGTCTAAACGAAATTACAATAAAGTCTGTAAATCCTTCACACATTTAAAGTCTATTTGTCATTAATGGCTGAATGATTAAGGGTAAAAGTGTAATCGCAATTTTTTTTGGGCTAAAACCTAGCAAAACATATCTTCAACTCCCTCGCTATCTCACACAATAGTATACAGTTTCCATCTCTCTTCAAACTCCACGGCGCAGATCCGAGGCGTTTGGGATTAGAAGCCCTAAGTTCACTCTCTGCATTCTCAAGCTCTTCAATCTCTTTCCAGTTTTCAGCCACTCAACAAACTTGCAGGTTCCTCTCGTTTTGTTTCTCTTTCCTCTTTTGTTTATTTTTTTCAGGCTTCTAGTGTTGGTTTTCGCGGGGAGATCTAGTTGTGGATTAGTTTTGATGTTTATGGTCATTCCCATATCTATATTTAAGGCCTCGGGCGTGATGGTTTACGTAAGACTGTTTCTTTTTCATTTTGTCGTGGAAGAGAAAAGCGTTCTGTTGTTTGGGATCTTGGTTTGACGTTTATGTTTGGTTCTTCGCTAAAGATATCATTTTGATTTTTTTTCAATTGGAAAGTTTGGCTTTTGCTATTTGCATATGGCCTTTTTAGGTCCATTTGCAGTTTTTAGATTGAGTCATTAGTCTGTTGTTCCCGGTAGAACTTCACTCTGAGCTAGCTATTTATCATTTCATTTAGTGGTTTTGATCATGATTACTGCTCGTCTCAGTTTTTGATGATATAGCATCTGTGGCGTATCTTAGTTTTATATGCTCTATCTACTTTTTTCTGTTTAGCATTTTGGTCATTGCCCATGGTACCTTTGTTTTCTGTTTTCTGTTAGTAAAATCTAATACTTCCCTCCAGATTGGATGGAAGAGTTTCTTAGCACACACTATACGCTGGAAAATTTCCACATTTTATGTTTTTATTTGTTTGGTGTTCATGCTTTGAGTTGATTCTGGAACCTTGAGCTGCCTTTTTACTTTTGTGGCCTGTATATTGACCATTTCTATCCAATACGTTCAATGAGAACTTATATCTAACTTGTAGTTGGACTTTTTCAGCCATGGCCGGGTTTGCATCTGAAGGTTCACAATTTGATACTCGACAATTTGATTCAAAAATGAATGAAGTGTATGTCTATTTTGGAACTGCTGGCTCTCTCTCAGTGATTCTTGATGCCTCTGTGATTCTAATGTTAAACGACTTTTTTTCTAACTTTCTGTTAATTACTATGTAGCCTTTCCACTGAAGGACAGGATTTCTTCACCTCATACGATGAGGCTTATGATAGCTTTGATGCAATGGGATTGCAAGAAAACCTTCTGAGGGGCATTTATGCTTATGGTAGGTTTATGGTGGCTTACCTACTTATATTAACGGTTTTCAAGCCTGCCTGGGACATTTTGATTTGTTGATTGACATTCTGTTTTCCTTATCAGGTTTTGAGAAGCCTTCTGCAATTCAGCAAAGAGGAATTGTTCCTTTCTGCAAGGGGCTCGATGTGATTCAGCAGGCACAGTCTGGAACTGGGAAAACGGCAACTTTCTGCTCCGGCATTCTTCAGCAACTTGATTACAGTCTAGTCCAATGTCAGGCACTGGTTCTGGCACCTACTAGGGAGCTTGCACAGCAGATTGAGAAGGTTATGCGAGCCCTTGGTGATTACCTTGGTGTGAAGGTTCATGCTTGTGTAGGTGGGACAAGTGTGCGTGAAGACCAGCGTATCCTTCAAGCTGGTGTACATGTTGTTGTTGGCACTCCTGGTCGTGTATTTGACATGTTAAGAAGGCAGTCACTTCTTCCAGATCATATTAAGATGTTTGTATTGGATGAGGCTGATGAGATGCTTTCACGTGGTTTTAAAGATCAGGTTTTGCATCAATTTCAATGTAATCTCTGAGTCTGCCACATCTTGTTTCAACTAATCACAATTATTTTGCTGCCAGATCTATGATATTTTCCAGTTGCTACCAGCAAAAGTTCAGACTGGTGTGTTCTCGGCTACTATGCCTCCTGAAGCTCTCGAGATCACAAGGAAGTTCATGAACAAGCCAGTTAGGATCTTGGTCAAGCGTGATGAACTTACACTTGAAGGTATCAAGCAGTTTTATGTCAATGTGGAGAGGGAAGACTGGAAGCTTGAAACACTTTGTGATCTCTATGAGACCCTAGCCATCACCCAAAGTGTCATTTTTGTCAACACAAGGCGCAAGGTCGACTGGCTAACTGATAAGATGCGAAGCCGTGATCATACAGTCTCAGCTACTCATGGAGATATGGACCAAAACACTCGTGATATAATCATGCGTGAGTTCCGTTCTGGTTCTTCTCGCGTCCTTATCACAACAGACCTTTTGGCTCGTGGTATTGATGTGCAGCAGGTGTCCCTTGTAATAAACTATGATCTGCCGACTCAACCTGAAAACTACCTTCATCGCATTGGACGAAGTGGACGGTTTGGAAGGAAAGGTGTAGCTATCAACTTTGTGACAAAGGACGACGAGCGAATGCTTTTCGATATCCAGAAGTTTTATAACGTGACGATCGAGGAGCTGCCATCAAATGTTGCTGATCTCCTCTGACTAGATAATTCTTTGTTGCTTAATGATTTCTGTTTTGCCAGTACTATCTTAACCTATTCTTCCCTTTGTTATTTAGCTGTCGTAATTAATGATCTGATACATTGACGGCTCAATCTCGAATGTGTCCTTCATATTTGCAAAGTGAAGGGATTGCCAAGCACCTGTTTTAGTGTTATGATCATATGTATCAGAAAGTTTTGTTTCAACTAGGTTTTTGTACCATACCCACTTGCCACAATCTCTGGTTGAAGTCTCTTATGTTACATATTTATGTTTTTGCTGAGGTTTCAGTTCTACTACAGTGATCCATCGTAATTAAACAGAAGAAATGCACTGAAATGAATAAATTCTGCAAATTCTCTTTTTCTGGTTTTGGTCTTGAAACATGAAAAAGTTGCACTTTTGTGTAAAAGTTGCAGAGATATTAGTTACTTTCAGCATTTTTACCTTTTTTTTTAAAAAAAATGGAACATAAACTAAAGATTACAAAATAAGACGTGGGAAACAAATTCCAAGGACATCCTCGCAGAGGACCGAGGTGAACTCTACGGGGGCATAAGGGAGTGTGGTAATACTGATGTCAAAATTCATTGCATAATTGGCAAGCCAATCTGCACAGCGATTTCTTTCGCGGCACGTATGGTGGGGAATCACAACCCAATTGCGATTAATTAGTTCGTTGATGCTCAGTATGAGGGGGTTGAGTGACCTGGAGCGGTTGTCTGAATCGGACAGAATCTGCATTACGAGCTGAGAGTCACACTCCAAAAGAAGCTTGCGGTAGCCCAAGGTCCAAGCTAGGTTCAGCCCAGAATGGACGCCTCATAGGTGCTTTATGCTTTGGAGCAACTTGATGTCAAGCGGGTCTACCCAACTAAAGTTGATGGATACATGTGTTCAGAGCTATATATGAGAACATGAATAAATTGACTTGCTTGGATGGGTTCAAAACTTCAAATATCATATTTGGATTATGTATTTAAAAAAAAAATCAAAGATGATTCAAGATTTATATATAATTTAATATTTATTTAAGATTAATTTATATTTATGAAATCTTGCAGTATTAAATTTTATAAAAATTATAAGTTTTAATTTAATTTTGTTAAAACATTTCCCATTTATTTCTTTCAAAACAATTTTTAAAAATTGTTTTAATGATTCTATATATTATTTATATTTTAAATAATTATTTATAAATTTTAAGATATAAATTTATAGGTGAGACTTAATTTTAAAATTTTTATAATAGGTCAAGTTTGAATTAAAGAATGAAATTTTATGCATTGAAATAAATATAATATAACCTTAAATTTTTTTAAAATAATTAAGCTAGACTTTGATTAAAAACGACTGATGTCTTATAATTGGGTATTTTTTATAACTTTTTTAAAATTTATTGGTTTTCTTAAGAATGTTTCTTGTTATAGTTTTTCTTTAGATCAACCATATTATCCATGTAATAAAACTTTTTATTATAACATAATGTTGATAATTATTTATCCTGGGTTGTCAATGTTCACCTCTTTAATTGAGTTTAATTTGAACTCGATCAAGCTTTAAGCTGCTTAAATTCGATCGAGCTTAGGCTCGAGTTTAAAGGCCAATTATAAAATTTTGAATTCAAGCATGAACCCGACTCAACTGATTGTCACATTTACTTCTAAGTAGTAGTTAGAAAGTTGTTATTAAAAGTGTGCTAAACTAATATTTGTAGCACTAAAGTTGCAACGAACAGGTAAAAGAATATATGTTACTTAATTAGATATAAGCACATAATAAGATCCTCCAAATATTGTGGAGAGTATCATCTTATTAATCGCACTTAATAAAATCCTCCAAATATGGTAGAGAATATCATTTTTTTAATCGCACTGATTTTACATAAAAATTTGCTTAATTTCTTAATTTCAATCAATAATAAAATAATTCAAGTCCCTTAATGTTATTGGGTTAGGTACAAATGCCTACTTCTTATCACTTATATTTGTATAAATCTAAAAAGTCCTTATTTTCTGTAGGGCATGTTTAGTTGGATGTTAATTAATAAAATAAAACAGAACAAGACAAAACGATTTATAATAGAATGGAACGTAATATAGTGAAAAGTTGTTTGGGAGGAATGTAAGAATTCATAATATAATATAGTAAACTGTTGTTTGGAATATGGATGAAATGGAATATAATGTATAATAAATGACTATTATACTCTTAATATTAAAATATATATTTTCTATTTTAAAATAATAAAATTTTTAATATTTTATTATTAATTATATACAGTTTATTATTAATTATATAAAAATATTATCATTAATTATTTAATAAAGTTTATTTTATTAAATTTTATTTTATACTATTATATGTGATTTATATTTAAAAATAATTTATTTATATTCTTATTTATATTGAAATATATATAAACAATTAAAGAATAAATTTTTATATTTTCTATTTCCATTAATAAACAGTTAATTAATTTTTTATTTTATTATTAATTATATACAATTTATTATTAATTATATAAAAATATTATCATTAATTATTTAACAAATTTCATTTTATAAAATTTTATTTCATTCTATTATATGTGATTTATACTTAAAATAATTTTTATATTTTTATTTATATAGAAATATATACAAACAATTAAAGAATAAATTTTTACATATTTTCTATTTTCATTAATAAAATTTTAATTAATTTTTTAATTTGTTATTAATTATATACAATTTATTATTAATAATATAAAAAATATTATTAGGATAAGGAGAAATAATATAAAAATATTATTAATTACATACAATTTTTGTGGATAGTAATAAATGAATATGAGGAAAAGTGGGTTAGGATTAGAAGAAATAATTGGTATTAAAAAAATTATTGAGAGTATATTAGGTAGTATGTATTTATTAGTTTATCTTCTATCCTAGACCCTCTGAATTAAATGTTTCTTATTTTTACTGTTTAGGATGGACTGAAATGTAACATCAAACTCTCCACTTTTATCTCATTCTATCTTATTCTGTTACAAAACATTCAACCAAATAATAGAAGTATATTATGTTTGATCTTATTACGTTACTAACCAAATAGAGCCTTGGGTGTTACGTTAATGATTGTGACTAGGTCGTTCACAAAATTGACTCGGTCGTTGCAAATAGGATTTGTTAGACTATTAATGCAAATGTTTAACCTTTCAACGATTAATTATTTCTTAATTATCTTCCCAGTCCTCTAAATTGGCTAACAAAATCAAAGTACAATACTTATCTTTTGGAAATGATTGGTAAACAATCAAATTGTATTATTATTAATTTGCAGTATATATAAAAATATTAAAAATAATTTCTCTACTATATAAGAATAAGGTTTCGTAATAATCTCTTCCGACCTTACATTCCAACAAATATTGGGAAGTTGTTTTTAGTGTTTAGTCATCAATCAAGTTATTAAGGAAAAACAGTCAAATAAAATATTTGAATTTAATTATTTATTTTAAAATTAAGATTTAAAGATTAGTAAAAGTTCGAATAGTAAAAGTCTTTCGTCAACCTTGTCAGCTGGCTGCAATTGTTATATGAACAGCACATATAAAAAAGCTTGACAGGGTCCTGAACGTACAATCTATGGAGTTCTTCAACAAAGCAAAGGAAGTGAGATTCAGGAGCTACCACGACAAGTACCTAATCGCCGACGACGACCAAGAAACGGTCAGGCAAATCCGAGATGGAACCTCAACTTGTGCCAGGTGGACCGTCGAGTTTGTTCCTGGTTTCAGCCACCTTATCAGACTAAAGAGCTGCTATGGCAAGTACCTTACGGCCTCCAACGAGCCGTGCTTACTCGACTTTACCGGGAAAAAAGTAGTACAGGGCACGTCAACGTCGAAGAAGGAAACGAGCGTGGAGTGGGAGCCACTAACAGTAGGTTACCAGGTGAAGTTACGAGCACGAAGTGGCAAGTTCTTAAGGGCCAACGGTGGCACGCCGCCTTGGAGAGACTCCGTTACACATGATGTTACTCATCGGACGTCCACTCAAAGTTGGGTGTTCTGGGACGTGGATGTGTTGGAGATACTGGAATCTGAGTCCATACGTGCACATCATGTATCACCCCAATAAGCATCGTTTTCTCATGATCTTTTGGGTTCCGAAATTCGGAATTCGAACTTCTCATTGTCATCTATTCTATCTACCAAAGCAGATCATGTAGTTGATCAGGTGTAAACTTCTACTTTCTCTTAAGCTTCTTGTAGAGGTGTAAGGAAGTAAGTTGGGTGGGGTAGAATTTTCTTATAACCTATTTCAATTTATTTAGAGCCCAAAACTTTAATTAATTGATCATCCATTTATAATTTTAATAGCTTGGTTTGAAATGGTATATAAATTTTTAATTAATTAGAATTAGATAGAGGTTGGAACATTTGATCTTTAATTAGTGTAGTTAAGAAAAAGATGGTGTATGTTAATAATATTTGGATTATATACAACTAATTAATTTTAAAATATTTATTAATTAAAACTTAATTTGGATTTATTAAAAATAATATAAGTTATTAGTTACGAAATGATGTCATTTTTAATTTTTAAAATTTAAAAATAAATTAAATTAAATTTAGTTTAGATTCAATCGAAATTCAAATCACCCAAACCAGACCGAGCTTAGGCTCAAGTTTGAAGTCCAATAACAAACTTTTGGGCCCAAGCCTAATCATAAAATTTTGAGCCCAGACATAAACTCGTCTCAAATCATCGTTATCACTTTTACTTCGTTACAAATTTGTTATAAAAAGTGTGCTAAACCAATATTTATAGCAATAAAGACACTCTCGACAAATAAAAGCATTTATTTTAATTAGATAAAATTGTTATACCATATGAACATATAACATATGGCAAGATAGATTAGTAGGAGTATAAGCACAAAATAAGATACTCCAAATTTTGTGGAGTATTATTTTCTTATTCACATGTAATAAAAATCTTCTAAATATCATAGAAAGTATCATTTTTCTAATCACACTTAATTTTCATTATTTTAAATAAAAATTGTCTTAATTTTTTAATTTCAGTCGATAATAAAATAATTGATAGTCCTTAATATCAATGGCTGAACACCATATATATTTTTTAAATAAGCTAAATATGTATTTTGAACATCAATGTTTATGACATAATACAAAATATATCTCAACATTTTTAAGTGTTCAAATTAAACCTCAATATTTTTAAAACGGTCAATCTAAATTTAATTTAATTAAGTCAATGCAATGTGTAACACAAGGAGTCCAAAAAAATGAATTATACATATTCTACAACCTTTTTCTTGTCGCTTTATAAGTGGAGTCATTGTCAGTAATAAACTGAATAATGTTTTCCAGCCTTACATCATTCACAACTTTATCAATATCGTAAACAAAGTCTCAGTATTTCTAATAAGGCTAGATGCATTAATAGATTTCAAAAACATAGAGCTATTTGTAGAATAATCCAAAAAAAATTATAATAGGCTCTTGTCTCCTATTGGTCCAATCATCACACATGATTGAACATCCATAAGTATCCCAATTCACTCTTCTTTAAGCCAAATAACTTTTAATTCAGTAACAGAATAACTTAAAAGTTCACCTCTTAAGTTATCAATTGAAAGACCTTTGTATCATGGATCATAAGAGGCTATGGCATCCATCACAAAATAATAATAATAAGACTGAGAAGTATTGAATGATGAACCTGTATCATACCACCATCTAGCTATTGTCATATCGACATTGTGAGTCGCATCTCTTGATTGCATTACACTACGAATTGAAAGTTAGGCTCTAGGAGTTGTTCGCGGTGCAAAGAAACTAGTCACCTGCCTTCTTCTCTTCTTCACATCAGGTTCAGGTACTTCTTCTTGAACTTGAGATGGAACATTATCAATACTACTACCACCACTACCACTAGCACTATCACTTCCACCTTCAACATTTTCAAAATCACCATGAAAATTAGAAAACAAACTTCCACTACTAATTTCAAAATTTAACATTTTCCTTTTATCTCTCTCATATTGATATTCATCAAGCAATGTTTTCATCTGCCATTTCACATCATGACTGACTTTTTTACAGGGTTCCACATCTCTTTCAATTCAAACTAAATGTTTTTTTAATCGAGTGATTCCTCCACCTTTCAAATGCTTGTTACAAAATGAGCAAATAGTATGGTTCCTCATACCGGGAACCAATATAGCATGAGCCTAAGCTGGATCATTGTATCTTCCTGAAGTGGATTGATTAGGAGTGCTTGAACTTTCTTCCACTTATCTGTAAAAATAAATGCATGCATATATCAAAATAAATAACACATAATTTCAATACACAATATGCATATCCTTCTTATATAATATAACTCATTCTGTATGATTACATTACACACAATTCAATTTTATGTAACACAATTTACTATAAGTCAAAAGCTAACAATTCAAAACATTCAATATATATAATTATACAAAACATACATAAAAAATTTCCATTTTCAACAATTTTTAACAATTTCCATTTCCAATAATCACAAAACATTCATAATTTTATTTCCATTTCTATTTCCAACAATTTTCAACTCCAATAATCACAAAAATATACATAAACAATTTCCATTTCCATTAATCACGAAACATTTATAAAATAATTTTCATTTCTAACATCCACAAATCATACATAAACAATTTCTATTTCTATTTCCATTAATCACAAAACATTCATAAAATAATTTTCATTTCTAACGGTCACAAAACATGCATAAACAATTCTCATTTTCAACAATTTTTAACAATTTCTATTTTCAATAATCACAAAACATTCATAAACAATTTCCATTTCCAATAATCACAATACATTCATAAAACAATTTCCATTTCTAATAATTTTCAATAATTTCCATTTCTAACATCCACAAATCATACATAAACAGTTTCTATTTCTATTTCCAACAATTTTCATTTTCATTAATTACAAAACATTCATAATTTTATTTCCATTTCCAGTAATTTCCATTTCCATTTCTAACATTTTTCAAACATTTCTATTTTCATTAATCACAAAACATTCATAAAATAATTTCCATTTCCAACCATTAAAAAACATGCATAAATATTTTCTATTTTCAACAATTTTTAACAATTTTCATTTCCAATAATCACAAAACATTCATAAACAGTTTTCATTTCTAACAATTTTCAACAATTTCCATTTCCAACTTCCACAAATCATACATAAACAATTTTCATTTCCAACAATTTCAATTCAAAGTTTCAAATATGAGGATCAAGTTGAAGGGTATGATATGATTTACATAATTGTCAAATAATGAATGACATATCTTATACAATTGTTCATACACATATATTCATAACATGATGATCAAGTTGAAAGATATATTCATAACATGAGGATCAAGTTTTTTTTAAAAAAAAGGAAATTAAAATAATTAAAGAAAAGGAAATTTACAAGGTCATCAAAAGGGGAAAACCCTATATATACAACACAAGAATAGAGCTAACAAGAAACAAGTCACCTAGTGCAACAATAATAGCCTAAGACAAAGATAAAGTGGAAATTAAACATCAACAGACCCATAGCAGATCGTCCATCTATCTTCTATAGACGTAAGGCATGGCAAACAATAGAGCTACAAGTTACTTTCTTTGTCAAAACAATCGCCTGAACTTCAGACATAATTAAGAAGATCAAACTCTCTCTCGTAGAAGATGTACTTTGGAAGCGTTGAATGTTCCTTTCTTTCCAAAGCGAGTATAACAGACCCCTAAGACAATAATTTGTACAGGTTTGTTAGAACCTGCAAGTGAAGAAAGATAGCTAGTGATATTCATAAACTCGGACCCAGGATCAGACTAGCAACATAAATCACAAACAGCTCTCCATATAGAGTAGTTGAAGGGGTAAGCGAAGAAAAGGCTTGCGTCAACACCGACTCCCTGTTCCTTGGTCAGCCACAGTATGGAGCAATCTTTTAACGCCCCAGATCGCCTTCATTTTTTGGTTAGCTATTCAGAATAAGTTATCCACTGCTCACCGTATTCCTTATGTGCTCATAGATCCTTCTTGCCCAATGTGTTCCCTTCAGATAGAACATGAGGATCAAGTTGAAGGATATAGATTCTTTGGAAATGTTTTTTTTCTTATTTAAAGCTTTGAATATCCTTTTCATTTCTAACAAACCATAATATCATATACACCATTATATATTTCTTCCTTAAACATATATATGTTGCTTTTACAGTTTTTAATTGACATTAATAAGTCTAAGTATAAATGATTGGAACCTACAAATCTACAACATATTCATAATTTGAAAAAAAAAGTTCTTTTTCGGATACATTTATGACATCACTACTTATACACATTATCTATTATAAATATTTATGATACCTCACACATATATATTACCAAATAATTCAAGGTCAACATATTTTATACTCAATTAATTATTTACCTAAAACTAATACCCAAATAGGCAAATATTATCATTAACTACAACCGAATTATTATTAATTTGCAATTGCATAATTTTATACTCAACTAATTATTTACCTAAACTCAATAATCAAATATTAAAAATAAAATACCATTTCACAAATATTAAAAATATGTCAATTAATGATTTAAGTTTTATAATTTTATTAATATTATCGGTTTAAATTTTACAATTAGGTTATTTCAAGTTTCAACTTTCAAGATCAACTTCCAATTTTCATAATCAACATTAACAAGGCCGTGCATAATGCATGTTGGATCCCGTATCCGGAATGAATCGAGGCCCAACAATGCATATCATTCATCCAAAAACTTATCATAAATATAAACTTAAACCAATCTTTATAACCAATACATCATTCACTGTGAGTGACTCATTCAATTCAACTCCATTTTCATTTCCAAATGACAATACCGTTATCATTCAACATTTCAACTCTAATGAATCCAACCCACGCAAATCAAAAAACCAATACATCATTCACTGTGAGAGACTCACTCATTCAATTCAACTCCATTTTCATTTCCAAATGACAATTTCCAACCAGAATACCATATACATGCAAATTGCAATTCACAAAACCAATTTTCAACTTCCAACCAATTCACAAATCAAACATCCAATTGAACACAATAAATAATGCAATTAAGATTTAAGTATGAAAAAATTAGAAAACTCAAAAAACACACCCAAAAAAATTCACTAGCTTCAGGTCTTCAAGTGAGGTGAGGATCGGGTCTCGCAGACCGACGACTGCGATGCTTCGACCATCTCTCCTCCTTCAGACATTCAGTGGCGACGATGTAGTGCGCTGGTCCCTATGGAGGAAGGTTGAAGACGATGGCGTCTTCGGGGGATGTGAAGGGAGGACCCTCGGCAGATCTTTGTCCTCTGATGCTGGCATGGATCAGAGAGGATGAGGGAAACAGTAACACCGTTAGACCAGTCAGCAGTATCGTCGGAGATGAAAACAAGAAAGAGAGAGAGAGAACAACGGTGGTGGTGAGGGAAGAAGTGAAAGTCGATGAGAGCGAGAGACAAAAAAAAGAGAAGGAAGGTTCGGTGGAGATAGAGACGGTGGAGACAAAGACATGGGTGGAGGTCGTTTAGAGGACGGCCGAGAGAGGAAGGAGACGGTGGAGACAGAGAAGGCAGAGTCGTTTAGAGAGAGAGAAATAAATTGAGGAAGGAGAAGGAGAAGGTTCGAGAGAGGATTAAGGAGTCGCAGGAATTTTAAAAATTACAAACAGGTCCTTCAATTTTTCAAATTTTATGCTACCGGCCAGTATGTGCCGGTATTATACGTACCGACCGGTACCGAACAAAAAACAACAGTACTGACCAACCATTAATGGTCGGTACCGAAAAAACGAATACCGTTCCGTTTTCTGGCCAGTACGGAACGGTATCCGTTCCTTTGGTTTTATGACGATTTGTTAATTTGAGATTGTTTGGCTAATTAGTTAAACCTTGTTAGAGGTGAGAGTTGAATTGTAATGTTGTAATTTATCATAATAAATGAAATTATTTATTAAAAAAAAAAAGCTTAAACTAGACGTCAATAGGAGGACGGTATTAACTAAAAGATACAACCTGGTGCATGATTGAAGACAAAAACAACGATGTGCTGAAAGTGAAATAACGTTATGAATCCTTAATAGCAATAATGAGCAGACACATCATATAGTCACATAAGATGATTAATGGAACTGTGGTATGTATATAGAGATAGCCCACTTAAGGATTGGTACATATATTCCTAGGCATGGCCAAGCTTTTGGCTTTTATGTTAAAGAAACACTAATCTGACAGAAGGGATATCGGAAAATAGGCAATAGCTCAGACCATCTTTGATGGCAACATAATGGTCATGAAGTTTAACCACCAAGACGGTCAATACCAGTGTGCTGACGACTTTCTTTCATCAATGAGTGTCTTCCAAAAGGCCATAAAAGACGACTCTGATCCTCAGGAACCTGTGTTTTTTTTTTATAATCCTATTACTCAGTGTGAACGTGTCAAAATCAATGAAAGATTAAGTTCACCATATTCTTAACGCCCCTTTGTTTGGAAGCATTCGAGGAGAATGTGAATATACCCACTTCTACGCCCGTAAATCCATACCTTGGATTGAGATGCTAAGAAAACTCTCCATGGAACAAAGAAAAAGGTAATGGCATCTTAAAGTTTCCACCTGTGAATAACGAATCTCATAAAAAAAATTGCAGACAAGATTTTGATAACTCAGATAAGTTGAAACATAAATGCTAAGCCTCAGCACACTCTATGTTACTCAATCGAGTATGCGACTTGGTATACAACATGAGTTGAAGTAACAAACGCTGTTGGCAGAACTTACAGTAAAGAAATATGAAGGTATCAGATTAGAGAAAAATGAAAAAGAAATAGGTAACTGCAGGTTTTAAACA